>JAMPIV010008933.1:0-600000 GCA_024509875.1 Oreohelix idahoensis | reverse complement strand
CTACATTGAGTATGATCCAAGAAAGCTATCCCGATCAATCATGGATACATGCCTATACAGATGGATCAGCAACAAATGCTGTTAGGAAACTCCCGGAGAAATGTGCTGCCAAAAAGGAACCATACTTCAGTGGGTACCATAGGATTGTCCTCTGTATGACCAGTTAAGAAAGATATACTGGCCCAATGACTCAACACTAAACCCAAAGCTATATGGAGCTAAAGAGGAACTTCAAACAACAGTCGAATTCATCATGAGAACTCGTCTGACGGTGTAAACATCAAAGATGCGATCGCAAGAAGAAGAAGAAAATGGAGGTGGAAGTGTCTTAAGCACTGGTGTACAAAAAAACCTGTCAGTGGCAACATGACAATTCTTAAGTAACTTCAGAGCAGAGGCAGAGGCCTTGAAAACTGCAGCAGAGGTAATAATGACAGAGGAAAGCACAGAGAGACAAGGTTCTTTCTTTACCGATGCACATTCAGTAATTGCAGCGTTGAAAAGCCAAAATAATACATACCTGGATGACCTCAGAATAGTGCTCCATAAACTATGTCAACGATTCAAAATAGTTGTGATCCAATGGATCCCATCTCATTGTAACATCACCGGCAATGAAGAGGCTGGCAGACTGGCAAAGGAAGATAGAAATCTACCTCAGCCTGATGCAAACGTAACTTTCAAGGAGGCGAAGAATTTTATCACAATCAGATACAGAAACAAATGGGATGTATAGAGCATCCAAGTCACATACAAAATGATGCATACTACCAGGTCAACAGAAGAGAACAAGTGGTAATCTTCAAACTCTGCACGGGCCACAACAGATTGAGATACCATCTATTCAACAAGCTAAAGATAGGAACTACCGATCAGTGTAACTGTGGCACTGATAAAATGACTGCTGAACATTTGCTTCAAAGTTGCCCATCATATGCGGAACAGAGAAAGCGCGTATGGCCGACACCAGTACCATTCGTGAAAAAGCTCTACGGAGATTCAAATAGCCTCAAACTGACTACTGCTTTCTTTGAAAACATTCAAGTAGACGTCTGAGAGTGTACGAAGATGAAGAAACAAGAAGATACTAAGTAAATTCTCTTTGTCACTGTGTTGTTTCACGCGCTGCGATTACTAGCCACGCACAGCCTAACATTAATCGCCTTTTACGACACCTGAGAGAGAAATAATCATACCCTTTCTTTGTTTGCTCAGACAGTCCAGGGAACTACACGAGGGAAGTAATCGCAAGATTATTCCTGTAAGGTGCACTTTGTTTTTGTTTAAAAAAATAGTTACACGTACACAAGTAAACAGGTTCGCGCGCCTATTACTGTCTATTCTAGTTTTTCTGAGCGTGCAAGAGATGAATCTAGGCCAATATGACACTGAACAGTTAGAAAGTTAGGAGTTTTCCATTATGGTAGTTTTCCATAATGGGGGTTTTCCATTATCGGGCTCACGTTTTATATGTTTATACTGTTACATTACTGTAGCAAGGCCTAACATCAGGCCTGCTCTTTTAAGAAGCTGTGGTCATATTAATCATCCTAAAACGTGACAGTGTTGGACGTCTAAACACATCTTGTGTGTTGTATATTTATACTTATTGAATAGACCAAATCACAGACCTTTTCAAGTAGAGACTTACACGATAACTGAGCTCTTACTAAGCCAAACCACAACCTCATATTAGTCCCCTTTTACGACATGCCTGTGGACACAGTAGTCCTATTATTACTCTTCAGAGACCATCGGGAACTACACGGAGCAAATAACCCGTCATGAAATGGCGGAGATGTTAGGTAATTTGTTTTCACATAAAAGAGCCACCCAATACCTTTTCATTTTTAAAAAAAAAATTAACTTTAATATTCTGTTAAAATTAAAATAGAGGACTGCATTTTTTTTTAAATACGACAACCTATCACAGGCAGAGACTATTGTGGAGGAATTGTCATGCCATGCAACAGTTTATTTCCTACGAGTGCCTGATAACATACCTTTATGTTTGTCTCATATTAATTAACAGTTAAGAGCCAGACGATACCGCCTTCCAGTCATCTTGAGATGTCGCCTGTTTCCCGTGATTTTAGCTTTTGCCATGATTATCAACAACACACAGGAACTACCATTTGATCATATAGGTGTATATCTACTAGAAACATTCTTTGCTCGTTCTCGAATTTATGCAGCTCACACGTGAGGAAGAAACATAGGCAATCTTAAAGTATATATTCAGGGAACAAGCTATCAGGGCAACAGTTTTAAAGGTAACTGTACATTTTACAAAGTGTAGTTAAGCAGCTGTTACATAATTAGTCAAATTACACTTTATTTACCTATATCAACTTTCGAGTCTTCTAAACGTGCTGCAGATGCTGGAACTGTAAGGTGCTGGCTTTAATTCTTCTCCCGCATTGTTTTGACAGGTATACGTGCTCGTATATCAATAAAAGCATTTAATAGATCTACAGAAAATACCAAATTAGCTTTGCTAAACTAGTGGCGAATATTTTGCCTACATTGTTTCGTAGAAGACACAACGATTAATATTGAAGTAATTATAAAACCATTTCCCTCAGCTCACTTCCCTGCTAGCTAAGGTGTCAGTGGGACGGGTTCGGATAAGACACGTATAAGTCGGCTTTTTAAAATCATGTTTTCTCCTTCCTTTTTGTCATGTTTGTATTGTTCAATTGTAAAGCTGTCTCCTATATTATACATATTTTAAAACTTTCTGTTAAAACTACAGGCGTGTTTGGTGGAAAATATGTCGCGCATCAGCTGTGTGGCGAGAGGTTTTATTTGGCTTTAAGATCAGTATAGTACTGACAATTACAGAAATAGAATTTCTGCAGAAAATGGTGAAGTCACAGTGTCTGGGAGAACTACTGGTACAGTAGAACTCCATTTATCCGAACCCCATGGGACCGAGCATCGTTCGGATAATCAAATGTTCGGATAATTGGATTACATGATGTATCGAGTACATGTACACATATTTCTAAAAATAATTAACAATCACAAGGAAAATACACTATAAAACATATTTACTTGTACTGTAATAATAATACCCACACTGTATTAGATCACTGTATCACCAAAATCTTTCATTACACTGCAGTGCATGTACTACTTGTATTAATTATTTTTGTTAAGAAAGAGAAATGTTTTCAAAATAACATTACAAACAATTCAAAACCAGGCGCAACTTACGTATACATGTACTTGCACAGATGTAGCCCACTATTTAAGGTAGTAGACTACCTTGTAGGGTAAAAAACTCAAATTTTCCTTTCAGAATCAAACAACCATGGGTATAGTGTTAGTATGGACTTAACATTTTTGTCCACATAATGACCTCATTAATTATGCAAATTAGCTATCCAATATGGCCGCCGTAGTGAATAAATTATACACCTTTTTTAAAACATCATAACTATGTTATTTTTACAAGGATCTGACTGAAACTTGGCAAATTGAATTAGTATATATAGCTTGAGGTTTTGACCTAAAATAACAGATATTGACCGAAAGGTTGATTTGTAATGAATTTTCAAAATTTATATTTCTTGAATGTTTGATATTTGTGCCTCATTATATATGCATGATGGTCATAAAACTAAAATTTTGAATTCAATTGTATCCATTTTAGGTCATAATCTGTAAGATTATATGATAACCAACTGTGTTAATTTTCATGTCAATTGAATGTACAGATCCAGAGATATCTTGTTTCAAAGATCACCAATTATGCTAAAAAGACAATTCCGAGAAAACAAAGAAAAACAGAAAAAGAACTCACAAAATGAAGTTTAATGAGCTCCTGTTGAATAAAGGTCTCCTTCTACTGCAGCTGCAGTGTCTATGAATCCCATTTTCAGTGCTCTCAGGGTCTTTCCATTGCAATGTCCTCACTTGCTGAATAGATCCTGTGCAGCGTTCTCCTGTATGCTTTCTTTGCCATGCGTTGACTTGTGTTCATGTATATCGAAAAATTCTGCAATGCACTGTGGCCTTTCCCAATAGAACGCACAAATGCCACCATTCGCACATTTACTTCTTTGTGAGTAGCTGAAGATGAAACATCAGAAGTATTGAAATTGGCAGTCCATTCGCCACTGTTTGTGCGCTTGATACTGATTTCATGACAAAAGCCATTCCGAGTCTCTTCGACGATCTCACAGGTCAGTGAGTACTGATAACATTTGTCACATCTAAAGTTAGCGCATAAAAACCCAAACAGTAGTTTTACATCCATAAGGATAAACCCATTTCCTTTGTTGTCATTTTTAGCTTGTCCTTCATTTTCTTGGACCTTTATGACCTTTATTTTCTTTGCTGAGGAGCACCGAGGTTTTATAGCGTCACTATCGACAATAGGTGTCTCATTTTCAGGCAACGGTTTGTTGGTGTACACGCCTCCCAGTCTTTGTCTTATTTCTCATTGTGAACAAAAGAAGCTCTGCTAACTACTATTATACAGAATCAGTATAAAACTAGCAATAAATAGAGTTGATGTTGGTGAAAATGCACTATGCATGTAACAAATGTTGAAATTTACGATCAAAGCTTTCTAGACACACACTTTTGAAAAATTCACAAGAAATCATTGAGTGATTCCCCGTGGAAAAGTTATAAATATATTTTTCCTGTTGCGTATGTATAATTATAATTTCGCAGTTTTACAATTACGCACCTTCTTGTTGGGTCATTATTCACATGGTAACCAACTATAAACATTGGTTGCTATGCAAATCACTCAAGGGGGCGTGTGTAGAAAAACACTGATTCCTATCAAACCAGAGTATCTCTAAGCTTCTATGAATTATTTTTAGTTCAAGAACATGTTGACGATGATTTAAAGCATGAAAATGAAAATTGTTGGATTTTTATTTTTTTTAAGCTTTTCTGGGTATACTTCTACCTTAAAATAATGAGGAATCCTCTTTTGCGCCAAACTGGATAGTCTGCTTTTGGCTGCTAAGTCCCGCATTCTCTTCAACAGCAGAAGCTGTGTAGGACAGCTGTCATCTTCTTGCTCGTACCAAGCCATCGCTGTTTCTAGTGCTATAAAGGCCTCTTCAGGACTTGGTCGACGTTTTGGGTTTTCTTCATAATCTACAAGTACATGATGTACTTGTGAGGAGTCTTCATCATCGGTCACTACATGTATTTGGTTTTCTTCTTGCACAAAAGACAAAATTTCTTCGTCATTCAAAAACTGAAAACCAGAATCATTATCATCTTCTAGCCACATGTGTGCATCATCTTTGTCACAGTCCGAAAATCCGGGCATTGCTTGAAACAGTTCCACAACTTCATTTATACAATCATCATTTGTGTCCACTGCAGTAGTTTCATTTCCTCCTTTTTTCCCAAGCAATCTATTCCAAGCCTTGTTGAGATTATCTTGTGACAGGGTGGTCCAAGCATCAGCTTACATATAGCAGCAGTCTTTGAGATTAAGCTTTTTTTGAAAACGCCACCACACTTTCTTCATCTTCAGCCAACAATAAACGACGCAGGACTTCCTTTTTGTACATCTTTTTAAGCTTTGCTATAACACCCTGATCCATTGGTTGAATCAGTGCTGTTACATTGGGAAGCAGAAAAATTACTTTAAAATTTGCATCAACTGCATTCAATGTATCCGTCTCTGGATGAGATGGTGCATTGTCCAGTAGAAGAATTACTTTTCCAGTTTTCTTTTCTTGTTCTTTCAACCTCTTCACATTTGGGATGAACTGATTTGTATACCAATCAAGAAATATTTCACTATTCATCCAAGCACTCTTCTGTGCTTTGTAGCACAATGGGAGACATGTCACATTCTTTAAACAACGTGTTTTTTTGGCTTTGCCGATCATTAGCACCGGTAACGATGACTTCCACTGGCATTCGCGGCTACCAAAATTGTTACTCTCTCTTTGCACTTTTTAAACCCAGGGGCAGCTGCTTCGCGCTGAGATGCAAGTGATTTTTGAGGCAATGATTTCCAGTATAAGCCAGTCTCATCGGCATTATACACATCATCGAGTAAATAACCTTCTTCTTCCAAAAAAGCCAAGAATGTTTCTTTAAAATTTTCAGCGGCAGTTGCATCGCTAGATGAAGATTCCCCTTGAATCTCCAATTCTCGTATGCCATGACGAGATTTAAAGTTTCTTAACCATCCCTGGCTAGCCTTAAAGTCAGGAGGACCGTCAAGTTGACTGTTGAACTGAAGTGCCTTTTCACACAATAGAGAGCCAGAGATAGGTTCCCCTTTGCTTCTTCTTTGCACAAACCATATATACAAAGCCTCTTCCAATTTCAAATCTTTCGCATTTCTCATGGTTTTATGTTTCTTCGACCCATTTTCACTATCCAATTTCGATGCAAAACTCATAATTTTATCCTTGTTACTTTTGATGTCAGAGACGGTAGCTTTCTCAACATTGAAAATCCTCGCAAATGAAGACACAGTTTCACCTTTTCCTAGTCTCTTGATAATTTCTGTTTTCGTTTCAATTGACAAAACATTGCGGTTCCTTTTATATGCTTTAGGCCTACTGGAAGATGCCAGGTCGCACAGAGAAATACGTGTACACCAAAATTATTCTGCTGTAGTAGCAGACACAATTATTTTAAGTTGAACTGTCTGTTTAGCCAGTGTTCTGCCTAGAACTCACACGTACACTGGATTGGTAAACCAGATATTAACGGACTTTATGATCTAACTGACTTCATGTACGTAAGCGACCGTCCATTAGCCCATCTCATTGTCTACAAATTGTTCGCACACATTTGAAGCTTGCCGCATCAAAAGATTCAGAACTGTAGTCTAACGTGACTGGTGGAGACTGATTTTTTTTTTTTCTGGAAAAAGTGTTCGGATAATTGGATGTTCGGATAATTGGGGTTCGGATAAATGGAGTTCTACTGTATCACAAATTAGTTACGGCTGTGAATGATCTGATCTCGAAACAATAGTAGAGAGGAGACCGACATAAAGTGCCACCTCCGCTGTGTAACTAACTGTGATATTAAAAAACCAAGGAAACAGATTTTACTTAACACTGATAAAATTGACAAGTCGTTCAAATACAATTTCCTTATTATTTATTTAGTATATACACTATCTACTCTTGTGCTGAAGGGTGAATGTTGAAAAATGGAATGTAATGAATTTGTAAGTTTACATATGATTTACAAATATTTATATTTATATAGATATGTAAATAAATATTACAACAAGTTTTCCAATTATAGGAACAAAAATTATATCAGCTGTGCTGTTATTCAATTATAGTACATGTATCAGCTGTGCTGTTAATTAAGGATATAACACTTATCAGCTATGCTGTTATTTTTGTCTCTTGCTATGCTACTTCACTCTCTCATCACTGACAGTTTCTATGCTCACAATGCTGACAGAAATGATACTAATGTGTACTCATCTCTCTAAGGTCTGTTCTTCTTTGGTTGGTTCACACAACATCGGCTGAGTATCGTTCCTTTAGCCCACCCAAGACTGAGGGGGACCAAAGATGTAGAGTCAGGACAACCTCTATGCTCCTGCGGAGTTCCAGGCAGCTGGATTGACGACCCACGATCTCAGGTTTTAGGACACGAATAAAACCTGTAACAAGGAAAAAATAGGGGCTAATTTCTGTCCTCAAGCCCACCTATTTCTATTGTATATGATATGAGCGTGTCTCAGTGTCTGCATGTAGGATGAATGACAACATGGCTTAGTATGATTTAGCAATAGCGAGACAAGACATGTGTCTACTTGCAAAACATTCTTTCTGATAAACTAATACATGGATATCATTAAATAATATAAATTCAATGCATGAATACATTAAATAATATAAATTCAATACATGAATACATTCAATACATGAATACATCCCATAATATAAGTTCAATACATGAATACATCCAATAATATGTACACCTAGGTGTGATACAACAATGTCCTTCCCCTATAATATACCAGGCCCTCTCTGACAAGTGCTATAATATATCCTAACAATAACGTTATGTTCTTATGATAGGAGTATGTGAGACGAGGACTGTTTGGTGATATATCAGGTGGGAGTTATAGGAGACAATAGATTGGAGTTAGATGAGACAAGAGATTGAGTCCTAACAAGGACTGTTTTGGTTATATTTCAGTTGGTTTTATCTGAGATAATAGACTGAAGTTATAGGAGACAATAGATTGAGTCCTAACAAGGACTGTTTTGGTTATATTGCAGTTGGTCTGAGATAACAGATTGAAGTATAGGAGACAATAGGTTGAGTCCTAACAAGGACTGTTTTGGTTATATGGCAGTTGGTCTTATCGGAGATAATAGACTGAAGTCATGTGAGACAATAGATTGAGTTATAGGAGACAATAGATTGAGGTATGAGTCCTATTAGTCTTTGTCTATTCAATCATAATAGGAAATACAATCATTATACTTAATTTCCCCCAAGATACAATCAGTAACCTGATAGGTAGTATAAATGACACACAACAAATACCAACATTATAGACCTGCTGAAAGCCTATTTTCCTAAAGGTTATCGTAAATATATTTACCCTCTAAGATTCAAACCGGCCAGATTTTGACTCGACTTAGCAAAGCAAGCTGCAGGTCATTGCACTCCAGGTAAGCTATAAATCAAGGTGACAGCTTCTCCTCTTCAGTCGGTCGGTATCTCTGGCGTCGTGTCGGTGATGTGTGATTATGCATAAAATCCGCCCGATTATATAGGTAGGTAAATGCTTAAGGAAAGCGTTTGGTTGGTTCCTGGCGGAGCAAAATGATTGGTTTCCTCCGGTTTAGTCTCAAGCGCTGTACAGCCTAATTTTATTCAGTTTTCATCCGCCATCTTGCGTGAACAAGATGGCCGTTAATTTATTCTGTCTCAGAGACTGGTGAACGTTGTTCGTATGTTGCTCGTTGATTGGTTGAAGCAAATCTGTATCTCGACATAGTGATTAACAAAGTAGTGGGTTACACTCGTTTCACGACAAGCTGGGCATAGAACTAGGATCGATTGCTTCAAAGGCAATCATACTAAACGTTACACCATCGAAGCGCCTTGACAAGTGTTTTTTATTTTAATTATTTTATTGTATTTTTGTTTACGTAATGGCGTATATATATATATATATATATATATATATATATATATATATATATATATATATATATATATATATACATATATATATATATATATATATATATATATATATATATATATATATAGCGATGCGATGCGTGAAATAGCCACTCGAAGATGACAGCTCACGGCCTACGTTAACCACCATTTATGCGGCAACATATAAACATAAAAAAGAAAAAAAGGAACCCGTTACACGCCCATTGAGGCATATTGGGAATATGGTGTTAGGCCCATATTATCTTGACCGTCGGCACACTAGGGGTGATGTGGTCGGCATCACGCCGGCCGCCTTAACCTTCCCAGAGTAGCTCTGGTACCTATTTTGGGGCTGGGTCGACCCAGGAGCCGTTTGTGGCCTAAAAATGTTCCGCCTCATCTGGGGATCGAACCATAGACCACTGCGCTAGGAAGCCAGTGCACTAACCACTATGCTACCGCGGCTCCAACATATAAACATAATCCACAATATTGCTCACCTTTCTTCTTCTTCTTCTTCCTCGTTCGTCCTGAAAAGGACGTTGGTTGCGTTGTGTCTGTTTACAGCGGAGCTGCGATATCTGCGCATTTCGGCCAACACATCCGACTTCAGCACGGCATTTTTTGGGACCGGGTTTGCCTTCCCTCTTCGATCCCTACTTTCTCAGCCAGACTGCAGTGATCCAGCCTGTTTCCAGGACCACCACGTGGAGGTGGAGTAGGGTCTTGGTCAGCGCTGGTTCGCTGACCCTGACGCAAGCAGTCTAGCTATGGGTCGCTGACTGCATTCTCTATTGCTGCGTCTTTGGGTCCCGCTCACCTTTCAAAGGCCTTGCAGATTCAGCATGGACATGAGATGCAACGAGCCTTACAGGCAAAGAGACATTGGCAAATCATTATATAGACATTGTTATAGAAAGGGGGCGTGGGTTGCATTGTGGCCCAAAATCAAAAAGATAGTATCAAGGGATGGAACTTTGTCTCGGAGCGCATTATGGTTGTAAAACTAAAAGAAGGAGAAACCATAGTCAACTTGGTCATAGTGTATGGGCCAAATGAGGATGAGAGAGCAGAGGTCAAGGAGGAATTCTTCGAGCTGCTTCAAAGGACAGTGGATGACTGCCTAGATGAAGTTATTATGCTCGGAGATTTTAATGCCAGAGTTGGAAATGACCATGCTAGATGGGGTGGAGTTATCGGAAGATATGGAGAAGATACTCTCAATGACAATGGAAAGCGACTCCTTAGATTCTGCAGTGAACAGAATCTGATCATTACAAACACAAAGTTCCCCCATAAGCGCATACATGCATACACTAGATGTGAACCAACCAAGAATGAGAAGTCAGTGATCGACTATGCCATTGTTCGGAGAAGCTCATTCAGATATGTCCGAGATGCAAGAGTCTGGAGGGGGCCAGAGATTGGAAGTGATCACTACCTGCTAACAATCAAACGAACAACTGAAAGAGTTGCTCAGCCTAGGAACTGCCCAACATCACGCAAGAAACCAAGTAAACGAGCAGGAGAAATGAGCATTAGGACCTACAAGCTGAGAGAGCCAGAAATTAAGACCAGATATCAGGGGCTTATTGCTACAGCAGTGAGCAACACAGAAGAACGACCTGATGACTTGGAAACCCTCTGGAATAAATTCAAGGATATCATAAAGACAGCTGCTGCAGAAGCATGCGGTGAAGTCCGACTTGGGAACCAGAGAAAGAGGACACCTTGGTGGACAGAGGAAGTCAAAGAGAAAATAAGAGATAAAAAATGGCATGGAAACAATACTTAGGAGCTAAAAACACAACAGGACAAATGGAAAATATAGAGAATATGGGACACTCAGAACAGAAGCAAAGAACAAAGTGCTAGCAGCAAAACAGAAGTCCTGGGAAGAATTTGGAGAAAAGCTAGAAAAAGATGCACAAGAAAACCAGAAATTGTTCTATAAGACCCTAAAGAACATGAGGAAAGAAAAACAATGGCCTCTCAAATTTATAAAGGACAAGCAAGGCAAATTGCTTACTGCCCCGAAGGAAGTAATGGAAAGATGGAAAGAATATTTCTCAGAAATCCTGGATGGTGAGCATGGTGAAGCATCAGAAATGATAACCACTAGCACAGAAGAGAAAACCAATGATGGTGAAGATGACATAAAGATGGAAGAACTGAGGGTAGCACTAGAGAAAATCAAGATGGGCAAAGCAGCAGGGCATGATGGTATAACACCAGAAATGGTTAAGTACATGGGAGCATCAGGCGACCTATTACTCTTAAAGGTCCTACAGGCAGCATGGTGCAACAAGACCATACCAAAGGATTGGGAGATTGCCATCATAACACCAATTTTCAAAAAGGGTGACAATCGACAATGTGGAAACCATAGAGGCATATCCCTTCTCAGTGTCCCTGGTAAAATCTACTCTAGAATCTTAGAGCAGAGACTCCGACGCCTAGCTGAGCCACAATTGGATGAGGTCCAGTGCGGATTCCGAGCAAACCGAAGTACTCAAGACCTAATCTTCACACTCAGACAGCTGAGTGAAAAGGCCCTTGAGTATAAGAGTGAGATCCATCTTTGTTTCATAGATCTGGAAAAGGCGTTTGACAGGGTCCCCTGGAGCAAACTTTGGGACTGTTTGGCAAGGAAGAATATTCCAGCACCTCTGATTCATGCTATACAGAGCTTCTACAAGTCTTGCAGAAATTATGTGAGGACAGCAAACCATAAGTCAGAAGAGTTCAGGACCACCACTGGTGTAAGACAAGGTGATATCCTATCACCTTACCTCTTCATACTCCTTATGGACGATGTCATCAAGGCATGTAAGGAGAGAACAAGAAAGTATTCAGTGGGGTACTGGAAGATGAGACAGGTCTATATTTCGGAGCTGGCATTTGCTGATGATGTTGCCCTGATTGCTAAATCAGAGGCACATCTCCAATCCAACCTGCAAGTCTGTCTGGAAGGAAGAGCTGGAGAAGAGAGGGATGGTCATAAGCAGCTCTAAAACAAAATCCATGGTGATATCACGAGAAGAAAGAAAACATCAGATTAAGTTGGGAGAACAGGTCCTGGAGCAGGTCGACCACTTTAAATATCTCGGAGCTATTATAGACCGAAAGGGAGGCATCAAAGAAGAGTTGGCCACTCGAAAAGCAGCGGCTGGGAGACTTTTTCAGGCCATAAATCGTGGATTCCTCAGCAAGAAAGAGGTTGGTAAGAAAACGAAGATGGCTGTATACCGCTCCACCTATGTCCCAGTCTTGACATATGGATGCGAGTCGTGGGCAATGACTACAACCCACAAAAGCCAGATCCAAACCTCAGAAATGAGGTATCTGAGGAAAGTGGTTGAAGTAACAAGAAGAGACATGGTCCGCAACCAGACGATCCGTCAAGGCCTAAAATCCCATCCGCTGCAGACCCAAATAGAACAGTCCCAACTAAGATGGTTTGGCCATGTCTGCAGAATGGGAGAAGATCGGCTACCACGACAAGCATGGGAAACAAAGAGCCAGGGATCCAGACCTCCAGGACGACCCAGAGTCCGCTGGGAGGACAACATTAGACAATCTTTGAAGGACCGAGGACTAGAATGGAACCAGGCCAAGAAGAAGACAGCTGATAGAATGGTCTGGCGCTCTCTCTTCCAAACCTCTACACCTCACGGTAGAAGGGGAACGACTAAGTAAGTAAGTAGTAAGTATAGAAAAGCAATAGATTAATGCTAGTATTAATCCGTATGCAGAACGGCAAAAGACATCACATTGGTGATAGAAAATCTAGCTAAGCGGGAAAGGAGTTAAGTACAATATTAACTCTGATTACTATAACCCATAGAAATAACACCATCGTGGAGAAATGCACAAAATAGTTAATCTGAGAATGCGAGCTCAAGAGAATTTGAGGGGAAATAGAACAAAGGAGAAGTTTGAAGAAATTGAAGATTAGAAAAAACGAATAAAATAATCTTCAACTAAGATAAATCTTACAGTAAAATTTTTATGTCAAGCCTTCATTCCCAGAGGTGTGGGAAATTCGAGCAATATCTTATTTCAGATGTGTGGGAAATCCGAACAATATTTTATTTTAGAGTGTGGGAAATCCGAGCAATAATGTATTTCAGAGTGGTGGTATATTAGAGCAATATTTTATTAAAGAGGTGTGGGAAATCCGAAATACATTTTACTTTATATGTGTGGAAAGTCCAAGAAATATTTTGCTTCAGAGGTGTGGGAAAAACTAAGACAATTAAACAAATGAGATTAATGTCACGGATTGCCTCCCCTGCTTTGCAGTAGTGGTCCCCCAGTTGCCAAAACTCAAGAGTATCTAAAATGGGTCGTCAAAGGTGTCTACCTTGGCACAAGATTACTCTTGGCAGAGTTGTAGATAGAAGGGTAATGACGCTTCTATCCCAAGGTAAGGATCACAAGATTTTTCCGAAGTCAAGACAATGCTGCTTTGGCAGGGCAATTGTTAACTTATATCGGTCCGTCGCCTTTTGTGAAGAATTAAGCAATGATTATAGTCCGTTCAAGCCCCCAGCTGGTGTAAATCCAGCGAAATTGCTTTATAAGAATTAGCTCTATATATGTGAATATATGTCTAGATATACATATTCAAGAGTCTTGCTCATACGTTTGCTTTCACACTTATAATAACTGATCAACTATGATTGTTATGTTTTAAAATAACATGTAACAAATTTATTAATCAATTAGCTTTAACAGGTTAAAATAGAGATGAAATGATGCTGAATTTTAGATGTAAATCAAATTTCTCGTCATTGAGACTTGGGTTGAGGATTCAAATTTAAAAATAAAATGTAATGTCTGTTTGCTGGTGTCTTTTACAAGCACTTAACTGGCATAAGTAAGTCAATTTTTTTTTGTGATGATGAAACTTCGCAGTCTGATAGCTTCGTTCTTCGAACAGTCTGATAGCTTAGTTCCACGAACCGTCTGATAGCTTCGTTCCATGAACCCAAAATTTTTTAACACAATCTCATCGCACAGTTTAGAATGGACACAGCACTTTATTAGATGCTTCGAATCACTTGGCCTGGAAATTTTATAATTCCTCTTATGACGAGTGATCTGATTCCTACGGTATCCAGACTTCGTATTTAATATGCGGGTTTTCTTTCGATTCATCACTTTAATTTTGGAATCCTTTGTCCGATTATTCTCTCTCTGGCTTTGGTGAATTGCTGGCTTGACGTAAGGGCAATAAATATGCCAAATAATAGGACGATGAATGAGGAAAATGAAGAGATACTGCCGGAGCGAATGAAAGTAAAAAAGTGCGCGACTGATTTCGTCACAATTAATAATTCATGTATGCAAGAATTCACTTATCACTCCCCGACTGACGCTATTATGTTAAATCTTTTGCCACCAAAGTTGCAATCCTTTTCAAGGCGTGTTTTTCGGGCAGGGAATAAATGGCGTTCCTGTTGAAACAATGCGAACTTTGTTTCCATTTTTAAAAATGCCGGATGTTTTATTCTCGACAGAGTCTGTTGAATTGTCCTCATTTGCATTTCTAGTGATAATGAATAAGTATCTTATATTTAGCAGCAGATACTGAAGAGAATTCGGTAAATTTGCGGTAACTCGGCCCATTTAATCGCTCAAGTCGATAGCTCTTTCAATAGTGATTCGGAAACGAAGTAACAGTAAACTGTATTTTGAATATTTTGTTTTGCGTTTTATTTATAAGTATAAAAGCAAGATTTTAAAATATATCCGTACATTTACAAACATATTGCGATAAAACGACTGTTAATTAATTAGTCAAATTTCAGTCCATTGGCTTTGTTCAATTCTCCCCACGCCATGTTTGATGCGATGCTCAATGGTTTCATAATAACATGCAGCAGAAGTAGTACAACATAATTATTTCCGACAAAGTTTTGACGGGTGACTTATTCTTACCAACAATAAAATACTAAACCAGCTGAATCTGTTAATCATAAAGCTAATGTCCTAGCGAGATAGTTATTTCATGTTCATCAGACAACCAAAAATAACTAAAGCATGAAAGTAATTGTCCTGCACCGTCTCCATGAGCTCTTCTGACACAATGAAATAATAGGACTACTGCACAGTCAAACATGTCGCACGAGGCGACTAATACGCGTTTGTGCAGGGGTTCTCAACGTTATCACGTGAAACAAGTTGCCATAGAAACCAACGCAGTAAGAGCATGTGACTGCTTGGTATAGACTTCCTGTAAGAGGACCAGCTGCAGTAGTTGCTCCATGCTCCGTAAGGAGCGCAAAAGAAAATTGTGATGATGATGATGATGATAATGATGATGATGAGAATAATGATGATGATGACGATGATGATGATGGTGATGATGATGGTGATGATGATGGTGATGATGAGGGTAATGATGATGGTGATGGTTATGGTGATGGTGATGATTAAGGTGATGATCATGATGTTGTTGATGATGGTGGTGGTGATGATGATGATGATGATGATGATGATTATGGTGATAATGATGATGGTGGTGATGATCATGATGATGGTGATGACGATGAGGAGGATAATGATGATGATGATGATGGTGATGATGATGGTGATGATGATGGTGATGATGATGAAGAAGATATAACTACTTGTAAAACTTCTTACAGTACATGTATTACTCGGTACTGGCAAACGAATGGTGTTTAAGAATTACATAAAAAATAAAATATGCAGCATCAAGGATCCGTATTAGAATTTTTAGAATTATGGTGAATGATTTAAACGAAAGCTTCAGGGATTTAAAAATAAAAACCTGTCACAATTTGCAGATAATGCGACATTCTGGAGGACGGGGCAAATCTTCCCAGGTTATCTAAGGCTCTTCAACAGCAAGTAGACAAAATATCTCAATTTAAAAACAAACGGGGGATTCCGACTAAATGTTAAAAAACATTAAAAAAAAAACAGTGGGAATGATATTTCGTAGAGGTACGTCATTCAAAATACAACAAAAATTGCTAAGGAACACTACCGGTAGCCTAGGAATGACGATTGATCAACAGCCTAAACAGAACGAAAATAGACAAACAAACTGTTGGAGACGTGTGGAGGACTTACAATTGCTTTTAAAAAATTTCTTGACTAATAAAACAGAACAAATACTCACTGATGCTCTAACTCACACATGGAACTAGTGGGTAAAAATGAAGATGGCGTGTATCCATAAATAGGAACATGATAGAACAACGTAAAAAATAATTAACGTATATTATTCCAATTGGGTATAAAATGGACAAATGGAAAATTCCTGGCGGACCTGGATTTCGCAGATGATGTAGCATTTTTAAGTTCAACACCAAGACAATCCCAAGAAGCAATAAATAATTTGTGTCGTCTCTCGGTTAAAATAGGTCTCCAAATAAATGCCTCTAAAACTAAAGTTATGAACTTTTCTAACGAGACCTTTGATATCATCTTGAACGGGGGAAAACTACAGAAAGTTGAAAGTTTCAATTATTTAGGCAGTAAAATGACTCAGGATGGTGACACAACAAGAGAAATTCATACTAGAATTGCTTTGGCAGCTAGCGCCTTCAATAGATTATCTAACATTTGGAAATTACGATCATTGAATATACATACCAAGCTTCGTCTGTATAATTCAAATGTTATCTCAGTGTTAACATACGGCTGTGAGAGTTGGAAAATAACAAAATCATTGGAGAACAAGCTGAATACATTCGAGAACAAATGTCTTAGAAAACTCATGAACATCAGTTGGAAAGAATTCAAGACTAATCGACAAATAAGACAAGACTCTAGGCAGAAATATGTCTCCGACTATATAAGGAAAAGACGATGGTCATATATCGGTCATGTCCTACGAATGCAAAACAACAGAATACCACTACAGGCGCTCACTTGGGTTCCTGAGGGTAAGAGGAAAAAAGGAAGACCAAAAGAAACACTCAGAAGAACAATAATAAGAGAAGGAAGAACATTGGGCCTAAATAATGTGCAAGAGCTAAGAGGAGTGGCGTCACAACGAACAACCTGGAGAGCACTGGTTTCTGCCTTATGCGCCGTGTTTGGTGCTTAAAGAATTTATTATTATTATTATTCCAATAATTTTTATAGCGCAGTTTAATTATATTTTTGTTTTTTACATTTACATTTTTACACACCAGGACTTATAAATATATTTAAGATGTTTAAAAGACAATTTACAGCTAGCAAGCACCAAGACAATGCTGATATTCTAAAAATCTCTCATCAGTGGAAAACTAGATTAAGATAGCATAATAAACTACTCTAGGGCTCATAGTTACCTAAATTAATTTGGAGAGAATGCACCATGTACTAAAAGCTACAGCAGAAATATTCAAATCAATGTCTAAGGACAGCTAGATGGTTATGAAAAATAAATTACTTACTTAGTCGTTCATTTTCTACCGTCAAGTGTAGAGATTTGGAAGGGAGAGCGCCTTACTATCCTATCGGTTGTCTTCCTCCAGGCTCGGTTCCATTCTAGTCCTCGGTCCTTCAGAGATCGTCTAATGTTGTCCTCCAAGCGGACTGTGGGTCGTCCTGGAGGTCTGAATTCCCGGCTTTTAGCCTCCCATACCTGCCGTGGCAGCCGATCTTCTTCCATACTGCAGACATGGCCAAACCATCTTAGTTGGGACTGTTCTACTTGGGTCTGCAGGGGTTGGGTTTTTAGGCCTTGACGGATCGTCTGGTTGCGGACCATGTCTCTACTTGTTACTTCAACTACCTTTCTCAGACATCTCATTTCTGAAATTTGGATCTGACTTTTGTGGGTTGTAGTCATGGCAGTGGGCAAGGACAGATAAATTATAAACCTGAAAGTTGTATATAAATAAAAACATATAGTGACCACAGGAGACTGGCCATTGATTATCTAATAATAAATATAAAGACGTTATAAAAGGACGGACACAAAAACTAACTTAAATATATCAAAGAAATCAAGAGGAAAAATATCTAAGGTTAGTTCACAGTATATACAGGAGGGAGTCATGTCAAAGGGAGATGTTAAAAAATTAGGAATACATATACTGTATATATATATATATATATATATATATATATATATATATATATATATATATATATATATATATATATATATATATATATATATATATATATATATATATATATATATATATATATATATATATATATATATATATATATATATATATATATATATATTTACAATAATATGAATAAATTATAAAAACGTTTAGTATAATAGAAAATTGAACATTGTCACAATGGTAATTGTGGCAGTGTTAAAGGTTCTAGACAAACTATCACACAATCCACCATAAAGACTGAATATTACTAATTGCCAAAGTGAAACATCTAGTAAAGAGCAATGAAACAAGCCCGCTAGCACTTAGGGAAAAATTCAGAAAAAGCGCACATGGCACTGTGAAGGCCATTTTGAACACCCATTAAAAACGCGTACAGCTTTCAATTTTTTTCGTAGCGCATTGAACATTAACCAAATACTGAGCAAGAGGCCTACCTAGTTAAACATTATTTTACTAAAACAGCAATTAATATTTAACCGCTGATATGTTATGTCAGATATGTTATGTGATTTATCGACCATAATAAATTGCTGACGGGGGCAAGTAGTTTCAAGTATCATCGAAATAAATCAAAACAATAAAATAATTCAGAAAATAAACGACCGAAAGGTTAAACGAAATCGAACCCAATAATGAACGAATCAATTTCTCACACCTGCATTTATCATTTATAAATCTAAATAGATAACATTAAAAAAAAAAAATTAGTTGTCCCGGTGTAAAATGGTCATCTGATTGGTTTTGTATGAACGAATGCGAGTTCTTAGAAGCTGACCAAGCTATTTCATTCTCTGCTTTTCCGTGTATTCTATACTTGCTGAACTTTTTGCGTGTTTCAAGTTCTGTAACGATTTCACAGAGAGTCAAATGGCAGAGAAGTTAGAACGTTTGCTTCTGGAGGCTTACTTGCCGGGTTCTAAACCTGGTAGCGTAACTCTCAAGCCTACCCAGCTGTTAAAGAAGTCAAAGACAGTGAACCGGTCACCTCGCCTCCTGAGGCTGAGAAATCTCTCTACACTTCAATCACCTACGGTGGTATCTGTTACGAACCTACATTTTTTAAAGACTTCATGACATCACTTACAACAAAATGCAAGGATCAAAAACAGTTACGATCAAACATTTGATTTGTGGAATAGCCACATTTCGAGTTCGACTAGAGAACTACTATATATGTTGTAGCACTTTACAATAACATAAGTGGAGAATAAACGTTAGATTTACACAAATACTAAGACAGTTCACGTCACTTTTCAAAAACATTTGGGAAGAATACATGTTAGATTTACACAAATACTAAGATTGTTCACGCCACTTTACAAGAACATACGGTGAGAATAAATGTTAGATTTACACAAATACTAAGATTGTTCACGCCACTTTACAAGAACATACGGGGAGAATAAATGTTAGATTTACACAAATACTAAGACCGTTCACGCCACTTTACAAGAACATACGGGGAGAATAAATGTTAGATTTACACAAAACTAAGACTGTTCCCGCCACTTTACAAGAACATATGGGAAGAATAAATGTTAGATTTACACAAATACTAAGATTGTTCACGCCACTTTACAAGAACATACGGGGAGAATAAATGTTAGATTTACACAGATACTAAGATTGTTCACGCCACTTTACAAGAACATACGGGGAGAATATATGATAGACTTACACAAATACTAAGATTGTTCACGCCACTTTACAAGAACATACGGGGAGAATAAATGTTAGATTTACACAAATACTAAGATTGTTCACGCCACTTTACAAGAACATACGGGGAGAATAAATGTTTGATTTACACAAATACTAAGATTGTTCACGCCACTTTACAAGAACATACGGGGAGAATATATGATAGATTTACACAAATACTAAGATTATTCACGCCACTTTACAAGAACATATGGGAAGAATAAATGTTACACTTACACAAATACTAAGATTATTACCGGGGCCCGAAAGGGGAGCAAAGAATAGTAACACTGTTCCCTGCCATGCATGTCGTAGAAAGCGACTAAGGAGGGTTGGGCATGGGGCTGGTTACACCATCCTGTAAAAAAAATTTTAACCACACAAAACTTCAAATAATATGGACAGGTCAAATAAGGAAAATAAAACACAGCCATCCAAGACAGGGGAAGGTCCTCTCGCAGGGAGGCGTATGATGCAACACAGAGAAAGCCGAAAGGAGTCTGTGTTGCTGACTAACCTTCTTTCTTCTAGGAGAACTTCCAGATTTGGCACCTGGAATGTTCGGACATTAAACGAACAAGGGAAAGTGGCACAAGTAGCAGCAGAAATGAGGGAATATAAAATCGAGGTTCTGGGAATGTGTGAAACAAAGTGGAAGGGGGTAGACAGAAAGAAACTCATCACAGGTGAATTGGTGCTGTCCTCAGGACATGAAGACGAAAGGTCACACCACAGTGAAGGGGTAGCTCTTATGTTATCTGAAGAAGCACAGAAAGCACTCATTGAATGGGAAGCTGTTGGACCCAGATTAATAACAGCTACTTTTAAAACAGCTAAAAAAAAAAAATACATGTAAATGTCATCCAATGTTATGCACCAACTAATGACAAAGAAGAGTCGGTGAAAGAAGCATTTTATACTAGACTACAGGAAATTATGAATAAAGTAAAAAGAAGAGACATCACAATTTTGATGGGTGACATGAATGCAAAGATAGGTACAGTCAATACCGGATTTGAAGAAGTTATGGGAAAACATGGGCTAGGAATAATGAATGAAAATGGGGAACTATTTTCAAACTTCTGTGCTTCAAATCAACTGGCTATAGGAGGAAGCATGTTTCCACATAAGAGAATACACAAGGCAACATGGATATCACCAGACCATTGAACAGAAAATCAGATTGATCATATATGCATGAACAAGAAGTTTAGATCATCATTGCAGGATGTAAAGGTATATAGAGGAGCAGATGTGGCATCAGATCACCACCTTCTGATAGCCAAAATAAAAATGAAACTCAAGAGATATGCAACAATGCAAAATTATAGACAACAATTTAATGTAGGACATCTAAGAAATCAAGAAACAAGAGACAAATTTGCGGTCACAGTATCCAACAAACTCCAAGTGCTCCAACAGCTGGAAGATGTAGAGAATACAGAAGACTATTGGCAGAAGGTCAAAACTGTATGGAATGAGACATGTGAAGAAATACTGGGGAAAAGGGAAAGACAACAAAAAGCATGGATAACAACAGAAACCATCAATAAGATAAAAGAAAGAAAAAACAAGAAAACAGATTTAAACACAAGCAAAACCAGAAGTTCCAAAGCCAAGGCTCAAGAAGTGTACACAGAAGCAAACAAAGAAGTAAAAAGAAGTATCAAAAGAGACAAGAGGAAGTATATTGAGGAGTTGGCAAGAGAGGCAGAAGATGCTGCAGCCAAAGGAAATATGAGAGAACTGTATATCAGTACAAAGAAGCTAACAGGGAAATACAAGCAAACAAGTTGCCTCATAAAAGACAAGAATGGGAAACTGCTCAGCAATATACAGGAGCAAATGAAGAGGTGGACAGAATATTTTGGTGACCTTCTCAATAGACCAGTTCCACAAAACCCCCCGGACATCCAGCCAGCAGAAGAAAAGCTACAAATTAACGGTGAAAGACCAACGAAGGAAGAAATAAAGAAAGCCATAAAGCTTCTAAGAGATGGAAAAGCGGCTGGACCTGATAGCATTCCAGCAGAGGCCATAAAAGCAGATATCGACATGGCTACAGAGATGTTATATAAATTACTTGGTAAAGTCTGGGAAAAGGAAGAGATATCAGCAGAATGGAAGGAAGGATGTCTGGTTAAGTTGCCTAAGAAGGGAAATTTACAAGAGTGCACAAATTATAGAGGAATAATGTTACTATCAGTGCCAGGAAAAGTATTAAACAGGATTATCCTTGAGAGATTAAGAGAGTCCATAGACAGGAAACTGAGAGATGAACAAGCAGGTTTTCGACAAAACAGATCATGTACAGACCAGATAACAACTTTGAGAATAATAGTTGAACAAACAGACCAGATAGCCACTTTGAGAATAATAGTTGAACAAAGTCTGGAATGGAATTCACCACTATACATCGGATTTGTGGACTACGAAAAGGCATTTGACAGTGTAGACAGAGAATCACATTGGAAATTGATGAGGCATTATGGAGTTCCCCTGAAGATCATTAATTTAATCAAGAAAACATATGAAGACATGACATGCAGAGTTCTTCACGAAGGACAGCTTACAGAACCGTTTAGGATAAGAACAGGAGTGCGACAGGGATGCCTCTTGTCTCCATTTCTTTTCTTACTAGCAATAGACTGGGTTATGAGATCATCGACAACACACAACAGAAATGGAATCCAGTGGACTCTGACTAAGCAGTTGGATGATCTGGATTTTGCTGATGATTTGGCTCTTCTGTCCCATAACCGTAATCAGATGCAGGACAAATTGAAAACACTCGATTAGAGGTCACAGCAATTGGGTCTGAAAATACACAGGGAAAAGACAAAAATAATGAGAATAAATGCAGGTAATGATAACAAGGTTGAACTTGAAGAAACACCAATACAAGATGTAGAATCGTACACATATCTTGGCAGTAATATAGACAAAGTTGGAAGGACAAACAACGATATCAAAATAAGAATACAAAAAGCAAGAGGAGCTTTCATTGCATTGGGAAATATATGGAGATCAAGAGAAATCGGATCCAACACGAAAATAAGAATCTTCAACTCAAATGTGAAGTCAGTCCGATTGTGTGGCTCTGAGACATGGAGAACTACAAAGACAACAACCAAAAAGCTACAGACTTTCATAAATGGGTGCTTGCGTAGAATAGAAGGATTAAAATGGTATGACAAGGTTACCAACGTGGAACTGATGACAATAACTAGACAAGTGCAAGTGGAACAAGAGATGATAAGAAGACGATGGCGATGGATAAGACACACACTGAGGAAACCTGTTGATAGCATTACAAGGCGGTCCTTGTTCTTGAACCCCCAGGGCAAGAGATGCAGAGGTAGACCAAGAAGCACATGGAGAAGAGAGCTGGAAACAGAGGTGAAAATGATGAGGAGAACGTGGAAAGAACTTGAGATGATGGAACGTGACAGGAGGACTTGGCATGTGTTTGTTGAAGGCTTATGCTCCTTTGGGAGTGGAGGGTTATGATGATTATGATGATGATAAGACTGTTCACGCCACTTTACAAGAACATATAGGAAGAATAAATGTTAGATTTACACAAATACTAAGATTGTTCACGCCACTTTAAAAGAACATACGGGGAGAATAAATGTTAGATTTACACAAATACTAAGATTGTTCACGCCACTTTACAAGAACATACGGGGAGAATATATGATAGATTTACACAAATACTAAGTCTGTTCACGCCACTTTACAAGAACATATGGGAAGAATAAATGTTAGATTTACACAAATATTAAGATTGTTCACGCCACTTTACAAGAACATATGGGAAGAATAAATGTTAGATTTACACAAATACTAAGATTGTGCACACCACTTTACAAGAACATACGGGGAGAATAAATGTTAGATTTACACAAATACTAAGAATGTTCACGCCACTTTACAAGAACATATGGGATAATAAATGTTAGATTTACACAAATCATTTGTACGTATTATCTATTCTCTTGTATGGGTGTGAGGGCTGGACACTCACTGCAGATACGGAGCGAAGGATTCAGCCTTTCGAGTATAAATGTTATAAAAGAATTTTGCGCATTTGCTATAAAGAGCACAAAACAAATGTCTATGTTAGAGAGAAAATAAACACCTATGCAGGCCACCAAGAACCACTTTTGTCAGTAGTGAAACGTCGAAAGCTTGCCTGGTTTGGGCATGTAACTCGTCATGACTCCCTTTCGAAAACGATCCTCCAGGGAACAGTCGAAGGTAAACGGAGAAGAGGAAGGCAAAGAAAATCCTGGGCTGTTAACATCAAAGAATGGGCACGACACGGTTTTTCCACACTTGTACGCATTGCTGAGGATAGAGAGCAGTGGAGGACCCTGTCTGCTGATGCTTCCACCATGGCACCCCTACGACCCATGACGGGTTACGGGTTGAGGATGATGATGGGGAGAATAAATGTCCGATTTACACAAATACTAAGAATGTTCACGCCACTTTACAAGAACATATGGGGAGAATAAATGTCAGATTTACACAAATACTAAGAATGTTCACGCCACTATACAAGAACATACCGGAAGAATAAATGTTAGATTTACACAAATACTAAGAATGTTCACGCCACTTTACAAGAACATATGGGGAGAATAAATGTTAGATTTACACAAATACTAAGAATGTTCACGCCACAATACAAATAAAACATGGTTGTTATTAATGTTGTTTACGTAAACATATTTTAACTGCACGCATGCTTGCACCCCGTGATTTATTTATAACAAAACAAACTGCTCCCAGACAAAATTTAGAAATAGTCGCAGCAAAAAAAAAAAAAAAAAAAAAACGTATGGTAATAGATTCGCAAGAACAGGCAATCAAAGTTCCGACAAAACACATGCAATATAAAAAGAAATAGAACTGGACAAGAAAAGAAATGTAAGAAAGCTGACTTTATAAGAACAGCCACCCACTCAAAACAAAAACAATACAAAAAAGCTGAAAATGGCTGTACTTGATCTCTAATATTGTCTCTTGCCTTTCTCGTACATTCTTCTGCATCTACATTACTCTCCAGCTCCATGTGGAGGACTGGCCCTCAACCAACTCCTGCCAAGCCTTCCTGTTTTAAGGCAAGGTCTTTCCGTGTCTCCTTTATTTCTTTCATACCTGTCTCCCTTTCCCTTCTCCTTGAGCTTTTTTGGGCTCCCTCTACGTCTCTTACCCTGGGGATTCCAAAAACAAGGACTGCACTGTAATGCTTTCAACAGGTTTCCTTAGAGTGTCTTCTATTTAACGCCAGCGTTTTCTTCTCATCTCTTGTTCCACTGGTACTTGTCTGGTTCTTGTTATCTCTTTTACCACTGGCACTTGTCTGGTTCTTCTTATCTCTTTTACCACTGGTACTTGTCTGGTTCTTGTTATCTCTTGTTCCACTGGTACTTGTCTGGTTCTTGTTATCTCTTGTTCCACTGGTACTTGTCTGGTTCTTGTTATCTCTTGTTCCACTGGTACTTGTTTGGTTCTTGTTATCTCTTGTTCCACTGGTACTTGTCTGGTTCTTGTTATCTCTTGTTCCACTGGTACTTGTCTGGTTCTTGTTATCTCTTGTTCCATTGGTACTTGTCTGGTTCTTGTTATCTCTTGTTCCACTGGTACTTGTCTGGTTCTTGTTATCTCTTGTTCCACTGGTACTTGTCTGGTTCTTGTTATCTCTTGTTCCACTGACACTTGTCTGGTTCTTGTCATCTCTTGCTCCACTGACACTTGTCTGGTTCTTGTTATCTCTTGTTCCACTGGTACTTGTCTGGTTCTTGTTATCTCTTGTTCCACTGGCACTTGTCTGGTTCTTGTTATCTCTTGTTCCACTGGTACTTGTCTGGTTCTTGTTATCTCTTGTTCCACTGGTACTTGTTTGGTTCTTGTTATCTCTTGTTCCACTGGTACTTGTCTGGTTCTTGTTATCTCTTGTTCCACTGGTACTTGTCTGGTTCTTGTTATCTCTTGTTCCACTGGTACTTGTCTGGTTCTTGTTATCTCTTGTTCCACTGGTACTTGTTTGGTTCTTGTTATCTCTTGTTCCACTGGCACTTGTCTGGTTCTTGTTATCTCTTGTTAAACTGGTACTTGTCTGGTTCTTGTTATCTCTTGTTCCACTGGCACTTGTCTGGTTCTTGTTATCTCTTGTTCCACTGGTACTTGTCTGGTTCTTGTTATCTCTTGTTCCACTGGTACTTGTCTGGTTCTTGTTATCTCTTGTTCCACTGGTACTTGTCTGGTTTTTGTTATCTCTTGTTCCACTGGCACTTGTCTGGTTCTTGTTATCTCTTGTTCCACTGGCACTTGTCTGGTTCTTGTTATCTCTTGTTCCACTGGTACTTGTCTGGTTCTTGTTATCTCTTGTTCCACTGGTACTTGTCTGGTTCTTGTTATCTCTTGTTCCACTGGCACTTGTCTGGTTCTTGTTATCTCTTGTTCCACTGATACTTGTTATCAGCTTCAAATTGACGATCTTCTCATACTATTTACAGTCTTCTATTTTGTACAAGCACCCATTTAACTTCTTGTTTTTCGTTCCTGTTGTTCTCCATGTTTCAGAACCATACAATAGGACTGCCTTGACATGTGAGTTGAAAATTCTTATGTTTGTGTTTGACGTTATTTATTTTGACTTCCATTTATTTCCCAATGCAATGAAAGCGCCTTTTGCATTCTTATTTTGACGTCATTGTCTGTTCTGTCAAAGTTGTCTGTACTGATGACAAGATAAGTGGGTGAGTCCACATCTTGTAGGGGTGTATCTCGGAATAGCAATCTTGCTATTATTTTAGGCACTTATTCTAATAAACTGAATTCCATTTCTGTTGGCTGATGTTGCTTTCATTACATTATCCCCCTGTAATTTTTGCATTTTTGCAAATCTCCCTTCTTTTGAAACTTCACAAAGTAAGTAATTTTTTCTACGGTTATTTGTAGTTCTCTTTCTGTTGGCTGAATGTCTGGAGGACTTTATAGAGCTGGTCTAATTACTAGTTCGTCGAAATGTTCATTCCATCTCTTCATTTTCTCTGTTATATTCGTAAGCGTTTTCCCTCTGCCTCTCTTGCCAACTCGTTGTATAATCCCTGTTGCATATTCTGATGCATCTTCGTATTTCTGTATTTGCTGCTATGTACAGTTCACGACTTGGTCTGGAACTGTTGTTTTCGCTTCTGTTTAAACACGTCTTTTTATCTTTTTTGTCTTTTATCGTACTAATGGTTTCTGTTGCTCTCCACACTTTGTGCTGCTGTTTTGTTACTCCCAACTTATACATATTATCTTTTTCCATGCATTTTTTAAATCTGTTGCCAGTGATCTTCTGTATTTGCGTTGACTGTTAGATATCGAAGCACTTGGTGCTTATTGGATATAATAATAGTTACTTTTTCTTTTGCATTTTGGTTTCTGGAATATCCTGCGTTAAACTATTGTCTGTAACTTCGTGCTTTTATTTATTTATTTTTAAATTATGTTTTTAATTTCAAAATATTTATGCTAACACAAAAAAGGTTATATGATGCCACATCTTCTCCTCTATATACTTTTAATGTCATGTAATTATGATCAAACTTCGTGTTTATGCATAAATGATCGATCAGATTGTCTGTCCTGTGCTCTGACGATATCCATGTTTGTGACGATTGTGCGATCTCACGTCCACTCCGGGATTATCACTTTTTTTCTTCATGTTTCTCTTCCTCTCACTCATCGCTATTATTTGGCATATTCTTTGCCCTTTCATCCATTAATTTGCTCTCTACGTTGAATCTAGTAGGGGAAAGTCTCTAAAACTCCACTCCCCTACTGAAGTATTTGCTATGGGACTGTCTTTATCTTGTTTACCACTCCTCAGAATTATTTACGTTCCGCCAGGTGAACTGGGGTATTATCGTAACAATACCCAGTCATTATCACCGGTCAGCGAGCGAGATTCTTATCATGAAAAGACGGTCTCGCCTGATCAACATCTATAGAAGCCAATATTGTCTGAGATAGCCGTCTGAGGTGGGTAGATTACACAGGTGGTAGATGCGTTTATCGTTTTGCGGAACCATCCCTGTGTGTGATTATCACGATAATCTGTTTGGAGAGACAATATTGGCGATAGGTAGCATCTGGACATCAAATGAGTTCACAGATGGTGTTTATGAGTTGTGCACAAGATGCCGGTGGAAGTCTGACGCAACGATATGACATCACTGTAAGAGATCACGCGTGTATATTAAATTTAATATTGTGAAACACGTGAGGGTATTTTTTTTTTTTTCATTGAAACACCCCTACCAACGTAGTGCTGAAGGAGATTCGATTGGATTGGTTCATTGTGAGGAGCTGAAATATACAATGTATTTTATTGGCACGCTAGTTGGACGTGCAATCTGTGATTTGCACTAAGAATTGAGAATATAGTGTGATGAAAACACAGACACAGAACACACTGAGAGACGGCAGAGCACAAGTCGTATCAGTGACTCCTAAAAGCCAGAAAGAAAAAGGAGACATTGGACTTAGAAATTCCAAAACTATAAGTAACAGATCGAGTATTGGGAAACTTAGGAATTTACAAGTAAACCCGCATTTTTAATCCAAGACTGGAAACTTAAAAATTTGATCACAAGTCATAGAGGAATTTAACAAACGTTTTCCCAGGCCAGGATTTCGCTGAACACCCGCCGTCAGAGGAATTAACTCTAATTTCCAGACCAAAGTGATTTCGAAGCATCTAATACAGAGCTGTGTCCAGTCTAAATCTGTGCAAGGAGATTGTGTATTTCCAACATTTTGGGGTAAGTGTAAACAATTTATTTACTAATGTAAATGCTACAGGTTTCTTGCTAAGTGGTTATATACAAGGCTGGTGTCATAATTTTGAATCTGTCTAACAACACGGTCAAATTTACCGCTCGAAATTATCTATCGTATTTGAATCTGTGTAAGAACCCAGTCAAATTTACCGCTCGAAAATATCTAAGAGCATGGTACAATTTTAACAGCCAATAGAATTGCTTCTTTTTCTTGTAGTGATAAGGAAACTTTTTTTGACGTGATAATAGGGTCTATTTTGTGTTTTTGACCGAACGAAGATATTTTATTTCTTAAAAACCAAAGATAGTTAAACTGAAAGGAATATCTCAAATTATAGCGCGGATATTACTTAAGAGATAAGCATTAAGACTTCCTCAAAATAAAATTTTATTGTAGTAGAAAAATCAGTTTTAATGATACTTTTACTTCAGGGAAAACCCCAATTTAGTTAGTTAAAGTATGCACAGATCTAAATGCACTAAGCTAACTAAAATATGAATAGCTAGAACAATAGAGATAAATTTCTAGTTTTATTAGAACTTTATATAATTGATATCAGCCCATAAATAAGTAAGATAATAAATATTTAAACTTTATCAATTTATACGGTAGGGCTGAAAATGCGAGCAGAATCAAAATTTTAACGTCAGTTTTTGACGATGTTCTGATTGGCTATACACGTCGCTATAAATAGCACAGCGACCTAGGAAAGTACGCCACTAAATTTTAAAAATTAATACCGAGCTGATGGGATCGAGCGCAAAACTGATATGCCAAAGTCTTTTGCCTTCCTGAGATTGGAGCAGACTTCGATGCCTTTTGAAAGTTATTCAGCTTGTGTATTTTGCCTGAGGGTAAGAGAGAGATATAAATATATATTTGTATATAATCATGTTGTTTGACTGTATTATCCATTTAGGTTCGTTGATGTGTTCGCAGGAAAATTAGGCCAAATGTGTAACAGATTTTCTTACAAACGTGTGTAGTTTTAGAAACGACAGGCCAGAATTGAGAACAGTGTAGGATGATTTGAAAAGCATGGCACTAATGCGACTATAAGTAATAGGGTATTTGAATGAGTATTTCCTTCGGGAACAACACACTGTCTAGGAACCTAATATAAAAGGACAGGATATCTACATGATGTAATAAAAATGATACTTACTATTTTGTACTTAACCCGATTATCATACGGAAGACAATCATGGACGAATGGATTTAGCATACGATGTATTAAGGAAATGAGTGATCAACTTGAACTGGCTGTGAGGTATTGAGGTAACTGTTCTGTGTCTGATGTAAAATCTATATGTGATGCTGTCTGTCCTTAGTGGAAACTGTTGCTGAGTTATTTGCCGGTTGAAGATCATGCACTGAGTATGGTTACTTTAGTGATCTTTTGTTCATCGTGCTTTGTTATTATTATTACGCGAATTAGGGTGAAGGTGTTCATACAACTCAGTAGCATGGTATGAAGAAGTAATTCATGTAACTTGAACTCAGCAACATTAATGAAGTAATTAATGCCTTCAGGTTGAGTCCGTAATATTTAATCACATGTACACACAGGATGATCATTTCAAATAGGAGCAGAACATAAGTCCGTATAAGTCATGCATAAATTAATCAATAACGTAGACTGCTGGTTTACGTGTCAATGTCCGTTTAAGGATACAATGCAGTATTGTCGTCAGAACATCACAGCTATATGCACGCGCAGCTAGACATGGCTACCTGCCGACAGTGAGACTGCGAGTCTGAATATTCATACGAATTTGACGATTATTCTCCTCCTTCTGAGGATTCTAGTTAAACACTAACCTCCGTAAGTTTCCTCTCATATAGAGTTCTAGGACTGACCCTGGTCCATCATAAATGCACATATAAATGGCTATATCATGCCATTGAATTGGAAGGTTAGAAAAAACGCAGCTATTCAGCTTGGCGGTCAAGTAACAAAGGGTCGCGTCTCCTAGTTACCGACTGTGACCCAAACAACGCTAGACACGTCATAATCGATCGTGTAAGGAGCGTTCAATAATTGAAACATCTATCGCAATATATTAAATGTCTTAACCTTTACAATTGCACGTCTGCTAACCTTTAGCAGACGGCGTTAATAGCATATACCGTAACAATTCCCTGTACACCGGGGGAAAAAAAATCGATAGATTTTTTTTTCAAGATCTATCCGACTTAACAATTTTTCAAAAAAAAAAATTTAACACAATCGTGACATATGGCCGACGATGTTCTGAGTAGAACCGTGTCGCGGTCATGTCAACTAACTATTTGTCATAGTCATCTAACATTAATCATATTATATATCAATATTATGCATATTATTATATCAACTAAATAAAATGTCTAATGTCAATAGTGAATGATAGAATTAAATTAAAGTAAGGTCTGTCGTATTAGTATGTCATATAGGAATTAATTTGACTAATTAAAATTAAATTAATTAATTAAACTAAGAGTTAAATTATTAAGATTCTAATGTAACGCGATGTTATGAGAGAAGAAAAGACAAAATAAGTGAGAAGAAATAGAAAGAAATTCGAATATAAGTTTTAACTTAATTGTGTGTGTTAAGTGTTAGTGAATAATAACTATCTAATTTAACTAACTAAATAACGTATAGGTACATTAAAAAAAAATATTAATCTAATACTTGTGTGAGATTTATTTTCTCTTTTCATAATTTCTTCTTTTTATATTTCGTTCTCTTTTTTTGTTCTTTCATTTCATTTTTTTTCTCACATTTCATTTTATTGATAATAATTCAATTAAGAAGTTAAGTTAACTAATTAATTAGTATAGGATATGATGATCCATCCGTAGTCCTGATCCTGATGAATTCTTTTAGACAAAGTGTTGAAACGTTTCCGTCGGACAGAAATGTCAATTATCCTAGGATCCAAGAATTAAGTGCACATAGGATAATAAGTTCGACTTGTCGTCAGATATTGTTCCATGATTGTTCAACGAATATTCATATATTGTGTATGGACGTTAGACGAAGTTTCAATGTCAATATGTATACCTTGATTGTCTTTAGTTCAATTCTGTGATGCATATAGTGTTTATAAATATTAAATTGAAGGCAAGGTTAGTTCCCTTATAGTTGATACTTCGTTCTATCCAATGTAGTGATGATTGACGTATTTTTAGGAATGTCAATGTTGATTATTCGTCGTCAATAGGATTACGTGACAACGCATCCGCCACAATATTTTCAGTGCCAGGAATATGTTCAATGGAGAATTCAAATGGCTGCAGGATGATCGCATATCTGGCGAGTTTTGGGCTCTTGTGGTTAGATCGACGCAAAGATGCTACAGCACGTTGGTCAGTTTGTATGGTGAATGGAGCACCAAGCAAGAACTTTTCCAGTTTAGTTATTGCCCATATAACTGATAAAAGTTCCTTGTCCACTGTGGAATACTTTGTTTCTGCCGGCTTTAGCTTTCTTGAAATATATAAGGTAGGATGTAGAACGCCATCATGGTTCTGGAGCAGGCATGCACCAATGCCGTAGTTACTAGCATCTGTTCGTAAGAAAAATCTTTTGGAAGCATCGGGAAGTCTTAAAATTGGTTCATGCGAGAACAAATTTATAATTTTGTTGAAAGTTTCATTGCATATACCAGTCCATGTCACCTTCACCGGCATGTCTTTTTTTAACAATGAAGACAATACAGCCGTGATGGATGACAAGTTTGGTATGAATCTACTGTAATATTGAACAAGTCCTAACAAACTCCTGACCTGTTTCTTCGTCTGAGGAACTGCTATGTTTAGAATTTTGGAGACTGTACTAGGTAACGTTCGGATATATCCCGATCCAATGATATGTCCCAAAAAGGTTATCTCATTACACGCGATCTGAACCTTTGTAGGTTTAGCAGTTAGATGATAATTCCTTAGAGTGTCGAAAACATATCTAAGTCCCGAAACATGTTCCTCAAACGACGAACTAAACAAGCATATGTCGTCAATATATGTAATAACGTCTGGTCTACCTGATAAAATTTGTCGCATCAGGCGAATGAAGGTAGCTGGCGCATTAACAAGCCCAAAAGGCATCACATTCCACTGGTATAGACCTTGTGGAGTGGAAAATGCGGTGTAGTACTTAGCCTTTTCGGTCAGTGGTATCTGCCAATAACCTTTAGTTAAGTCTATCTTACTAAATATAGTTGCGTTGGATAGACGTGGCAGTAAGTCGTCGATAAGTGGATGTGGTTCGCTGTCAACTATAGTCTTAGCATTTAATTTTCTATAGTCAACACATAGTCTGATGTTATTGTCCTTCTTCCGGACAATCACTAATGGAGAAGAGAATGGCGAATTACTAGTCTCAATGATTCCCAGAGACAACATCTGTTCAAGTTCCTTAGTAGTTTTAGCAAGGAAATGTAAAGGAACCGAATAGGGATGTACACGAATAGGTGTATCATCATTGAGAGTAATGTCATGACTGATAGCTGATGTGCGACCCGGGACGTCGGTCAACACATCTGGATAAGATTGTAATAGATTAGCAATCTGTAGACGCTGTTGCGGTGTAACCGTTGAAGAGATGGTTACATCCCGCCAAGATTCAGTAGGTTGAACTACTGGTACCGGTAACGGTAACTGTACCTCAGGAAAAGAAGATTCTTCTTCCTGGATGACGGATAAGTTGGAATAATAACAAGTAGATACTGTGTTGTCATCTAGTTCATGAAAAATTGACTGTAAGTGTTCAGGACGTGTATGAAATTGCTTGAGCATGTTAATATGAAATATCTTTTTGTGTCCCTTGATATCTAAGACGTAATCAACGTCGGAAATTTTATCAATGACTTTGTAAGGACCATTCCAAGATATCAATAATTTATTGTTATTGTGAGGAAGTAACACATAAGCCTCATCGCCTGGGAATAATTGGCGTAATCGTCGAGACCTATTTTGTAGAGATCGAGCCTTAGCTTTTGCAGCCTCAGAAGAAGCTGTTGCCAACTGGCAAGACTCAATAATGTTCTTCCGAAGATTAATCACATACTCGTAAGATGACTGAGTGTCCTGAGTCATCTCCGCGTCAATTAATAAGTCTTTTATTAGTCCCATAGGACCTCTTGGGGGAGCACCAAAAACTAATTCAAAGGGAGAGAAGCCAGTTTGTTCATGCGGTACCTCCCGATAAGCAAATAGAACAGCTGGGAGTGCTCTGTCCCAGTCATGAGGGTGCTTAACAGTAACCTTATGTAGTAGTTGTTTAAGTGTACGGTTAAGTCTTTCAACCGCACCATTACTCATAGGATGATAAATACTACTTAAATTCCTATCAATGTTCCAAGTTTTCATGACTTCCTTCATGGTGTCAGATATGAACTGTGACCCATGGTCTGATAAAAGTTTTCTAGGAAACCCTATTCTAGAAAAGATGAGATGTAGTGCATCAGCTACATCTGTGGTAGTGGTGGTCTTTAATGGGATAGCTTCTGGCCATCGTGTGCACAAATCAATGCACGTAAGGACGAATCTATGTCCTCTGGCCGATGGTAGCAATGGACCAATAATATCTATGGCCATCTTGTCAAACGGTCTTACTGAGATATCGCAAGCCTGAATAGGCGCCGTGTGAAAAGCTCCACGTGCTTTCACTTCTTGGCATGTAGTACAGGAACGTACATACTGCGAAATATCTCTTGACACTCCTGGCCAAAAGAATGAAGACAGTACTCGAGATCGTGTTCGAGTATATCCCATATGTCCAGCACAATGTGAGTCATGTGCATGTTGAAGAATGTACCGTCTAAAAGTATACGGGACCATAACTTGTTGTTTCATTTGTGATTTGTCATTAAAACATCTAATCAATATGTCATTTTTAATAACAAACCAATGTTTGTTATTATTACCTGAGGATAGATTGTCAACTTTATCAACCAGCTTAAAAATTTTTTTTAAAGATTTATCCTCTTTTTGTTTGGTTGCAAATGTTTCCCTGTCAATAGGTGAATTGACTACAAACTCCTCTTGGTTGTCTGCATCCATTTTATTATAACTAAATTTCTCCATGAGTTGAGTCTGCGCTCTAGTCGTCACGGCGTTTCCAGTGCATAGGTTATGTTTCTCCCATTCTATGATCTCATCTGGAGTACAATCTTTACTACCGTGTATACGACCAACCATCAGATCAGCTATAGGCTTTTTTAGCATACATACTTTTACATTCCCTGTGAAAAAGGGTGTTCTAATATGAACAATAGCTGTGGGGTAAAACTCAATAGTTCCACCAAATGTCATGCAGCGTACATATTCTCCTGTCGCACAGCTAGGATGTACCAGCGACTGACGTACACCAATCGTCGTGGATCCTGAATCCCTCAGCACTGAGACGACGGATCCATTAACTAATCCCCTGTTAAAAATTAGTAAGCCTGTTCCATCGTTGACTGCAAGACCTACCTCTGGTGTAATATGTCCGCAGTTAAGCACTGTTTCTTTCGCCTTCTGAAAAATAAGATTGCATTGTTGGCAACTATTTGCCACATTATAATTAATAGCAAAACATGCAGCAGAAGACTGTGTTGTATTATTGTCAAGTGGGACCTGAGCTATAGGGGTAGTATTATTTGTAACTGCCGCCCCTGTATTATGGTTGTAATGAGATGATCCCCGAGAATGAGATCGATTCCGAGTATAATTGTTAGAATTATCTCGTCGTCCTCTATAGTAACTATTATCTCGATGTCTCGAGCCATGATTATTACCATTCCAGTCATTGTTATTTTTCGGGGTATGTGATCGATTATAATTAGTGTTATGTTGACTATTGTGGTAGTTTGTTTGAGGTGAATAATTTCTATCTCGTGATCTACCTCTGTTGAACTCATTTTTATTGTTGAAATCATTATTATGTCCCTTCTGAAAGTTAACATTGTGATTTCTTTGGAACCTATTTCTGTCTACACTGTGATGTCTTTGTTTGTTATTATGATTGTAAGCCATATTAGACGCCACAGGTAGAGGTTCTCTTAATGAGGAGTTAGAAATGGTTGTATTCGGATGTGCCGAACAGTAGTTTAAAGAAATTTTTTCTAACTCGTCAATAGTACCTGGTTTACGCTCCTGCAAATATGCAAAGAATGGCTGGCTAACCGAAGATAATACCTTATCCCGTAGTAGCAAATCAACTAATTTGTCGTACGATTTGTTGACTTCTGCCAGTTCAACCCATCTATTAAATGTATTGCGTATGTTCGCAATGAATCCTGCAAAATCTTTTGGAGATTCAGGTAAAATTCCCTTAAATTTCAACCTACAGTGTTCCTCGTCCAGGTGAAACCTTCGTAAAAGCAAGGACTTAATAGCACCGTAGTTATTTGCTATTGATGGGTCAGCATTTTGAGAAGCCGTCAATGGTTCTCCAACCAAGAATTCATTTAACTTGAGTACCCATGACTCTTCGGGCAAATGATTTGTTTTGCAAGTCTGTTCAAAACGTGACAGGAACGATGAAAGGTCGTCCACGTTTAAGTTGAAAGTGGGTAATTTAAAGTTGTAGAAATGTTTAGTTTGGATGGATGACGATCCATTTTGTGCGTTATTATTCTGGTTTGCATCAGCACTTTGTGCTTGTAATCTTGCTGTCTCCAATTTAATACGCGCCAATTCCATTTCTTGTTGTAAAATAATTTCCTCTCGTTTCAATTTATTCTCTTCTTCCTGTTGAGCAATTTCTCTTAATCTATTTTCCTTGGCAATTTGCTTCATCTCACGTTCTGCTTCCTTTCTTTCACGTTCCTCCTCCTCTTTCTTTAATGCAGCCTTTTGTTCCTCTTCCTCTTTCTTTAATGCAGCCTTTTTCTCTGCTTCTTTTCTTTCACGTTCCTCCATTTCTGCTTTATGTTTTTCCAGTTCTGCCTCAGCAAACTGACGAAGTTCTTGAGATTTATAACCATATTCCTTACCAATTTTAACGAAATGGTCTATAGTAAGCATTTTGACTTATCTGGTAAGTAATTATTGATAATTACTGATTAAAATAGTCAATAGTAGCTTCAGAGTAATTATTATACTTACTCAACTTAGGAATATTCAATATAAATAATCACAATAGTACTGAACTCTTATGTCTAAGTTCAACCAATAGACAATATTTTGTAACAATATTGTATCTAAGTACTAACTATATCATAAATAGTTATGATATCTGTTAAATATAATGTAATTACATCACACAATTAATCTTAATATCCAATAATGTTGGGTATGATTCCTAGTAATTATATTGTTCAATGTACTAAGTCACTCTCTTAGTACCAGTAAAGTATATTAAATAATATACAATGGGTCTATTACCTCAAAGGTAGACTATAAGATTATTTTATTTGGTCAATATCTATATTATATTATTATGCCCTAGGCATCTCTTATAAATTGTAGTGCTAATTTCTTGGACTATCACTGCATAATTATGCAATGTCCCATATTAACCTTAAATGTCAGAAAAAATTTATTAAATTAAATTACAAGTGTATTATTGAATGTCGGCGTCTGAGGCCTAATGGATATGAACGCAGTTTCATAATCCAGATATACCAGGTTCGAAACCTGCTGCAGGCGGTTTGGAAGGAGATCGCTTTGTTTGGATTTTTAACAATGGTATAAGCGCCGTACCGTTCAGAAAGCAATGGCAAACTACTGAATGAAAAAATTGCCTAGAAAAATCACAAACAGCCAATAAAAGCTGGGGTTGATTGCCACGTCCTGTAAAGGATAAGCAACTAACTTTTTTTATTGAATATAATGTTATATTATTAATGTAGTATTTAATATATATCATGAGGACAAACAAAACAATGATGCAACTAAAGGGTACAAACAATGTCAAGACGCAAACAAGACATTTTCACAATTAAAAATGAATTTATGAACTAAATAAAACAAGCGGAAGTGTCACAAGCCAAATGAAGGGTCAAAGACTGACCCGAGGTCAACTTAATATTCAAAGTACACAAAAAAAAATGAATGCAAAAAATGATGACATCACAGGACTCATAACGGACGAACATTTAACAATCATAAAATAAATTGATAGTAAGAGTAGACTGGACGAAATAGTTAACGAACATGATACAAAACTGAATAAAAATGTGAACTTAGTACAAATAAAATACACCAGTTATCTACGGAACGGTACAGCTAACACAAATCGTCAAACGATAGCAGATCTGGACAGGTAGTCCAATGGCAAACCTCAATGGGGCTTCCAAAAGTGCAATCGTTTAACTGCCCTAAGAAACGACCGAAATCAATTCAGGCATCGTGAGAGCCACAGAATCTAATTTCGGTTCATCCTCCCTACCGCCCACTAATTAACAACACATTAAAACAACCCAAAAAATACATGAAACACATTCAGAAAAGACATGCCTATGCAGGCAAAAGGCATGGACTCAGTATTACTGTTTGCAATGACGACAGTTTAAACAGCTAGACTTATCTTTTCCGTTGCTTAGATCAGTGCTAGAGGTCGTCAACAGCTAGGCTAATGCCCCTGACTGTCTGCTCCTGTAGTCCATATCGTGTGTTTGCTTCAATGGCTCATGTTTCCCCTGGTTAGGCTTAGAGAACGACTTTGGTTTCTCCGACAGTTCACCTACACGACTTTCGGTGACGTCACGTTGTTAGGCATTATAATGAGTAAGACGTCATCTTCGACTGGATCATGTGATCGAAACTTGATCGTAAATATTGTAATTAATCTGTGCGTAAGGAACAGAAGTTTGTTTCTTTTTTCTGTCGTTCCCCACACTGGCAACCACTTTGTTGCTGAGTTATTTGCCGGTTGAAGATCATGCACTGAGTATGGTTACTTTAGTGATCTTTTGTTCATCGTGCTTTGTTATTATTATTACGCGAATTAGGGTGAAGGTGTTCATACAACTCAGTAGCATGGTATGAAGAAGTAATTCATGTAACTTGAACTCAGCAACATTAATGAAGTAATTAATGCCTTCAGGTTCAGTCCGTAATATTTAATCACATGTACACACAGGATGATCATTTCAAATAGGAGCAGAACATAAGTCCGTATAAGTCATGCATAAATTAATCAATAACGTAGACTGCTGGTTTACGTGTCAATGTCCGTTTAAGGATACAATGCAGTATTGTCGTCAGAACATCACAGCTATATGCACGCGCAGCTAGACATGGCTACCTGCCGACAGTGAGACTGCGAGTCTGAATATTCATACGAATTTGACGATTATTCTCCTCCTTCTGAGGATTCTAGTTAAACACTAACCTCCGTAAGTTTCCTCTCATATAGAGTTCTAGGACTGACCCTGGTCCATCATAAATGCACATATAAATGGCTATATCATGCCATTGAATTGGAAGGTTAGAAAAACGCAGCTATTCAGCTTGGCGGTCAAGTAACAAAGGGTCGCGTCTCCTAGTTACCGACTGTGACCCAAACAACGCCAGACACGTCATAATCGATCGTGTAAGGAGCGTTCAATAATTGAAACATCTATCGCAATATATTAAATGTCTTAACCTTTACAATTGCACGTCTGCTAACCTTTAGCAGACGGCATTAATAGCATATACCGTAACAGAAACCTAAAGGACCCTACAAGTTTTGCGAATGTCTTTTTATTCCAGGTTTTGTCCTGGTAATATTTCAAAATCTTGAGACACATATGAGAGGAGCTATGGTGGTATAACGTTCGTCAGCTTGATCGATCCACAGCCACATATTCCAGCCTGGAGGTCATTTGTTGTGCGAACCTAGCCAGGATTGGAAGTGTCACAGACTAAACTCAAGTTAAGTGGGCTTATTGGTCCACTGTAAAGAACATTCAGTCACAATTAGATATCTATATAAAAAAGGAAAATAAACAGTGTAGTGAAATCTGTGAGACAATCGCTAAATTCAGTAAGATTTTACTCCTATGAAAATAAATAAACCCGCCCGTGCGTGGTTGCCTACCTGCGTCCCCTACGCTAGTAGAGCGCTGCATTGTATACCGTAGTAATGCTTAGACAATAACCCCACTGTCAAATATTACACACTTTCCTAGTTTCGTCCTTGAGACTTACAAGTAACGCAAATCATTAAATATTACCTAAACGCCGTGTTGCAGACAGCTAAGTGTTCGTTTCAGTCAGAGTGAGAGAAGAAAACGTAGGAGGGAGCGATAAGGGATGAATGAAAGCCTTGACAAGCGTTGGTTTTTTGAATCGCATGCGACAATGCGACGTCACAGAATTGGTTTGAAACACTACACGCGAGGGATAGGTTAGGTTTGAAAAATAGACTACATGCCTTGGTTACCGTTGTTAGGGCATGTTTGAACATCTGCTATCGTACGCTGTAGTTTTCTTAGAAAAAGTGAGAGAGAGAAAAATTGGAAAGGAGGAATGTATGGAGTCCGTTTAAACTATCGTCTGCATTTCTAAAGTGAAACTAACTGTCACAATTGAACGATAAATGGAAATAAAGAAAAAGGGACGATTAAAATGATAATATTTGGTTATTATACCTAACATATTACTTAGTGTGATATATTATCTTGCCGTAGAAGAACCCAAAAATAATAAAATATGTTAATTGAATAAGTGTAGAAGGAAAAGGTAAATTATGATGAAATGAAGAATAAAAACGATAATAGGGAATATAATAAATAATAGCATAAAAATACAACCACTGTGTGACAGACATCAACAGGATCACTAATTACTTGTCAGAATTATAAACTTGTAGGATATAACTGAGATATTGACGAAGACAGATGGACGAACAGACTTGAATCTTTCCAGTTTGCCCTGTCTTATGAAAGAAATTTTCTACACTAAAGTTGTTTTACAAGCAAGATAATAGTACTATCTTGACTTTGCTGATCTGCACCAGCAAGCGATCTGGATTTGACCATATTTATCGCAAATCAAACTTATTAGTGTTAATATTTCTCTGATGCGGTAAGAAAGAAAACATTTATATCACCATTATATTATTATTATGCATGTATTATTGAATATGTATGAAAATTATGTGGGAGAAGTATCTAGAGGGAAGTCAACATCAAACTTTGTGTTGTTTCACAGAGTTGTTAGGAAATATATTAACATGTTGTAGAAAAGCCAGACAGGCTTTCTGACATTTTGGGAGAAAGAAAAATTAAATATTAATGGGGAAATTGTTGTACAGTATTATGACATAAGACCAGGCAAACCACTGGCCGTCTTCTTCAGCAAGTCACCGTGATTGTACATGACTTGATATTATTAACTTAAAATGTTTCCTTTGTCAAGGAAAGTGTCAAACTGTAGTTTGAACTTTAGTTGACCATGAATGGGGTATACAACCAATTAAGAACGTTAACTAATTGTTTAGTTACCATGCTGAGTCTGAATATGTTTAAAAATGTTTAGTAGCTAGGGAAAAAGAGAGTTATATGAGAGGTTGAGTAGGACGCATTTATATCGTTCCAGGGTTTCATCTATGACTCAAAGTGAGCCCAGGTCAACCTATACCTGTCGTTATTTCTGCACCTAAAGAATTGAGGCAGTATCGACTGTGTGCCTCCGTGTTATATTGCAAGAGCAGAATCCTTACTTGGCAGTGGAGACTGGTGATCTAACCAAAATTCATCCTGCATACCAGACACCACTCAGTTAAGAAATTGTCTCCGGGAACTTGATATATATCAAACTCAACTACTCTCAATTCCCAAATGTGTATTAAAACATTCAGATTGTGATGAAGACAAACGTTCTTGTAATCAATACCCATTCATAGGAGCAAGAATAAATTGACACTGGTCCAGAGTGACACATTTAATTACAGTTGTGAATAAGAATATACTCAGTTATAAATTGAATTAATTTTATGTAAATACTTTGAATTATCTTTTGAGTTCAATATTCCGGTATACACAAAATTGTGATACTGGAACAATAAATTGTAAAAAAAGATTTCACATTTAAAACGTAACTCTGGGTGTTGATAGTTCCTTTTTGTAGAGTTCTTAAGTGTATTTGTTGTCATTTTATTATACCACAATTTCATTACCCTAGACATTAGACGTAGCTGTCAGACATACTAGTCAAAAATAAGTCTGAGTGAGATCGTAGGGTAGTAGCAGAAAGGTTCTCTGAGAACACACCCTTATTATCTATTAGACTCAGAGGCCTTCACAGCTTGACCTCACTCAGTTACATTATAACACTAACACCAACATTCATAACATCTAAACCCACCACAAACAGAATAAAGAAATATATGCAATAAAGACTCAAATGCTGGGTACAGACTTACAAATGATGAAACACAGCAAAACACATTAAATATACGTATATTACTTTAACAGGCAGGGATGTTGATACTAAGAGAGTGAAAGATAAATTGAACCTTACATATATATATATATATATATATATATATATATATATATATATATATATATATATATATATATATATATATATATATATATATATATATATATATATATATATATATATATATATATATATATATCAACACATAACAGCATATTTTGCCAGTTTATGGATAACATTCCATCTTATTTATTTCATTTTGCAAATACCTTATAACATGATTTAAGTTTTCCTAACCAAAAGAAATCAGGTTTAGGAACAATAAATTGTACATACTAATATTCAGTCTTACTTCATTATTGTAATTAAGTCAATGTTCTGTTTGATAGTTATTACATAAAAATAATTTAATTTACCCCTAGATAATTAGCCACACAAACAATAATATAATTATTAATCAATTTGGGATCATGAGAGGTAGCAGATAGATCTTCAGGACCAAACACTATCATCATTCCTGTAGATTTACATCGCTTGACCCCACTTTGATGTCGATACACCCTTACTCTTTTCAGAGAAGGGGGTATTTCTTTTAAGACCAGTCACTTATCTGGCACTATCCTGGTATCCTCTGATACACCTAATTGTCCAGAATAGCCTATATTTTAGTAACATCCAAACCTTTCGTGACAGCTGGCAACCTCAACATATGAAAATAGTGTATACATGAAACACTACTCCAAGAGCTGGTGATTGTTTCTGACTAGTCGTGCGGGAAACCCAACAGCAGAGCGACCCCAGACACCGACGGGAGTAGTGATGAGTAATGAATGATGATTACATCACATGTGCCTAAGGTGTGACATATTATCTTGTGAGATTTATGTACCTTTTTTAATTGGAATTCAGGCAAATCATTTTTCACGCACTCCAGACGCAATTTCCTAGTTAACACCCAGAAGGGTATTGGTGAATTTTCAACATATTCCCTGAGTTACACTGTGTGCTCGGGAATTTAATTTTTCTGAGAGGTTAATATTGGTGGGTGGAGCGCATGACAATGGGTCTGTTAGTTTGCGGCGAACAAATATACTTATAGCACGTTTCACTAGCTTTGCCCTCAAACAAATGTAATTATCTGATTAACCGTCTAACGTATTAATGCCATTTTTTGCATACGATGTTATATTGGGTTAGACCCAACAAATATATACTTTATATCTGTGCATCTTGTCCAGTTCCCATAAACGGATGAAATCCTTTGATCTTTGTCGGCATACTAATTATTGTGTATCGAGAAAAGAAATTTTACCACTTCATGCACAGATTCTGTGAATTGATTAGGCATAGGCGTGTCTACTATTACAATAATGTGGCCATCACGTTTGCAATTGAATACGTGTTGAAGATGATTTCTTAAATGATCTGCATGCGAGATACTCGTGACATTGTTTGTCATTGACATTTAATGCGCTACCATACTGGACCTTCCTTGATCTAATTATTTCAATGGGTATCATCTCTTTGCGGTTCATAAATATCATAATGGAACGTTGCTCCTCTAATGTGCTTGTAAATAACGGTAAGGTCATCTTTAAAGAAATTAGACTTCATCCGAATCATAATCAGATGTCTCTGAGAAATTGAAAATCAATCTCGGCTGAATGAAGGACAAACCATCATTCTTCCAATATTCCTCTTCCTCTTGTAACACATGGTTCTCACTTTTCTTCCAATAATCCCTGGCTATATTGGAGATGGCGGCTTTTATAAGTATTTCAACATCTTTTAATTTGAACGTTCTATTTTCTGTTGCTACCTGTTCCTTAATTTTAGCCCATACTAATTCTATTGGGTTTAAGTGAGAATGGTAAGGAGGTAATCTTAAACATCTGTGACCATGTTCATTGATTGCTTTGTCTATGTGAAATATCTTTGTATGCTGTGTCTTTTTTTACAATTCCAAGTAATTCAGGTTCATGGACATTTCGTTGAATGGAATGTTGTTTATGGTCAGCCAAATCTTTATTACATCTTTAATACTTGGTGAATTAGAAACTTTATCTTCTGGTGCCACAACGTTGTGATATGAGGCATTGTCCATTATCAAACACCACGGTCTATCCAAGGAAGGAAGTACATGATTCACAATCCAATCTTGAAATATCTTGCCATTCATATCTGCATGGTAATCCCTATTATCTGTGGATTTTGAAACAAATATGAGTTCAGTATTATTTAGAAGCCCATGATGGCTGCTTCCTGGATGTGCAATTATTAGGCGCTGTCCTTTGCTGCTTGGTACTAGTCTCTTAGTTGTTCCATCAGATGATTGCCATTCTCGTTCATTACTGTGGTGCGCATTGATCCAAGTTTCATCTAAATACACAAAATCATAACAATCTCTTCTCATTTCTCTGACCTCGCGTAAATATTTCCTTCTCATTGCAACTATATGAGGCTTCTCACAAATAAGGTTTCTACCACCAACATATTTTCTAAAAGTGAATCCCAAACTCCTAATAGTCCTCCATAGCGTAGATTTGGAAATATCAATGTCATTATTCTTTCTTAACCAAATTTTCAATTTCCTTAAAGTCACTGCCTCATTATTGTGAAACATATTGCAAATTTCTGTGCGGATCAATTCTCTGTCAAAATTATCCACCACTCTTGGCCTAATTTTCGTGTGTAAAACACTGAAATTAGATATTTCAGATGTCGCTATCCAGCGGTGCAATGATCGTTTGCTTATCCCCAAGGCGTGAATAGTCCTCTTTTGTGGGTTTGAAATAGAATGATATAGTTTTCCTAGAGTAGCTTCATTGCAGAAATACTTAAAAATCCTATTTGTGATTTGCTGTAATGTCATAAAATGTACTCGCAGACTCATTTTTTCTTCTTAACCACACAATAATTTTTGTAGACACAACTCTGATTGACAATGTGTGCGTTGCACTGGATATAAACTGTTTTATGTTCAAGAAGTGCGATTTCACGCAATTTCACTCAAAAATCATGCCAATTGCTTGATAAACCAAAAATGTGCAAATGAGGTCGTATAATTTACTGTAGACATTTCAATATGTGTGCGTGTGATGTGTGTTGGCAAGTAGGATTTTATATTATATCGCAAAGAAACGAAAATTGAAACCAATGGCCGCATTTTAATGAAAAATTTAATTCATAGGGTCTATACCATTTCAAATTCACACACAAAATTTCACTTATATGCGTTATATATTCGCTGAGATATAGCATTTTGAAGTTGGGCAAAGCTAGTGAAACGTGCTATACCAGGCATTTGTTTCTTTCTATTTGTCTAAAGTTCGTGGTTACAGGCCATCAGACGATTTGAGGTATTCACGCCGCTATTGTGAGAGACAAGCATCCACCTTAACCGCCTACAGTGGAAGAGGGTGTGGACAAGGCTTCCGTCATCACATAATTGATGAACCACAGCTGCAGAACTCATCTGAAGTTAAGTTTTTTTGTCACAGGTGTAGTAAAATCTGCGAGAATAATCGCTCATTTCAGTAAGATTTTAGTCATAAAATGATAATAAATAAAACAGCCCTATTGTGTCTGACGGTGATGCTCTCACACGCCAGCAACGCTGCCTTTTGTGCAGTGCTAAAGCCTATAGAACGATTCCACGGTAAAAATCTAACATACGTTTTAGTTTCGGTTTCGAAAACGTACTACTAACATTTTACCAGATCTGCTGCATACACTTTGCAGCCAAGACTTATAATTAACTCCGCCTATGCCGGTCCCAAGCCCGGATGAAAAAGGAGGAGGGCGGCCTGCATGGAGGCCGTAAGGAGGCAGCCCCTCCACCATGCAAAGGCACAACAGGCCAATCACCTGTTTGTCTAAAACTATGATTACAAGCAATATAAGAGAGAAAACCGGACTGATTTTAAAGGCGACGAACTGGAACGGACTACGGACTACGACTTATGGAACATGGAACACAAGAAGTATAAATGGGAAAGAAGAGGAGCTGATGGAAGAGATGAGGAAAGCAAAACTAGAAATCCTGGCTATTACCGAAACAAAGAAAAAGGGACAAGGAGTCATGGATCTCGATGGCAACACTCTGCTATACAGTGGTGTACCCACATCTGAAAGAGCTAAAGGGGGCGTGGGTTGCATTGTGGCCAAAAACCAGAAAGATAGTATCAAGGGATGGAACTTTGTCTCGGAGCGCATTATGGTTGTAAAACTAAAAGAAGGAGAAACCATAGTCAACCTGGTCATAGTGTATGGGCCAAATGAGGATGAGAGAGCAGAGGTCAAGGAAGAATTCTTCGAGCTGCTTCAAAGGACAGTGGATGACTGCCTAGATGAAATTATCATGCTCGGAGATTTCAATGCCAGAGTTGGAAATGACCATGCTAGATGGGGTGGAGTTATCGGAAGATATGGAGAAGATACTCTCAATGACAATGGAAAGCGACTCCTCAGATTCTGCAGTGAGCAGAATCTGATCATTACCAACACAAAGTTCCCCCATAAGCGCATACATGCATATACTAGGTGTGAACCAACAAAGAATGAGAAGTCAGTGATCGACTATGCCATTGTTAGGAGGAGCTCATTCAAATATGTCCGGGATGCTAGAGTCTGGAGGGGGCCAGAGATTGGAAGTGATCACTACCTGCTTACAATTAAAAGAACAACTGAAAGAGTTGCTCAGCCTAGGAACTGCCCAGCACCACGCAAGAAACCAAGTAAACGAACGGAAGAAATGAGCATTAAGACCTACAAGCTGAAAGATCCAGAAATTAAGACCAGATATCAGGGGCTTATTGCTACAGCCGTGAGAAAACACAGAAGAACAACCTGATGACTTGGAAACCCTGTGGCTTAAATTCAAGGACATCATAAAGACAGCTGCTGCAGAAGCATGTGGTGAAGTCCGACTTGGGAACAAGAGAAAGAGGACACCTTGGTGGACAGAAGAAGTCAAAGAGAAAATAAGAGAGAAGAAAATGGCATGGAAACAATACTTGGGAGCTAAAAACACAGCAGGACAAATAGAGAAATATAGAGAATATGTGATACTCAGAACAGAAGCAAAGAACAAGGTGCTAGCAGCAAAACAGAAGTCCTGGGAAGAATTTGGAGAAAAGCTAGAAAAGGATGCGCAAGAAAACCAGAAATTGTTCTATAAGACCCTAAAGAACATGAGGAAGGAAAAACAATGTCCTCTTAAATTTATAAAGGACAAGCAAGGCAAATTGCTTACTGCCCCGAAGGAAGTAATGGAAAGATGGAAAGAATATTTCTCAGAACTCCTTGATGGTGAGCAAGGTAGAGCATCAGAAATGATAACCACTAGCACAGAAGAGGATACAAATGGTGATGAAGATGACATAAAGATGGAAGAACTGAAGGCAGCACTGGAGAAAATCAAGATGGGCAAAGCAGCAGGGCATGATGGTATAACACCAGAAATGGTTAAGTACATGGGAGCATCAGGCGACCTATTACTCCTAAGGGTCCTACAAGCAGCATGGTGCAACAAGGCCATACCAAAGGATTGGGAGATTGCCATCATAACACCGATTTTCAAAAAGGGTGACAATCGACAATGTGGAAACCACAGAGGCATATCCCTTCTCAGTGTCCCTGGTAAAATCTACTCTAGAATCCTAGAGCAGAGACTCCGATGCCTAGCTGAGCCACAATTGGATGAAGCCCAGTGCGGATTCCGAGCAAACCGAAGTACTCAAGACCTAATCTTCACACTCAGGCAGCTGAGTGAAAAGGCCCTTGAGTACAAGAGTGAGATCCATCTTTGTTTCATAGATCTGGAAAAAGCGTTTGACAGGGTCCCCTGGAGCAAACTTTGGGACTGTTTGGCAAGGAAGAACATTCCAGCACCTCTGATACATGCTATACAGAGCTTCTACAAGTCTTGCAGAAATTATGTGAGGACAGCAAACTATAAGTCAGAAGAGTTCAAGACCACCACTGGTGTAAGACAAGGCGATATCCTGTCACCTTATCTTTTCATACTTCTCATGGACGATGTCATCAAGGCATGTAAGGAGAGAACAAGAAAGTATTCAGTGGGGTACTGGAAGATGAGACAGGTCTGTATTTCAGAGCTAGCATTTGCTGATGATGTTGTCCTGATTGCTAAATCAGAGACACATCTCCAATCCAACCTGCAAGTCTGGAAGGAAGAGCTGGAGAAGAGAGGGATGGTCATAAGCAGCTCTAAAACAAAATCCATGGTGATATCACGAGAAGAAAGAAAACATCAGATTAAGTTGGGAGAACAGGTCCTGGAGCAGGTCGACCACTTTAAATATCTCGGAGCTATTATAGACCGAAAGGGGGGCATCAAAGAAGAGTTGGCCACTCGAAAAGCAGCGGCTGGGAGACTTTATCAGGCCATAAATCGAGGATTCCTCAGCAAGAAAGAGGTTGGTAAGAAAACGAAGATGGCTGTATACCGCTCCACCTATGTCCCAGTCTTGACATATGGATGCGAGTCATGGGCAATGACTACAACCCACAAAAGCCAGATCCAAACCTCAGAAATGAGGTATCTGAGGAAGGTGGTTGAAGTAACAAGAAGAGACATGGTCCGCAACCAGACGATACGTCAAGGCCTAAAATCCCACCCGCTGCAGACCCAAATAGAACAGTCCCAACTAAGATGGTTTGGCCATGTCTGCAGAATGGGAGAAGATCGGCTACCACGACAAGCATGGGAAACAAAGAGCCAGGGATCCAGACCTCCAGGACGACCCAGAGTCCGCTGGGAGGACAACATTAGACAATCTTTGAAGGACCGAGGACTAGAATGGAACCAGGCCAGGAAGAAGACAGCTGATAGAATAGTCTGGCGCTCTCTCTTCCAAACCTCTACACCTCACGGTAGAAGAGGAACGACTAAGTAAGTAAGTAAAGACTTATAATTAACGATTTGGAGGAAGTGTGCCGCAAAATAACTATCTGAATTAACGTATTCTGTCAACTTTAACGCAAATTTAGTAGTAATCCTTACATTTTTTGGTAGTGTTACACGATACAATACAAATTATTAACTTACTTACTTACTTAGTCGTTCCCCTTCTACCGTGAGGTGTAGAGGTTTGGAAGAGAGAGCGCCAGACTATCCTATCGGCTGTTTTCCTCCTGGCCTGGTTCCATTCTAGTCCTCGATCCTTCAAAGATTGTCTAATGTTGTCCTCCCAGCGGACTCTGGGTCGTCCTCGGGGTCTGGATCCTTGGCTCTTTGTTTCCCATGCTTGTCGTGGTATCCGATCTTCTCCCATTCTGCAGACATGGCCAAACCATCTTGATTGAGACTGTTCTACTTGGGTCTGCAGGGGGTAGGATTTATGCCTTGACGTATCGTCTGGTTGCGTACCATGTCTCTTCTTGTTACTTCAACCACCTTCCTCAGATACCTCATTTCTGAGGTTTGGATCTGGCTTTTATGGGTTGTAGTCATTGCTGTCGCAGAGTGAAGATAATTTGCCTATTTGAAATTTTCTGCCTATCCTAAGTTTCTGGGAAAAAAAATGTTTCTCACGCACTTGCCTTTTCCCCACCTTAACCCAGGTGAAGCTTCGGTCAACACGTTCACGTTCGTTAGGAATTTCCAGACTCGGCTGTCTAGAAATTTATGGCCTGTCTTCTTCCTCATTGTTAATACTTTGAGCTCGGAAACCACAGCACGTACAAGTGACATTCAATATGCAAACTAATTTGCGGCAATACATTTGGCTATCGTGGGAACGTTTAAAATGTAGCGGGTAAATCGAAAATAATTCTTTCTTTCTTTCTTTAAGAAACTAGTTTTTAGACTTCACTTGGTGATAAGCATACGGGAAGAGATAGTCGCATTTCTTAGTCTTGTAAAGTAAAACTGTGCATAGGGAGACTTGAGTTAAACAAACCAAGTGCCCTCTAGTTTAACTTACAGAATATAAAAATTCCGGAGCGGATTTATGCAGTGCAAAGTCTTGTCTCGTATTGCTGAAAAGAGGTTACCTTTGGCCAGTGGCCATATAGTCCTCGTCCACCAGTCACAATAATTCCCTTCAATCATTTCAATTACTTCAATTACTACAATTATTGCAACGATTCTCAACACCCGATATTACCCTTAACAACCATCACCCGTACCATACTCCACCCATTTTAACCCTCCATCCCACCTTTGGAAGCAAATTCGTATCTTTGGATATCTCATCAACTGTGGATACGTTACACCAATCTTGGATTTATAAAATCGTGTTCAGATTCTGTGCCATTTGTGGATACCTTATTCGAACAGTGAAGTTAATGTCAAGCATTGGATTACGATATATTTTTCCAAGAGAACCCTAGGATATAAGTTGTTTCCAACATTCACACCAAAGGAACAAAGGAACAAACATTCATTTACACACAAACTGTATTTCACATATTTTCCAGCAAAAGCTTATCAGGCCTGCCGGGAACTTTACTAACACAATTCATTCATAATCCTTGTTTTCAATATTTGTTTAACAATTTTTTTCTCTTCTTTAAAATCATCAAATTGTTGTGAGTTTGTTTTCTCGTGATAATCTTTATTATTATCTGCTGTAAAATCCTTATTGATTTATTTACATTTCTAAATTGAAATAAATTGAGTTAACCTCGACAGGATTGTTCGTTCAGTTCAGACTACCAAATCCTCAATCTAACTTTACTTCTTTACCCTACTATTTGTGATTGACCCAGTGTGTGCAAAAGAGTAATATTGTCGCCAGAGAAAACAAGAAGAGCTGTGTGTGTGGTTTTCTTAGTGAAGAACTCACTGACTCAGCCTGTGCCTTCTGTCTATCTCTCTTGCGCACCACTATCACACATCCGTGTGCACTATTGTCCATCACACCTATACAGCTGTCAAGCTTTAATAATAATAATAATAAATTCTTTAAGCGCCAAACACGGCGCATAAGGCAGAAACCAGTGCTCTCCAGGTTGTTCGTTGTGACGCCACTCCTCTTAGCTCTTGCACATTATTTAGGCCCAACGTTCTTCCTTCTCTTATTATTGTTCTTCTGAGTGTTTCTTTTGGTCTTCCTTTTTTCCGCTTACCCTCGGGAACCCAAGTGAGCGCCTGTAGTGGTATTCTGTTGTTTTGCATTCGTAGGACATGACCGATATATGACCATCGTCTTTTCCTTATATAGTCGGAGACATATTTCTGCCTAGAGTCTTCTCTTATTTGTCGATTAGTCTTGAATTCTTTCCAACTGATGTTCATGAGTTTTCTAAGACATTTGTTCTCGAATGTATTCAGCTTGTTCTCCAATGATTTATTTTCCCAACTCTCACAGCCGTATGTTAACACTGAGATAACATTTGAATTAAACAGACGAAGCTTGGTATGTATATTCAATGATCGTAATTTCCAAATGTTAGATAATCTATTGAAGGCGCTAGCTGCCAAAGCAATTCTAGTATGGATTTCTCTTGTTGTGTCACCATCCTGAGTCATTTTACTGCCTAAATAATTGAAACTTTCAACTTTCTGTAGTTTTTCCCCGTTCAAGATGATATCAAAGGTCTCGTTAGAAAAGTTCATAGCTTTAGTTTTAGAGGCATTTATTTGGAGACCAATTTTAACCGAGAGATGACACAAATTATTTATTGCTTCTTGGGATTGTCTTGGTGTTGAACTTAAGAATGCTACATCATCTGCGAAATCCAGGTCCCCCAGGAATTTTCCATTTGTCCATTTTATACCCAATTGTTCATTGTGGGTATAGTTTCTCATAACCCAATCAATAGCTATTCCAAAAAGTAGTGGTGACATAATACAGCCTTGTTGATTATATTCACATATTTTGTCAAGCTTTACCTACTATTAATTACATTTTCATGCGACAATTGCCCATGACTCGCATCCGTATGTCAAGACTGGGACATAGGTGGAGCGGTATACAGCCATCTTCGTTTTCTTACCAACCTCTCTCTTGCTGAGGAATCCTTGATTTATGGCCTGAAAAAGTCTCCCAGCTGCTGCTTTTCGAGTGGCCAACTCTTCTTTGATGCCTCCCTTTCGGTCTATAATAGCTCCGAGGTATTTAAAGTGGTCGAACTGCTCCAGGACCTGTTCTCCCAACTTAATCTGATGTTTTCTTTCTTCTCGTGATATCACCATGGATTTTGTTTTAGAGCTGCTTATGACCATCCCTCTCTTCTCCAGCTCTTCCTTCCAGACTTGCAGGTTGGATTGGAGATGTGCCTCTGATTTAGCAATCAGGGCAACATCATCAGCAAATGCCAGCTCCGAAATATAGACCTGTCTCATCTTCCAGTACCCCACTGAATACTTTCTTGTTCTCTCCTTACATGCCTTGATGACATCGTCCATAAGGAGTATGGAGAGGTAAGGTGATAGGATATCACCTTGTCTTACACCAGTGGTGGTCCTGAACTCTTCCGACTTATGGTTTGCTGTCCTCACATAATTTCTGCAAGACTTGTAGAAGCTCTGTATAGCATGAATCAGAGGTGCTGGAATATTCTTCCTTGCCAAACAGTCCCAAAGTTTGCTCCAGGGGACCCTGTCAAACGCCTTTTCCAGATCTATGAAACAAAGATGGATCTCACTCTTATACTCAAGGGCCTTTTCACTCAGCTGTCTGAGTGTGAAGATTAGGTCTTGAGTACTTCGGTTTGCTCGGAATCCGCACTGGACCTCATCCAGTTGTGGCTCAGCTAGGCGTCGGAGTCTCTGCTCTAGGATTCTAGAGTAGATTTTACCAGGGACACTGAGAAGGGATATGCCTCTGTGGTTTCCACACTGTCTATTGTCACCCTTTTTGAAAATTGGTGTTATGATGGCAATGTCCCAATCCTTTGGTATGGTCTTGTTGTACCACGCTGCCTGTAAAACCTTTAAGAGTAATAGGTCTCCTGATGCTCCCATGAACTTAACCATTTCTGGTGTTATACCATCATGCCCTGCTGCTTTGCCCATCTTGATTTTCTCCAGTGCTGCCTTCAGTTCTTCCATCTTTATGTCATCTTCACCATCATTGGTTTTCTCTTCTGTGCTAGTGTTTATCATTTCTGATGCTTCACCATGCTCACCATCCAGGAGTTCTGAGAAATATTCTTTCCATCTTCCCATTACTTCCTTCGGGGCAGTAAGCAATTTGCCTTGCTTGTCCTTTATAAATTTGAGAGGGCATTGTTTTTCCTTCCTCATGTTCTTTAGGGTCTTATAGAACAATTTCTGGTTTTCTTGTGCATCTTTTTCTAGCTTTTCTCCAAATTCTTCCCAGGACTTCTGTTTTGCTGCTAGCACTTTGTTCTTTGCTTCTGTTCTGAGTGTCACATATTCTCTATATTTTTCCATTTGTCCTGTTGTGTTTTTAGCTCCTAAGTATTGTTTCCATGCCATTTTCTTCTCTCTTATTTTCTCTTTGACTTCCTCTGTCCACCAAGGTGTCCTCTTTCTCTTGTTCCCAAGTCGGACTTCACCGCATGCTTCTGCAGCAGCTGTCTTTTATGATATCCTTGAATTTAATCCAGAGGGTTTCCAAGTCATCAGGTCGTTCTTCTGTGTTGCTCACCGCTGCAGCAATAAGCCCCTGATATCTGGTCTTAATTTCTGGCTCTCTCAGCTTGTAGGTCCTAATGCTCATTTCTCCTGCTCGTTTACTTGGTTTCTTGCGTGATGTTGGGCAGTTCCTAGGCTGAGCAACTCTTTCAGTTGTTCTTTTGATTGTTAGCAGGTAGTGATCACTTCCAATCTCTGGCCCCCTCCAGACTCTAGCATCTCGGACATATTTGAATGAGCTTCTCCGAACAATGGCATAGTCGATCACTGACTTCTCATTCTTTGTTGGTTCACATCTAGTGTATGCATGTATGCGCTTATGGGGGAACTTTGTGTTTGTAATGATCAGATTCTGCTCACTGCAGAATCTAAGGAGTCGCTTTCCATTGTCATTGAGAGTATCTTCTCCATATCTTCCAATAACTCCACCCCATCTAGCATGGTCATTTCCAACTCTGGCATTAAAATCTCCGAGCATGATAACTTCATCTAGGCAGTCATCCACTGTCCTTTGAAGCAGCTCGAAGAATTCTTCCTTGACCTCTGCTCTCTCATCCTCATTTGGCCCATACACTATGACCAGGTTAACTATGGTTTCTCCTTGTTTTAGTTTAACAACCATAATGCGCTCCGAGACAAAGTTCCATCCCTTGATACTATCTTTTTGATTTTGGGCCACAATGCAACCCACGCCCCCTTTAGCTCTTTCAGACATGGGTACACCACTGTAGAGCAGCGTGTTGCCATCGAGATCCATGACTCCTTGTCCTTTTTTCTTTGTTTCGGTAATAGCCAGGATTTCTAGTTTTGCTTTCCTCATCTCTTCCACCAGCTCCTCTTCCTTCCCATTTATACTTCTTGTGTTCCAAGTTCCATAAGTCGTAGTCCGTAGTCCGTTCCAGTTCGTCGCCTTTAGAATCAGTCCAGTTTTCTCTCTTGTGTTGCTAGTAATCGTGATTTAAAGCAAACAGGTGATTGGCCTGTTGTGCCTTTGCATGGTGGAGGGGCTGCCTCCTTACGGCCTCCATGCAGGCCGCCCTCCTCCTTTTTTCATCCGGGCTTGGGACCGGCATTGGCGGAGTTCAAATTATTAACGCCAATTCTTAACCCGCCATGCACAACCCCGCTTAGCCTGACACATTCTGCCATGCATATATACACGTTGCGACAAAGCCAAGAGAGGCAAAACACGCAGACAATTTTATTGCCTCCTTGCGGTAATGTTTCTGACGTCACAAAAACAAGTTAGTTATTTGAAAAGTACATGCTGGCGAGATAGCGAGAGGGGAAGATGGCCGTCTTGATTAAAATATTTATTTGACGATGACCGGTGACAAAATTGAAAATCTAAAACCATAATGAAACTGAACATAAAAAATATATGGAAGTATAGCTTAGAATTCACTGAGCAAGAATGTGTTTTAAATAATATGATAGTCCCAGTATTACCCAAACGGTTGAGAAAATACTAAATGTCTACGAACGCACGACCAAACAGACTGTTGTTCCTGCTTTGTTTTTCTTAACGTTAGTGGGGACACCGTCTTAGAAGAGAGGTATTGAGGAAATTCAAATTAGCTTGGGTAACAAGAGTATAGAAGGAGAGGGGAGCGGTAGGAAAATTGTTACCAAAAACTAACATCGTTTTGCATTGGCATAACTAAAGCAGGCTGGCCAATCGACTACCAGACGCAGAGTATGTTTGGAATTATTTTTGGTTTTTCAAAAACTGCATTTGAATTCTGGTAGTCGCAAGCTTTCGATTGGCCAGTGCTACTAAATATTATCAAAAAGCTTTCACTATTCATTGCCAGTTGAACTGTAATTTTATTCAGATACGCTGAGAACAGCTGTGTTAAATTTAAAAGTAAAATAAATAACTATATGAGTATTTCACAGTCTGGACGGAGCAGAGGAAACTGAGGCCATTTCTTTGCAAAGTCAGCGTCATTTGTTTATATTTCTTGATTTGTGGTAAGGATGCTTTAGGAATTTAATATGTTTAATCCCATTACCAAAGTTAGATACTGCTATTGGGAAAAAGTGAAGGACGTGCCGGGAGCAGAAATTGTTGAGTCCTCACGTTGAAATGTATCTAGCTAATGTATGTTGTCATGATTATGTTTGAATATTATTGTATTAGATTACATTAGTAAGCCTCTGTGTTCAATGAACACTGTTCAACATGCCTGAAGCATTCATATTTAAAAAAGAAAAGAAGAGAAAAATATATAAAAGGAAATGTGGTTACCCCACATTATATTATTGAGGAAAACTATGTAAACGTACAGTGGCGTATCTGCCATAGGGACCTGAGGAGTGGTCACAGCAAGGTGGGAGTCATGATAAATTAGGGGATGAGTGCACCTGAAATGCACGCGAGGCTGACCCCATACCCATGTATGAAAGTAAATAAAAGAATAAGTGATCAGATGTAAAAGGCCAGGGTGTCCTTTTGTTGCAGAGGTTTCGTGTCCTGTTGCCAGCTGGTGACAGGAAACCTGAGGAGTGACGATACGCCAAGAAGTCTCCTACACTTTACATATGCTGTCAAGAGATAACAGCAGGAGCTTGGGTGTGTGACGTGATATCTATTTTCTGCAACTACACAATATCTTATCTTTTAACGGGAAACCCCAGGTGATATGTTAAGGATCTGGGTACATCTGACAGTTTTGGTTTAAATAAACCTTGGTAATTCAAGTCATACTCAGGACTTTTGTGGGGTATGATGACATTACAGCCCCTCATACACAGTGACTCTCTCTCTCTCTCTTAGAAGAATAAATTTAAGCTGTGAACATTCAAATAGGAAATACATATAATAACATTGTAGTTATTTGGGCAGATTGTCCACACAATTTTAGTTAATATTTTATGTAAACTATCTTGTCCTCATTTTCAAAGACCTGTCCAAACGATATGACTGGACAGGCAAAATAAATTGTACAAAAAAAATTAATTTAAAGAAAAATTTAACCACAGGTTTTATTCACTTCCTCATAGTAACTTAAAGTGTTTTTGTGTTGTGTACCATCATTTCATTTCTCCCCTAGACACTAGGTACATCATACACCATACACTAGAGCCACAAGAGTGACCGTGTGAGATCTAGGGAGGTAGCGTTAGGTTCCCTGTACATAATTCATCATCATCATCTTTTAGAGTCAGGGGCCTACATGTGCTTGACCTCACACGGTTTATGCAGACACCGATTTCATTCTTTGTTAGGATACCATCATAACCTCCCCAGCAAAATCAACTTTGCTATAACAGGCAACAGCAAAACACGGGCATCGATGGCGCCCCGATCCAACCTCTGTGAGGAAAAATTTAATTTACCTTTCACCCCATTTAATCCTTATTTTAACTTGTTGAACTAATTGGCAATTAAATTTGTTGTATGTTATTTTAAAGTAAACAAGTAATTGTTTATTCAGTCATTAGAAGTATGAAAGCAAACGTATAAGGAAGACTATTTAATAATTATATATATATATATATATATATATATATATATATATATATATATATATATATAGAGAGAGAGAGAGAGAGAGAGAGAGAGAGAGAGCCATTACTTATAAGAGAGCATTCGTTGGATTACACCAACTGGGGGCTTGAACGGGATAAACCATTGCTTAAATCCTTCACAAAAAGCGACGGACCAGATATAATGCGTTAACAATTGTTCAGCCCAATGCAACATTGTTCGTGACTTATGGAAATATCTTGTGAAAGCTCCCTTAAGGTAGAAGTGTCATTAATCTTCTATCTACATCTCTGCCCAGAGTAATCTTGCGCGCAGGTAGATACCTTGGCAGCCAATATTAGATATACTTTTGAGTTTTGGTCACTGTTGGACCACTACTGCTAAACAGGGGAGGCAATCCGTGACAATGTTGCTTTATGCATTATGTTACAAAAACGTGCTACCTCCTACAGCCAGATCATTTGAAGCATAGAGGTTTATAAATAGTTATCTACTTTATGCCTTATCACAAGTTCGTGGTTTCTCATGATTTCCTCAAAGCCGCTGTTTAGAGTCTCTTTCTTTGCTTTGGGTCACCCACCAAAATTGTTATTTCTTTTCTTCTTCTTTGATCCATGATATTTTGCACTCTGGTGCAAATGTATCCATTCACGAATTCTTCAGTGTCATTGGTTGTGGTGTATAGCACTGAATGATGCTTATATTGTTTGTCCTTTTAGCATTTTGAATGTTGTTGATATTAGTCTGGACCCCATTGCCTTCCTTTATATGAGTCCTTTCTGCGCTTCCATTGACTGCATCGGAGAAACAACCTTTACTGTGGTGTGGACGTTTCCCTCCCATATTCAGAGGATAGTACCATTTATATAGTGTTCAGTTTCTTCCGTTCTATCTCATTCCTACTTGTGTCGTACAATCTTAGAATGGCAATTGTATCATTGTCATTTTTGTGTTAAGTGTTCGAACAGACAGACAGACAGACAGACAGACAGACAGACAGACAGACAGACAGACAGACAGACAGACAGACAAGCAGACAGACAGACAGACAGACAGATAGATAGATAGATAGATAGATAGATAGATAGATAGATAGATAGATAGATAGATAGATAGATAGATAGATAGATAGATAGATAGATAGATAGATAGATAGATAGATAGATAGATAGATAGATAGATAGATAGATAGATAGATAAAACGAATCAAACAAACAGATGGACATGCAGGCAGAGAGACAAAGAAAGAAGGGAGAAGATGAGTATTCTAACTTTCACAGTCATTGATCTGTATTGATAAAAGTTAGTGTTGCATGACTTCTAATATATCTATGATTTATATAGTTTAAAAGAGACACGTACCAGACATTATCCTCCACTGAAATGACTGTTAGACGCCTGACTCCAACTCTTTCTAAACGGCAACAACAGATAACCTCTTCTTAGTCAAGTGACGGTGCTACGTCACCAGCCCCTTAATGCGTGCTGAATCCGTCGAGTGTGAAATAACTCGACCTGCATCTGACACCGCCTGTTTAATAATGATTTGTCTAATAAGGGTGGGGGGGGGGGTTCGGGGAGAATTATTGTTAGGGCTTTCGAGAGATCGATTGGCGAAACCCATCAGTCTCTCGCCAGTGGCTGGACACTATAATCTCGCGCGAACCGCGAGCAAAGATACCACTCAGGTCCTACACAAGAAAATAGTCCCGACATAGCTGGAAAAAAATACATGTATGGATACGACCAAAGAACAAATTAGGTGATGTGCCTCTAGTGCCTATTGGCAGAGTTAACTTAAAGTCTTTCGTAACATGTCTAAGTCGAGTCTTAAGCCTGCAACAGTTGATTTCAAGTCGAGTCCCGAATCTCATTTTTTTAAAAATCTGAAACTGTTTTTAGTCACAATTGCTTTATGCCAACAATCTAATCAATCACTATAAATAAAAAGGAAAAATGATAATCTCTGTTTTTAGTATTTTATTTACTGGCTGCTTTCATTTGATCAAATTATATATATATAATATATTATAGATTTAAACAAAACCATTTTTCGTTTTTTCGAGTGAGTGCATTATGAATGAGAACTGCAAAGTTGGTTCGACAAAATTTGCCAAGTCCCGGAGTCGAGCCAAGTCGCTAATTAAACAAATACTCGAGTCGAGTTGCTATAGTGACTGCCTATCGGTAATTTTAAGATTTCTACACCACGAACCAATACGGCTACAAACTTAGAAATCTGCCCGTTTGTAAAAACCTGAATCGTGTTTAGGCTGACGTCGTCTTTAAGAGAAGAATCTTAATCCAGGTTATCTTACTCCACCACCAACACATGACAAGAAGGTCCTTAATCGCTCTGAGATTTTAAACGAAATGTCAAGGACACAAATAAAAAAGTATGACATGAGAAATGCGCCAGTAGGTCATAAGGCAGCTTTAATGACGGAACAGTCTTAGAAGGTAACATGACAACAGACAACTACTGCTTAGGTGGAAGTTGGGCCATACATTTAATTTGTAGCGAAGGCGGACACGGGTTTGTGTTACACGCCCGCCCCTCTTGAGTAGAACTAACGAGCGAATGTTAAGACTAGAGGCGGGTTGACATTGATTATCATCTTTTATTCGGGGTTCTCCCTGCCAAGGCGCAACTTCCTCAAACCTGTAAGATGAACAAGTTATAGCAAAAGGGTGAACCCATGAACCAGCCTTCAACATTATTTACACTCGGTAAAATTCAATCAAGCCCCTCTTTTTGTAAGTCGGTTTCATTTTTCTTCAAATTTCACAGACATAGTGCATTAATTAAGGCTAGGAAAGGTTTTAAAGTAGCGTCTAAATCAGTGTTTCTCAACGGGGGTGGTACCGCCCCCTGGGGGGGCGTTTTCAAGATTTCTAGGGGCGTTCTGATGGGTCGCAACGATTGGGGGTCACTACTTCCATTCAGGGGGGCGTTGTATACATTTTTACATGAATCAATATGAAACAATTACAAAAGATATTCCCCTTCGCATAGCTTGTAACACGATAGTTTTTATTTGTCCTGCGTCCCATGGAGTGTTTCAAGGATTCCAAACACAAATTGTTAAGTACCTGGGATGTTACCATTGTCAGTAGACAGTAGGCGGAGATTTATGTCCCTTCAACACTCGAAACAATTGTTAGCCTCTCGACATACCCAAGCTAACCTTCTCTCTCTCCACTCTCGATACATATTTTCTTCTGGAAACACATTCCCGTCAAACATTGATTAGCCCGTGAACACATCACAGTACCTTCCCTAATCTGTCCGTAAATACCTTCTTGCAACAAGGACGTTGTGGGCAGTTGTGGCTTAGTTTTAATGCATCTTTGGATGTTTCGAGTGTAAAGAGTTAAACCCAGTCAGTTTTGAGGCTTGACGAGGTGTAGATGTATGTGCAGTGATAGTATACTAAAATTTTCAATATGTCAGCAGTAAAGAGAAAGTGTCCACAATATTCAGTTGAATATTTGAAATTCGGTTTTGTACCTTCAGCCGTAAATGAACAATTACCAATGTGTTTGCTGTGCCAGCAAGTGTTTTCTAGCGAAGCAATGAAACCGTCACGGCTTGAGCATTTTACCAAGAAACATTCAGATAAAGTTGGCAAAGATATTTCTTACTTCCAGGATTTAGAACAAAAGTTTGAAAGCCGCAACACTGTCACTAATATGTTTAAAAAATGTATAATCACAATGATAAAGGTCTCATTGTATCTTACAAAATTGCACACATGATTGCGAAGTGTGGTAAACCTCACAACATTGGAGAATCTTTAATTTTACCAGCTGTACGGGAGGTAATTAGCACAATGATGGAAAGAAATCCAAGTGACATCATTTCTTCTATTCCATTGAGCAATGATACTGTTTCAAGAAGAATAGATGAGATGGCAAGCGATGTTGAAAATCAGCTGTGTACTGATTTGCAGTCTACTGAATTTTCACTACAGTTGGATGAAAGCGTCGTGCGTGATAACGAAGCTTTGCTGCTCGCATATGTGAGATACATAAAGAATGAAAATATCATAGAGGATATGTTATTTGCAAAACTACTGACAGCAAATACAAAGGGGTTTAATAAAGAAAAGAGCAATGGAAAAATAACAGTGCTGTCACAAAGAATGTACTCGAAATCCCCCTTGTTTTCTGCTACGTCTGCAAATTGTAATGCTTTCACGTTGATATAAAAGCTTACTGTATTATTACCCGCTTTCTTCAATGAAACGTGTGCTGTATTTCTTGGAAAAGCATTGAGAGGCCCTGCGTAATGACCTAAATTAATCCTAACATTAATTATATTACGTTACCAAAACGAACGAACAGATGGACAAAAGGATAAAGAGAGAGGGGGAGGGCTGAAAATCAGGAACGCATGCAACACGCGTCGCGCGATACACAAATGCTGCCATCACGCGTGTAAGTCTACATGCACTAATTTTTTTTCAGACGGACAGTGATAAAATACACTACCCTTTCCCAGAGTTAGGTTTTAAAATCATAAAAAAACGCTTATTAGGAAAGATAACAATAGATGGTTTTACGTTTGAAAACATAACAGTACCCAGACAGCACATCTTCGAAACAGGAGGTAGAAGAAATTGCATATTTTGAATGCAGCCACGTAGCTCCTTTAAATTTGTATTTTTGGGTTCCTTAGGGCTTGCTGACAAATAATATGTAAAACGTTACGCAAATAGTCCAGGAATTAATAAATTATACCCAAAATAAAATATTGGGGGTGCCTGACAGCATAAAATCATTTCTGCTCATAAGATTTTTTTTTAACGTGTTTGAAAAAAATTTACGTTACAGAAATAGCCTACCATGTAAACTCCAAATTGATTGGAGCGCAACAAATGAAAGCCTAACCACGATTGGTCGGGCTATAAATACTATCTTGGTTGTTAGGGGAAACGGGGAAAGGTAACATTTTTTCAAACACTTGTCGAAACGGGGCTCATTGGTCAGACTCGCTGATATACACACTTGGGAGCGTTAGTTCGAAACCACTTGTTTAAATAAGCTTGATAAAGCATCAGTGCGTTGAAGCCAGCTTATATTTGGCTAAATAAAAGCCTGGAAGATAAGCAGATGGGAATTTGTGCCAGTTTGTGCCAGAATTCATTGCTAATCAACGTATCTGTGTTTATTCGTATGAATTGTGGTAAGCTTGAACCATTCAATATCTTTTAATGAAAATTGAATGTGAATTGTTGATTTATGCCTGTATATATATGTGTAGTTCAGTGGCCAACGTGAGGTAAAGCCTGTAATGCTCCAGCCTGAACAGAGGGTGTCGGAGAGAAGTAAAACGGCATGGAATGGCCAAATAGTACACTGACACCTAGATGATTGACTAGAAAGAAATAATGCTGGAATTGCAGAGGCGTAGTAACCATTAAGGAGGGTAATACTGGAATAAAGTATTTCAAATGAAGCTGACAGTTGGCCTAATGCTCTGAACTCAATGTTTGTGCTGTGTTGTGATCAGTGTAAAAAGAGAGTTTAAGTTAGTTATGAAGTAGAAGGTACATCCTTCTTGATTTCAGGGACAGTGGTCTTGATGGTACTGAGCAGCACCTGGTCAGAGCTTTGCTGAATCCAGTGTCGGACAGCATACTCCTTGGTCCTTTTAGCTATCAGTGAGGTGTCTCCAGAGCCCAGAGGAGAATTCGAGCAGAGGAGTCCTTTCCTGCCGCCATCACGCCAGATAAGCTAACTTGGCCAGCTGAGCTCAACATTATGTCCCCTCATCTTGAACTGACTTTGTAAAATTAACATTAAGAGGGGAATTTACTTGTCTTAAAATCAGGAACTGTGAACATCTCCAATACTAGTCCCTAGAGACAAACTATTGAAGTCATGATGACAAATACCAACAGAGCTTGAACAAAACAAAACCAGTATTACCTCATTTTACTACTACACAACTGACACACATAGAACATTTGTAATAATATATGTCACTACAATATTCATATTAAATACATTCTGTACATAACTTGTAATTTAAATTGATTGTGATTCCTGGTTCCCTTGTAGTTGAATCAGGACACATATTCATTCATGCCAGTAATGAATACATATTGTTATTTGAAAAGTTACGAGTGACTTCTTTAAGATATTCTCATAGAGTGTTATATGTATGTGAGTGTCACAGTGTTGTTAAGAGTAGTGGATTAAATTAAATTTTTTATCTGTCTGTTGTTGTGACTTACACTTCATCATACACATACCCTAGACACATAACGTAGTCATCACACTATTCCAGAATAATTCTGACTGAGATATATAGATATGTGGTAGCAAGTAAGGTTATATATAATACACTACTCTTATTAGATATATATACCTTCACAGCTGATCTCAGTCAGTACACTAAGTCCCCTATAAATATTTATAACATCCCACTTCACCACATATATTGGGGTCTCGCTCTTGGGATTTTGAATCTTTCCCTATTAAAAATATTGGGGGTAATTCACTTCAGGGAATATAAGAATTAAAAGGTATCCTTGGGTGGAATTAAATAAGGTTGAGCTCACGGTGCCTGTGTTGTCCATTAGAGATTGAATTGTTGGTTAGACATTGTATAAATTTACATAATAGACAATGGCGGACCTGGCCAAATTTCGATCTGCTGCGGTTCAGACTGCAAAAGAGTTAGGATTAGATGGGCAAGTTATGGTTGCCTATGTCACGACGGAATGTGACAAATTTATTGAACGTGAAGAAAGAAGGTTTGAAGCCGAAAGAAAGTTAGAGGCTGACAAGGAAATTAAGAAGTTACAGTTTGAAGCTGAGGCTGAGACTAAGAGGTTGCAGATTGAGGCTGAGGCTAAGAAATTGGAGGCAGAAAGAAGAGAAAGAAATTAGCTGCAGAAGAGAAGAAATTAGCTGCAGAAAGGGAAGAGAAGAAAGCTGCAGAAAGGAAGAGAAGAGATTAGCTGCAGAGAGGGAAGCAGAAAAGAGAGGAAGCAGAAGATAAAAGATTACACAGGGAACATGAGTTACGACTAAGGGAGTTTGAGTTTCAAGGCCATGCTCCTGAAAATGGTGCCAGTCCCTTTGCCTCTGATGCTACGGTTACTCAAGGAGCCTCAACCAAAGGCTATGAATTTTCATTTAGATCATTTTGTTGAGAAAGACGATGATATTGAGAGCTACCTAAATAGGTATGAACTATTAGCTACCACGTATGGGTTAGAGAGAGAAAGGTGGAGCTTAAAGTTATCTCAGGGACTTCGTGGGGCAGCTTATGAAGTTTTTGCAAAAATGAGCAGAGGTGATCAGGAAAATTATGACATGCTAAAGCAGGCTCTTTTGTTAAGGTATGAAAAGAATGCAGAATTCTATAGAAAAAAATTTAGGAATGCTAAACTACTGTCAGGTGAAACCTATCACCAGTTCTCTGCACGAATAGAGACATACTTGGAGAAATGGACTTCTCTGGGGAAAACCCAAGATCTTAAGGAAATGGTCCTTATAGAGCAATTAAGAGAGTCCATGGCTCCAGACCTGAGAAAGTTTCTCATGGAACAAGGTGCAGAGAGGCTGGATGAGTTGCTAAATGTTGCTGAAAGGTATCAAGCAGCTCAAGCAGAGGTAACAGGTAATAAAAAGAAACAGGTGGACAACTTTAGGGCACCACAGAACTTTAATAAATTTGATCCTAAGGATCAAAATAAAGGTAAGCACCAATTTGATAGGCCACGGTATGAAAATAAAAATAAATTCCCACAATTCGATGAAAGGAAATATAATGAAAGAAAATCTTTCAACCAAGGAAAAAGGTGGTGTAAGAATTGTCAGATGGACAATCATGACACTGACCGTTGCAGAAGGAAACCTGTGTATATGGCAACCCTTCAGGTCAGGTCGACCTCAAGACAGGAGGAGGATATTATGTTGGATACCACTCCAGAAGAGATGAGGAAGGCACAGGCTGGGGATAAAACACTCAAGCCTTGTTTCAGAAAATTGTCAACTTGTCATACAACTCCAGGCAAGGGAGATTTTTTACATGAAAAACAAGTTGATGTATAGGAAGACTGGAGCTAGATCCAATGGTCACGGACAGCTGGTTCTTCCAAAAAGATATAGGACAGACTTAATAAGGAGCCTACATGTGAAACCAGATGGGGACCATGAGAAGATAGGTACCATCATTCAAAAGGTGGCTCACAATTATTATTGGCCCAAAGCAAGATGGGACATTGAAAATTTTGTAGAAAGGTGTAGCATAGCACATGAGGGAACACCCACAAGTGGGAACATGGATCAGGACCTGGACACGCCATGGGGCAAAATCAGGCCTGACAATAAAAGGAAAAATAGATTTGATAAAGTGGACCAAATGGAATGGGAAGCCCCTTTTCACGGACAAGCTTCACTTAACTGTTTTACAATGGCCACTATGCGGAGAGTGCAAAAAGATGTCTTACCCCAGGATAAGCCGAAAATCCCTCAATCGGACTTAAACAAACTGGAGGAAGAGGATGTAGGGAGGAAATCTCTCATCAAGAATTTTAAGTGGGGAGAAAGCCCCAAAAGAAAAATTGGTAGCGGTCGTTTTGTGAATGATAATTCTGGGAGGAAAAATCATCACTATAAAGCTTCGAGTGGAAGAGACCATACCGGTGCATGGACAAATAGGTCCACACAATTAAAGGTCCATATGTAGCTTTGTTAAGAACGTGGACTGATGAAAAGGCAGAGGAAAACATTACATCTTCATACCAATATGTGAATGAGCTGACCACTCGGTTGAAAAACTGGCTGGAAACTTGCCAATGAAAATTTGAAACAAGCCAGGAAGAAACATGCTGCCTATTATAACAGGAAGGCGAAAGACAGAAATTTGGCTGTGGGAGAGAAAGTACTGCTTCTTTTGCCTGGGAGTCAGAATAAGTTACAAATTGGATGGCAGGGTCCATATACAGTTTTAGAGAAGGTGTCTAGAACAAATTATAAGATAGATAAGAAGGGGAAAGAAAAAATCTATCATGTGAATCTCCTGAAGAAATATTTGGAAAGAGAACATCAGGAAGAGACACACTTGTTGACCTTGTCCATCGCCATGGAGATGAAAAAGGAACCACTTTCATCATTTGAATATCCATTACACCCCTGTGAGACAGCAGCACAGGTGAAAATCAGTACACATTTAACGAAAACTCAGAAAGAGAGAGTGCAACAGGTTCTAAATAATCATGCAGAGGTGTTAACAGACCGACCAGGGCATACAAACCTATTGGAATATGATATGAAACTGATAGACCCCACACCTGTCTGTATGAAACCATATTCGATTCCGTTTGCTAAGGAGAAAGCTTTGAAGGAAGAGATAGACTATCTGTTGAAGGAAGGAATTATTTCGCACAGTGAGTCTTCGTATAGTTCCGGTGTTGTACTTTTAAGGAAGCCCTCTGGAGAACATAGACTCTGTATAGATTACAGGAGACTGAATGCTATTACAGAAGGACAGGTGGATCCATTGCCGGATACAAATCAGCTGTTTGCCAGACTAAATAAAGCTAAATATTTCTCAAAAGTGGATCTGAGTAAAGGATACTATCAGATTCCAGTAAAGCCTGAGGTTAGACCATACCTAGCTTTTAGTACCTCAGAAGGACACTATGAGTTTAATAGATTGCCATTTGGATTGAAGAATGCGCCTAGTGTCTTCTCTAGAATGATGAGAAAATTATTGGATCCTCTGAATAATCCCTGTATAACAAATTTTATGGATGATATCCTTATAGCAACAGAAACATTTGAGGAACACATTGACTCTCTGAACATGCTGTTTAATCGACTTAGGGAGGCAAATTTAACAGCCCGACCAACCAAATGTTGCGTTGGATGTAAAGAATTGGAATTTTTGGGACACACAGTTTATCAGGGAAACATGACCCCTGACCCAAAGAATTTAGAAAAACTACAGAAAGCCCCGAGACCACAAACCAAGAAGGACGTGAGATCCTTTGTCTCATTATGTGGTTTCTACCAGAAGTATATAAAAAACTTTAATTCCATATGTGCACCTTTAACGGAATTGACACGTAAAGGACATCCAGATCGCATTACATGGACACCACAATGTGAAATGACTTACCAAGAATTGAAGGAAAAGCTCACAAGTAAACCCATTTTGAAATTACCTGACTTAAGTCAAGAATTCATTGTAAGGACGGATGCAAGTAATATTGGGTTAGGTGCAACTCTACTACAGAAATCAGATGCCTTGGATGGGGAATTAAGCCCAGTGGCATATGCTAGCAGAAAGTTGAATAAAGCTGAAATCAACTACTCAACTAGCGAAAAAGAATGTCTTGCAGTAATATGGGCGATAAAGAAATTCAATATTTATCTATATGGGAAGGCATTTAAGTTGCAAACAGATCACAAACCTTTATCGTTTTTAGCACAGGCTAAGCATGAGAACTCTAGGTTACTCCGATGGTCTTTGCTTCTGGCTCCATATAATTTTAGCATTGAGTATATATCTGGAAAAACCAATTTGGGAGCGGATTTTTTAAGCCGCCATCCGTGTGATGAGAATCACCGTAAACACCAGCAATAATAATAAATTTCTCTATGTGTATATAGAATAAAGGACTGACATATAATGTCTGTTTTAAGAGGGGAGGTGTCATGAAATATTCTAATCCACATATATAAATTATTAGGTAAATATGAAGCCTAACAAATAAAATTAATAAAGAAAAGAGCAATGGAAAAATAACAGTGCTGTCACAAAGAATGTACTCGAAATCCCCCTTGTTTTCTGCTACGTCTGCAAATTGTAATGCTTTCACGTTGATATAAAAGCTTACTGTATTATTACCCGCTTTCTTCAATGAAACGTGTGCTGTATTTCTTGGAAAAGCATTGAGAGGCCCTGCGTAATGGTGTAAGTCTACATGCACTAATTTTTTTTCAGACGGACAGTGATAAAATACACTACCCTTTCCCAGAGTTAGGTTTTAAAATCATAAAAAACGCTTATTAGGAAAGATAACAATAGATGGGTTTACGTTTGAAAACATAACAGTACCCAGACAGCACATCTTCGAAACAGGAGGTAGAAGAAATTGCATATTTTGAATGCAGCCACGTAGCTCCTTTAAATTTGTATTTTTGGGTTCCTTAGGGCTTGCTGACAAATAATATGTAAAACGTTACGCAAATAGTCCAGGAATTAATAAATTATACCCAAAATAAAATATTGGGGGTGCCTGACAGCATAAAATCATTTCTGCTCATAAGATTTTTTTTTAACGTGTTTGAAAAAAATTTACGTTACAGAAATAGCCTACCATGTAAACTCCAAATTGATTGGAGCGCAACAAATGAAAGCCTAACCACGATTGGTCGGGCTATAAATACTATCTTGGTTGTTAGGGGAAACGGGGAAAGGTAACATTTTTTCAAACACTTGTCGAAACGGGGCTCATTGGTCAGACTCGCTGATATACACACTTGGGAGCGTTAGTTCGAAACCACTTGTTTAAATAAGCTTGATAAAGCATCAGTGCGTTGAAGCCAGCTTATATTTGGCTAAATAAAAGCCTGGAAGATAAGCAGATGGGAATTTGTGCCAGTTTGTGCCAGAATTCATTGCTAATCAACGTATCTGTGTTTATTCGTATGAATTGTGGTAAGCTTGAACCATTCAATATCTTTTAATGAAAATTGAATGTAAATTGTTAATTTATGCCTGTATATATATGTGTAGTTCAGTGGCCAACGTGAGGTAAAGCCTGTAATGCTCCAGCCTGAACAGAGGGTGTCGGAGAGAAGTAAAACGGCATGGAATGGCCAAATAGTACACTGACACCTAGATGATTGACTAGAAAGAAATAATGCTGGAATTGCAGAGGCGTAGTAACCATTAAGGAGGGTAATACTGGAATAAAGTATTTCAAATGAAGCTGACAGTTGGCCTAATGCTCTGAACTCAATGTTTGTGCTGTGTTGTGATCAGTGTAAAAAGAAATTATAAGTTAGTTATGAAGTAGAAGGTACATCCTCCTTGATTTCAGGGACAGTGGTCTTGATGGTACTGAGCAGCACCTGGTCAGAGCTTTGCTGAATCCAGTGTCGGACAGCATACTCCTTGGTCCTTTTAGCTATCAGTGAGGTGTCTCCAGAGCCCAGAGGAGAATTCGAGCAGAGGAGTCCTTTCCTGCCGCCATCACGCCAGATAAGCTAACTTGGCCAGCTGAGCTCAACATTATGTCCCCTCATCTTGAACTGACTTTGTAAAATTAACATTAAGAGGGGAATTTACTTGTCTTAAAATCAGGAACTGTGAACATCTCCAATACTAGTCCCTAAAGACAAACTATTGAAGTCATGATGACAAATACCAACAGAGCTTGAACAAAACAAAACCAGTATTACCTCATTTTACTACTACACAACTGACACACATAGAACATTTGTAATAATATATGTCACTACAATATTCATATTAAATACATTCTGTACATAACTTGTAATTTAAATTGATTGTGATTCCTGGTTCCCTTGTAGTTGAATCAGGACACATATTCATTCATGCCAGTAATGAATACATATTGTTATTTGAAAAGTTACGAGTGACTTCTTTAAGATATTCTCATAGAGTGTTATATGTATGTGAGTGTCACAGTGTTGTTAAGAGTAGTGGATTAAATTAAATTGTTTATCTGTCTGTTGTTGTGACTTACACTTCATCATACACATACCCTAGACACATAACGTAGTCATCACACTATTCCAGAATAATTCTGACTGAGATATATAGATATGTGGTAGCAAGTAAGGTGATATATAATACACTACTCTTATTAGATATATATATACCTTCACAGCTGATCTCAGTCAGTACACTAAGTCCCCTATAAATATTTATAACATCCCACTTCACCACATTATTCATCGACAACATTTAGTCGCCAAGCATCTTAGTGACAGACTCCTCAAATCAATGAACTGTGTTATCAGTGTTATTAACAAAATTAAGGCGCATTCGTTGAACGATAGATTATTTCGTAAACTTTGTTGTGATTATGGTAAAGAGTTTGAACGTCTTCTCCTACACACGGAAGTATGATGGCTGTCCAAAGGTAACATTTTAAAAAGATTATGGGCATTATTTGATACTGTTGTAGAGTTTTTGGATTCAATCAAAGAAGAATTTAGCATCGAAAGAGAAGTATTGCGAAACGATGTGGCTTATCTTTCAGATATATTTGAAAAGTTAAATGAGGTTCTTCTTAAGCTACAAGGAAATGAGATCAGTCTGATTAAAGTGAAAGGAATTATCATGGGGTTCATCAACAAATTGATATTATATAAAAAAAAATCTTAGTCGCCAAGAACTTTCTCATTTTCCAAGTTTACTGCAGTTAGGTGGGGACAGGCTTAAAGATTCAGATTTATAGGTTTATAGCAGTCATTTGGACGCTATTATAAATGATATGAGCATAAGATTTAAAGACTTGCAAGAACTAATAATACCGGATTGGGTGATTAATCCGTTTGAATCAGACGTGGAACAAGTTAGTCAACATTAACAAGAAGAATTAATTGAGCTACAAAATGACTTCGAGGCAAAAGCACGATTCAGTCACACACATTACGAAAAATTTTGGATCCAACAGAGGCTTGCGTATCCCGTTCTTTGGCGTGAAACTAAATTGCTAATTACAGCATTCCCAACATCGTATTTGTTGGAGAAGGGGTTCAGTGCAGTAGTGTTGCTACTACAAAAGCAACGAAACCGACTGCAGATTTGTAACAGAGGAGATTTGAGACTTCTTTTAACAAACTTAGAACCAAATATTTCAAAACTGGCTGAGTCACACCAAGCGCAAGGATCTCATTAAGCTTCATTAGTAAGTGAATTTTTATATCATTATTATCAACTAATAATTTTTCCACTTTTTTCATGTTTAAAGTGGTTGCATAAAAGTTAGTTGCTTATCCTTTACAGGACGTAGCAATCAACCCCAGCTTTTATTGGCTGTTTGTGATTTTTCTAGGCAATTTTTTCATTCAGTAGTTTGCCATTGCTTTCTAAACGGTACGACGCTTATACCATTGTTAAAAATCTACACAAAGCGATCTGCTACCAAACCGCCTGCAGCAGGTTTCGAACCTGGTATATCTGGATTATGAAACTGCGTTCATATCCATTAGGCCACAGACGCCGACGGTTGCATGAGGAGAGGCTTAAATATTCATACCTGAAGACATACCTTGTATATGCAGTCATTTAGACGCTATTAAAATGATATGATTATGAATATGATAGTTATAGAGTTGTAAGAACAAATTTTATATCATTTGCTCTGCCAATTTGTAATTCAAGGATAATGAACTTGTGGTGTATATAATTCCGTACTTAAACTCATATTGAATATAACTATGCTTTTAAAAATGTGCTTTCTCTTTTTCTTTATAAGAAAAGATAACTCTTTAACTGCATTGCTTTTTTAAAAGTATGGTGGAATATATGTATATATGTGTGTGCGTGCGTGCGTGCACGTGTGTGTGTGCGCGCGCGCACGATAAAGAGAAAGAGGGCGTTAAAAGGGTGGGGGGGGCGTTTTAAAATATTAGTTGTCAAAAGGGGGCGTTGCTACTTTCAGGGTTGAGAAACACTGGTCTAAATCAAGAGGAATTCAGTATGTTTCCTAGTATTTTAGGATACAGCTTTCTGGTCAGATTGTTGAATGTACCCATTTTGAGCTTCAGTAGGTGTGAAGCATTCCAGATGGACACTGCTGATTCAGAAACCGCGCTGAGAAATCAATGATATCTTTGGAGGTTTCAGTAACATCAAGTCAAGCGTAGAAATGGAAGAATAAACAAAATGAGGGAGAAATGGACATGTTGAAGAAACCCTTCATCATTGTAATTTCCCGGCATTTCTTACATCAGCTGTGGTACAAAAATTTACTTTTTTTTTTTTTTTCATTCTTTTAAAATTCAGTGTTTTGTATTCAGTTTGAATAGAAATGTGATGTTACATAAAACATGAAATCTTCACCCTTCGGCTCCTAAAGAAGAATAGGCTTTCAACAAAGCTTATGCCAAGTCTTCCTGCATCGTGCCATCAGGTCAAGGTCTTTCTATATCTTCTTCATGTGTGCCTCCAGTTCTCTTCTCCATGTGTTCTTTGGCCTCCCTCTACTTCTCTGACCTTAGCGATTCCAGAACAGTAACTGTCTGGTAATGTTATCAACAGGTTCTTTCAATGTGTGACCTATCCATCTGTATAATCTTCTTCTCATCTCTTGTTCCACTGGCGATTGTCTGGTTCTTGTCAACAGCTCCATATTAGGGATATTTGCATACGTCTTTAATTCTTCTTTCTTAGCATGCACCAATTTATGAAAGTCTGCAGATTTTTGGTAGTTCTCTATGTTTCAGAGCCATAGAATAGGATTGACTTGACATTTGAGTTGAAAATTCTGATTTTTGCTCTGGGTTTGGTGGTGTATTTTGATCTCCATATATTTCCCAATGCAACGAAAGCTCCTGTAGCCTTTTGTATTCTTATTTTAATTTCATTATATGTTCCTCCGACTGTGTCTATACTGATGCTAAGGTATATGTATGATTCTCTGTTCCTCACTGTGACGTATAATGGAAATATAGCCTACAGTATCTGACAGTCTTTCGTGACCCCATTAGCGTTCTATGATTTGCTAGCTAAACCATGCATTTTTCTGCCTGTCTTACTCACACAAGCTTAATTTTCATCCACGCCTCTTTTCCTTGAACATAAACAAACGAAGTTGTTTACCAACTTCCGCAACCTGCCAGTCATAACAGGGAGCGAATCAGGTTTGTTTATCAACTTTCTCACGCGAGCTGATCTGTCAATCATCGGATAACTGACAGACCGTACGTGGAAAACACCGGACCTTCTTGAAGTAGTTGCTCGGGCAGAAATATTTTCCCGAGTACCCTTTGAAGTTCGTACACAGAGAGGGGAGTTAATTCTTTGATCTTCAGAAGCGGAAAAAATCTCCGAGACACCGTTACACGGTTTTAAGTCTCTGATTTCGATTAGCAACGCCCGACAGAGCGACCGTGGAAAGCTTTCATCTGGGGGACTCATGCGTCTGTTTCTCTGCTAAGCACTATAGTGTGAAAAGTAGCATCCTTTAGAGATCAGATAAACATGTTGATATATAAACTGTGTCTTCCGAAACCAGCTATCAGTTGTCACTCAGAATTTTTCGGATAGTCTAAACACGTAGTCTAGAACCATTGTGGAAGATGTGTTAATAGTTTCGTGGGGATTGTCATTCTGATGTTCTGGTAATATAAATTAGTGCTAAGTGTTAAAGTGTTAAAGATTTTACCATTATAATTCACTTAGAGTTCTAGCTGTTAAAAGCAGTGAAATAATAACGCGTAGCTATTTTATACCAGATGTTTCAGTTTTAAGGTTAATTTTACCACCTGCTTTCTTACACAAGAGGAGACGTTTTAGTTGACTGAATATACGCTAGGCGCGACTGATAAGTGGCCGAATAGAATTCACGTTATTGATCGTTGGATTTTTTTTTTTCCCAATGATAATCATCAGTTGGCATCATCATCATCATCAGTTGATAAGATCTCTATGGTGTTGTTTGCTCCACTGTAGTGTATGGAATGTCAACTTGACCTACGCAGTGGTGTGTAGACATGGATTGAGTGTATAATGTGCGAATGATGATAAAGGTTCGTGGTGTTGACAAAAAATGTTCTTTTCTCACACTCATGTATGGCTGGAAGTCATCGACACCAACGACTGTGTACCTTTTCTAAAGTTTAATTGGACGTACACACTCGACAGCACAGATAGTGACAAATCACAGGTTGCCATAATACATCATAGTACAGTGGATAAATGGTCTTGCAATGTTACATGGGCACTCATGTAGAATAAGTGTATAATGGACTGTCAGTAGCCAAGCACTCAGTATCGCCCATACATATATCATCTGACTTCACTGACTGGGCACGTCAGCTTATAAACAATATTTCAGATGGCTTCTAAAACCTAATCTCGTCTAGCGACGATTCTTCAACATAATGTTCAGCACATATTTTTCCATATAATAATATTGAACCGCTAATAACGGGTTCTCATGTGTAGCAGTGATCTCTGGACTAAACAAGCGATAATACGGGCATCCCTTTTCTCTTCTTGAAAGTCACTACATGTTTTGGTTCCAAGATGGCTTCACTCGTGAGCTGTCACTCACGTTTGGATACAGATAATGAATCTGTCCTAAAGTTAGTCATTCATAAAACATTTCATTGCTCTGTAGATTTGATCATGAACAATTGACTGCAATCTACAGGATATAGTGCTGCTAGGAATCGAAGTCGTTTTCATCGAGTCAAATATATTCTCTTAGACATTCAAATCGTAACTATCGAAAATGGTGGCTTCGATCGAGAGTTCATAAGAGTATCTTTGATTACCTTGGTAGAGGAAATATGAAAAACTGCCATTCCTTGGCAATACGACTAAACACTGGGGTAAAGCATACACGATAGGTTTAGACGACTATCACCTTCCCCACAAATACTGAGATCACTTTTTCCCCGGCGACAGGCCGACATGGAAAACACACAGTCCCTATCAGGACGAAGCCAAATCACACCACACTCTAGCGACACATCCGCCGAATAGCCTTCGACCTCTCTAGAGACAACAGAACATATAGTTCGACTTAGATATGTAAAGATATACAGATATAAGACAGACTCGTCCTACTCAGACAAACAATACACATAAATTCAGGCCATAGATATTCTGAAGCAAGAACAATCTATTATTACCCAAACAACGAATAAATCGCAGTAAAATGGATTTATCCGCGGAGTTTGATCGAAAGAGCCGACACAACTTTCAAGGGAAGTAACTCAATAATGACTTTCCCTTAAGCACTAAAAAATTACCTATGTATAATATTGTAAGATATCAAAGACTGCACGTAACAGTCTTACCACACCTCCCGGGAAAAAAAAAAATGGAACATTTTTTTTTTTTTGAAATACATCTAGGAGCAACGTACAATAGGCTCACAACGCATGAATAATGCGCAGATGAAAATATCAGGAATACCTATAACGCCTAATATGAGGCTAAGTCGACTTATGGAGCGACTGGTGAGAATGTGTCTCATAAACTGAGAGAAATTATTTCTCTACAAGTATATTTTTCCAGGAAGGTGTCATCAAAGTATAATACAATTCTGGCAATTACACAATGCCTAAAAAATTCATATCATCATTTCGCATTAGATATCTTAAATTTATGATTTATGAAGAAAAAAATCATCAAAGCACAGCGGTGAATAAACATCAATGAACCGCTATGTAGTGATACAATCATTATATTATTAAATTACAAATGTGTATCTATCATGATATAGAAAAGGAACTACTATAGAACTAGACATATCAAGAAGTCTAAGCCCTAATAGTTATGTGGAATCATGTCGGCATCTTGACAGAATGTCTGCCATCACATTATCTGATCCACGAATAGCTCGCACAGAGAAATGAAAAGGTTGAAGAGCAATTGCATATCGAGTAGACCTCGAGCTCTTCAAATTCTTACTCTGTATAGCAGTAAGAGCTTTTTGGTCGGTTTCTACTATGAAATGTGCGCCTAGAAGGAATCTCTGTAGTTTGAGGATCGACCAAACCATAGCTAATAGCTCACGGTCTAAAACCGAATAATTCCTTTCTGCCGCATTAAGTTTTCTGGAAATATACATTACAGGATGCAGAGTTCCAGAGTACTCTTGCATTAGTGCCGCTCCAATCCCAGTGGATGAAGCGTCACTACGAAGAACGAATGTCTTATCTTTAGTGGGTAGCACTAAAATAGGTGGTGTTGAAAACAGTGTTTTAATCTTATCCAGAGAGCATTGGCATTCCTGAGACCAGTGGACCACATTAGGCGAACCTTTCTTTAGAAGTGTTGAGAGAGAGGTGCCATGATAGAGGATAGATTCTGAATGAATCTGCCATAAAATTGAATAAGACCTAACAGACTTCTCACCTGTTTTTTTTAGTCTTAGGGATTGAGATGTTAAGTATCTTACTAGTATTATGGTCCTCTGTCTTTAGGAAACCATGACCAACTCGGTGGCCTAGGAAAGAAATTTCGCTAAAACCAATATAGGCTTTAGAGGGTTTCGCTGTCAGGTTGTGCTCACGCAAAGTAGACAGCAATTCATCTAACCCCGAATAGTGATCTTCCCAAGTATCGCTGAAAAGACAGATGTCGTCTAGATATGCAATGACATCTGACCGATAAGATAGGATTCGGCGCATCATGCGTACGAATGTAGCTGGTGCGTTCATAAGACCGAAAGGCATAAAATTCCATTGGAACAAACCTCTAGGTGTTGAAAAAGCCGTGAGAGGTTTGGCGCGTTCAGATAAAGGAACTTGCCAATATCCTTTAGACAAATCAAGTTTAGTGAAAAAATGAGATTTGGAGAGTCGAGTAAGTAGCTCTTCCAGTAAAGGCATAGGTTCGGCATCGAACTTAGTTACTTGATTCAATTTTCGATAGTCAACGCAAAGACGTATGTTATTGTCTTTTTTACGCACAATAACCATCGGCGAAGAATATGCAGAGGTGGATGGTTCGATTATTTTCAAATCTATCATCTCATCCAACTCTTTCTCGACCTGTGCTTGAAAATGTATAGGTATAGGATAAGGTCTAATCCTAATAGGAGTATGGTCAGTTAGAACAATGTCATGTTGAATGACATTCGTTTGTCCAGGGATGTCAGTGAGTACATCCTGAAATGTTTGCAACATAGTTGAAACTTGTCGCTGTTCTCCTAGAGACAAATCAGGAGAGACAGTAACGTTCTTCCATGATTCACTGGAATGAAGTGGGATCATTGGAAGAGGAAGATTTACATCTGAAAAACTTGTTTCCTCATCCTGTATCACGGACAGTGATGAGTAATGACCATGTGGTACTGGAGAATTGTCCGTTGCTTGGAAAATGGGTTGCAAATAATCCGGACGTTCATGGAATTCAGTAAGCATATTGATGTGGAAGGTTTTATGCTTCCCATCAATATCGACAATATAGTCGACATCGGAAATTTTCGATATTATATCGTACGGACCTTTCCAAGAAATAAGTAATCTGTTTTCCCTACAAGGTAGTAATACAAATGCTTTGTCACCAGGACAAAGTTGTCGTAAGCATCTCTTCTTATTGGCAAATTGCCTTGCCTTCTGTTTCGCAAATTCAGAAGAAGAAGTTGCTAATTTGCATGCTTCGATAATCTTTTGTCTCAACGCGATGACATATTCGTAGGATGACTTTGTGTCATCGTCAATATTGTCAGATGTTATGAGATCGTGAAGCAACGACATAGGGCCACGCGGACGCGCGCCAAAGACGAGTTCAAAGGGAGAAAATCCCGTATGTTCATTGGGTACCTCTCTGTAAGCGAAGAGGGCCGCAGGTAAAACTCTGTCCCAGTCCTGAGGATGATCCTCAGTTATCTTCCCCAGTAAGTTTTTAAGTGTTCTATTAAGGCGTTCGACCATACCATTAGACATTGGATGGTAGATACTACTTAAAGATCTATCTATCTGCAGAGTAGACATTACTTGAGACATGGTATCTGATATTAGTTGGGTGCCATGGTCTGACAATATCTCTCCGGGGAACCCCAGACGAGAAAATATAAGCCAAAGAGCATCTGCAATATCAGCAGTAGTAATGCTCTTCAGAGGAATAGCCTCTGGCCAACGTGTGCACATATCAACACACGTCAAGATAAACTGATGTCCTCTGGCAGACTTGATCTTAAATGGACCAATTATGTCTATGGCCATTTTTTGGAACGGCCGAATAGGAATGTCCGCCGCCTGAATGGGTGCAGCATGCCGTGGACCTTTGGATTTAACTTCCTGACATACTTTACAAGATCGACAATAAATCCGTATGTCCTTGTTTACCAATGGCCAAAAGAACGCCGCAAGGACTCTTGACTTAGTACGGGAAAAACCCATGTGTCCAGCACACTGAGAGTCGTGAGCGTGCTGCAAAATTTTAACTCTCAAATTCTTGGGAACCAGGATTTGAGAATGACTTGACGTAATGGAGTCTTGAACCATACGTACAAGTACGCCATTCTTCTTTGTAATCCACGATTTACGACTTGTGTCTTTATTCGGATCACCTTTAGTTGCAAGAATGAAGAATTTCTTCAGAGTGGGATCATCTTCTTGCTGTTTTATAAACGAGTCACGAGAAATTACCAAGGGATTATCTTGGTTATGCACTTCATTATTTTCAATAGATGAAGTTTGAGGCATATTAAGAGCCTGAGCTCTAGTGACTACAGCGTTAGCAATCTGCATGTTTTGCCTTTCCCACGTGGAAATTTGTTGCGGAGTGCATTCTTTGACTCCATGAATGCGACCGATGATGAGGTCAGCGATCGGATTCGGAAGAAGACATGCGTGTACATCTCCTGTAAAGAAAGGAGTAGCAATCCTAATGATAGCAGTAGAGTATTTCTCTAATGTGCCGCCAAATGTTACACATTTGACTACTTGTCCAGTGGCACGGGAAGGATCTACGAGTGACTGCCTAACACCAATTGTGGTGCATCCAGAATCAAATAGCACAGAGACTGGATTGTTATTCACTAAACCCTTATGTAAGACAAGAGAACCTCTTCCATCATGCGCGACTGATGCCGGAAGAGCAGGAAGAGGATGGCCACAGCTTAAAGTAGACACTGTGGTTGGCTCAAATAGCGTTTTGCATTGGGGGCACTGAGATGCTCTCCCAAAATCAAAAGCGGCACATGCCATATTACTAGCATCATTATTATCTTTACTCTGTTTATAGGCTTCATTGGACTCTTGTTGTGCAGAGTTTGCCTGAAAATGTGGTTTATGTCTTTTGTATTGAGATCTACCTCGGTTATTATCACCTCTGTAGTTATTGTTACCTCTATTGTAACCCCTATTTGGGTTTGAGTCATAGTTCCCTTGGTTACCATTATCATATTCATTATAATGAGTATCTCTGTAATTATGATCTTGTTGACTCCAAGACGGATAACCCTGATAGTTTCTATAATTACTTCCTCTACGGAAATTCCTATAATTATGACCACCCCTGTGTCGAGAGCTATCAGCTCGTCTCCAGTTCTTTGAAGAAGAACCCTGAAATGATTGGTTACCTTGGTTTTGATAACTATTATGGTTACCTTTTTTATCAAATCTGTTTTGAGGTCCCTGAAATCTGTGTGAATAATTGGGATTGTATGGTGTTGCTGAAGCAACTGGCATACTCTCCTTAATCTTAGTGTTGCCAAAAGTCACGTCGGGGTGTGCAGTGACATATTGGGAACAATATTCTTCCATTTCTTTTAGAGATTTGGGTTTACGCTCATGTATAAATTCAAGGAAAGGTTTGTTCACACATGACATAATCTTATCTCTGAGCAACAAATCCATAAGTCCTTCATACGTTTTTTCTGTTTTGGAAAGCTCAATCCAACGATCAACTGTGAGACGTGCCTTTGCAGTGAATTCTGAGAATTCTACACCCGTCTCAGGCACCATCGTTTTAAATAAAAGGCGATAGCCTTCCTCACTTAGCTGATATTTTTTTATCAAAGCCGCCCTAATGACATCATAATTATCCTTATCTGCTTCTCCTACAAGGCATAATCTAGTCAAAGATTCACCTTTCAAGTTTTCTGATAATTGATTAGCGTATTGTGATTTATCCACATTATGTGTACGACAAGAACGTTCAAATCTATCCAGCCAGAATGTAATATCGTCACTGGACTGATTGAACGGTGGAACCTTAACCTTGTAAGTAGAAGGTTTACCATTACCACTAGATGCCTGATTAACATTACTCATACTTGTCAATCTCAATTTCTCTAACTCAAATTCATGTTCTCTTATTGCTTTTTTCTCTTCAGCATCTAATCTTTTTTGTTCAGCCTCCCTGTCTAATCTTTTTTGTTCAGCTTCCCTGTCTAATCTTTTTTTTGTTCAGCTTCACTGTCTAATCTTTTTTGTTCCGCAGCAGCTTCTCTTTCTAATTTTTTTTGTTCAGCTGCAGCTTCTCTTTCTAATTTTTTTTGTTCAGCTTCAAATCTCCTTTCCTCCACCTGCATCTGCAATTTCTTTTGTTCAGCAGCAGCCTCAGCTTCTCTTTCTAATCTTTTCTCTTCCGCCATAGCTTTTCTTTCTTCTGCAGCTAATCTTTTCTCTTCTGCAGCTAATGCTTTGTCATATTGAGCAACTGCCCATTGTTCTAATTGTTGACCAGTCTTATCAAGGGCTTTTCCTTGTGTAATGAAGTATTCTAATGTAGCCATGATGTCTAACAATAATACTAATCACCTGAATCAATAATAATACCACAAGTTCTCAATGACTTGATTAATCAGTATACTTTCCCAATATCTGTGGGTCACAAGCCTTTAATAAGGTCTTGTATAATAGTAATAATAATCAGGTACTGGTTTATACCATAATCCAAGTGCAGTGCACAGGCAATTGTGTCTTATGAAATATACCTATATAAAACATATGTCAACCAACAGAATACATAAAGTACAAATAGGACTGACAATACAAGAACGTTTGCAGAAATCAAAATAAATCAAATAGGGAAATCAATGAAAATAATCACTGAATCTGCAAAGAATAACAACACAAATGACGTCACAATATATGAATATAAATTGAGAATAGAACTGAAAGATAGAAAAGGTTAGACCAACAAATTACAAACAAATCAAAACAAAACTAAAGAACAAAGAAATATTACAAAAATAACAATAATTACAGACTTCACAGCTAACACAAAAGCAACAGTTGTCGCAGCAAATTTTCAATCAAGAAAATTGCACCTATAGAAAACGCCCACAACGGACCCTCTATGACGTGGGATATTCTGTTGTGAGGACGCCGCCCAACCTTAAACACAACCCGCTGACATAGAAACTAACATACTATACAAACAAATAACATGTAAACATAAATATATATAAATTATGTGTATGATAGTATGTGTTGCAAAATAGGCTCAGTTTTACAGTAATGGCAAAGTTATTTTTATGAAAACAAACAAACTGCCACTTTATTCAATTAAACATTCTGGCCTTAAATATTAAAGTTCATATATGGAAAACAAGAAGATCCATCGATGAAAATAGGACTTCTTAGTTCACAAATACTGTCTTCCTGTTAACATTGACAAGAATTGATCCACCTGTTCTGTGAAACTCTATAATGTCTAATGTAAAAAATGTCAACAACGCTGACCTACATACTGCATTCACCTGACAGGTCACGCGACGAAGTGTTGACAAAGAGCAAACCAATACTGCAAGTGTGTCGTATCAGCCACAGGAAACGGTCTGGTATCGGTAATCTGTTGACTTCTGAACTTCTGCGAGGTCAAACCCAGAAAGCTGGTCCACCAGTTGATAAAGTTGATAACGTTGGATTTTTATTCCCGTTAATGATATCCACCAAAAGATAGATATAAGTGGATGGAAGCAGACATCATCATCATCATCAGTTGATAAGATCTCTATGGTGTTGTTTGCTCCACTGTAGTGTATGGAATGTCAACTTGACCTACGCAGTGGTGTGTAGACATGGATTGAGTGTATAATGTGCGAATGATGATAAAGGTTCGTGGTGTTGACAAAAAATGTTCTTTTCTCACACTCATGTATGGCTGGAAGTCATCGACACCAACGACTGTGTACCTTTTCTAAAGTTTAATTGGACGTACACACTCGACAGCACAGATAGTGACAAATCACAGGTTGCCATAATACATCATAGTACAGTGGATAAATGGTCTTGCAATGTTACATGGGCACTCATGTAGAATAAGTGTATAATGGACTGTCAGTAGCCAAGCACTCAGTATCGCCCATACATATATCATCTGACTTCACTGACTGGGCACGTCAGCTTATAAACAATATTTCAGATGGCTTCTAAACCTAATCTCGTCTAGCGACGATTCTTCAACATAATGTTCAGCACATATTTTTCCATATAATAATATTGAACCGCTAATAACGGGTTCTCATGTGTAGCAGTGATCTCTGGACTAAACAAGCGATAATACGGGCATCCCTTTTCTCTTCTTGAAAGTCACTACATGTTTTGGTTCCAAGATGGCTTCACTCGTGAGCTGTCACTCACGTTTGGATACAGATAATGAATCTGTCCTAAAGTTAGTCATTCATAAAACATTTCATTGCTCTGTAGATTTGATCATGAACAATTGACTGCAATCTACAGGATATAGTGCTGCTAGGAATCGAAGTCGTTTTCATCGAGTCAAATATATTCTCTTAGACATTCAAATCGTAACTATCGAAAATGGTGGCTTCGATCGAGAGTTCATAAGAGTATCTTTGATTACCTTGGTAGAGGAAATATGAAACTGCCATTCCTTGGCAATACGACTAAACACTGGGGTAAAGCATACACGATAGGTTTAGACGACTATCACCTTCCCCACAAATACTGAGATCACTTTTTCCCCGGCGACAGGCCGACATGGAAAAACACACAGTCCCTATCAGGACGAAGCCAAATCACACCACACTCTAGCGACACATCCGCCGAATAGCCTTCGACCTCTCTAGAGACAACAGAACATATAGTTCGACTTAGATATGTAAAGATATACAGATATAAGACAGACTCGTCCTACTCAGACAAACAATACACATAAATTCAGGCCATAGATATTCTGAAGCAAGAACAATCTATTATTACCCAAACAACGAATAAATCGCAGTAAAATGGATTTATCCGCGGAGTTTGATCGAAAGAGCCGACACAACTTTCAAGGGAAGTAACTCAATAATGACTTTCCCTTAAGCACTAAAAAATTACCTATGTATAATATTGTAAGATATCAAAGACTGCACGTAACAGTTATATTTCATTTTGTGTAGCTATAGTAAGTGACTATTATTTAATAACATACGATGACCAACAGACGCCGACAATTTAATAGCTATTAACGACAGGCGATATTTATGTAAGTGCGCGCGTAGGGACAATTAAATAATAATTGACATTGTACGCTGATCGTTAGCGCGCGCGTAAAGGAGCGAGGAAGGTTGCATACCTTCATCCAACTTGAAATCGCTGCGCGGGCGAACAGCTGACCGTATAGGCGTAAAGAAAGACACCATGTGCCTTTTAACTTTAATCAGGACTGACGGAGTGGATAAGAGATCGTCTTGTCCCCGTCTGTGTGCATATATGTAGCTATATAGGATAGTAGCATTTTTTTCATAAATGTTCTTTATTCCTAAGCAGACCTGATCACAAGAGCGGCCAGCGGTTCTTTTCGCTCTTTTTGTCGTCATTTATTGAATGGTTAATGTGGTCTTTTTCTTGGCTTGCGCGTCCTCAAGTTCATTTGTGAACAGGATTGGCCAAAGAGACACAGACACATTTTATCTATAAGTTTAACTGGACTTACAAAACCCAGCATTATATTTTTTCCAATTTTATCAGCCCACTGGGGTTGTAAAGAACAATAACATTATTTGACTTTTGACAGTCGTAACCAAGTGGATTTTTTTTTCATCCAGAAGAGTTACGCTGTTTCAGAATCGGCACTCACCTAGAGCCAGTCGATAGGATTACCATCTTTCATAAATTGTAACAGTTTTTAGCAACCAGATGTTTCCCAATACTGGAAGTATTTGTCTCTGTTTACTATGAACACAAGATCTCGGATTCTACACTAGCTACTCGAAGTGACATTTGTCCATCTAGGAATAAACCACCAAATTAGGCGTTCACCTTATTAATTCTATTTGTCGAGAGTGGAGTGGGGCCAATTTGGAAGATAAAAACACTGGCAATTTTTATATTCAGGATAATTGTATTTCCAAGGAAATATCACCAAGAGTAGGTAAGGAATGATGAGTGCCCACGTATGACAGAGAGAGAGAGAGAATATTTTCTTTGTTACAGAAACTGTACCATCCTTGATTTTTTTTTTTTTTTTTTTTGCTTAAAAAAACTGTTTATTTTACTGAGTAGCATATAGTAAGAACTTGTTCTTTAATGTCTATTCTGTAACATTGTTCTAACCTTTGACCTTTGTGTTATTAACTTTTTGGGTTCTTTTCTCAAGAGGGGGAGGGCACATTTATTCTGTAAGTTCCTATGTTTGTAAATCTGATTTTATTTGATCTTCCTTTAGATATTTGATGTTGTCAAGTTTAATGATAATAAACATCAAAAGAAACTTAACTTTGTGTGTTGATCAGACCCATACCCAATTAACCGTAGTTTTTCACGTTTGTGTGTGTGTCTTGTTGTCACATAGCTGTGTGTGTGTGTGTGTGTGTGTGTGTAGTGAAACGTATATTTATATATGAGGAGGGAAAGATTGTCTTGTACTAAATTATAGTTGTATAGATAGGCTGGACTAGAGAAATTACTCATTCCAGAGACATATCTTCTCCTTAAACTATTCACTCGTGAAAATCTATTTCTCACACCTTTATTTCTCACGTACGTATCACCATCCATTCTACTGAGACGGGATGTGTCTATACTGCTGCTAAGGTATATGTATGACTCTCTGTCTCTCAACTGTGTCTATATTGCTGCTGAGGTATGTATGATTCTCTGTTCCTCATCCGTATCGATATTGCTGCTAAGGAAAACGTATGATTCTCTGTTCCTCACCTGTGTCTATATTGCTGTTAAGGTATATGTTTGATTCTATGTCTCTCACCTGTCTATACTGCTGCTAAGTTTATGTATGATTCTCTGTCTCTCAACTGTGTCTATATTGCTGCTGAGGTATATGTATGATTCTCTGTTCCTCACCCGTGTCGATATTGCTGCTAAGGAAAATGTATGATTCTCTGTTCCTCACCTGTGTCTATATTGCTGTTCTTCTTCTTTCTTCTTCCTCGTTCGTCCTGAAAAGGACGTTAGTTGCGTTGTGTCTGTTTACACTGGAGCTGCGATATCTGCGCCTTTCGGCCAGCACATCCGACTTCAGCACGGCATTTTTTGGGACCGGGTTTGCCTTCCCTCTTCGATCCCTACTCTCTCAGCCAGACTGCAGTGATGCAGCCTGTTTCCAGGACCACCACGTGGAGGTGGAGTAGGGTCTTGGTCAGCGCTGGTTCGCTGACCCTGACGCAAGCAGTCAAGCTATGGGTCGCTGACTGCATTCTCTATTGCTGCGTCTTTGGGTCCCCTATATTGCTGTTAAGGTATATGTTTCTTCTTCTTCCTCCTTCCTCGTTCGTCCTGAAAAGGACGGTGGTTGCGTTGCGTCTGTTTACGCCAAAGCTGTGATATCTGCACCTTTCGGTCGACACATCCGACTTCAGCACGGCATTTTTTAGGACCGGGTTTGCCTTCCCATTGCGATCCACACTCGCTCAGCCAGACTGAACTGCTGCAGACTGTTTCCAGGACCACCACGTGGAGGTGGATTGCGGTCTTGACCAGCACTGATTCGCTGGTCCAGACGCAGGCAGTCACGCTATGAGTCGCTGACTGCGTTCTCTATTGCTGCGTCTTTGGGTCCCAGGTATATGTTTGATTCTCTGTCTCTCACCTGTCTATACTGCTGCTAAGGTATATGTATGATTATATGTCTCTCAACTGTGCCTAAATTGCTGCCAAGGTATATGTATGAGTCTCTGTCTCTCAACTGTGTCTATTTTGCTACCAAGGTATATGTATGATTCTACATCTTTGTGACGAAACGGGGCGACCTCAATCGATCTTTGGTTCTCTCCGGCAGTATCGGTACATTTGTGGTACTGACTTTTAGTATGTGCTGTCAATTATCGCACTTTTCTTTCTTTCTTTCTTTATTTGTCTGCTAAGTAGCAGATATGTTTTCAGGCAAAAAACTTTTTGACTTCTTGCTTACTTCGGTGGGAGAACAGAAAGAAAAAGATAAAGAGGAAAAAGACAGAATGGAGGCAGAGAAGGCAGCACTCCGTGAGGAGAAAGCAGCCGAGAGGGAAGAGAGAAGGATGGCCAGAGAACACGAAAAGGCACAAGCTAAAGAGAGGGAAAAAGCAAAGGATTTTCAAAGAGCAGAAAGCTGAAAAGCACAGGGCTTTCGAAGCCGCAGAGAGATAAAAGGAGAGGGAATTCCAAGAAAAGAAGGAACAGACCGAAAGAGCAGAAAAGAAGGAACAGGCCGAAAGAACAGAAAAGAAGGAACAGGCCGAAAGATGAGAAAAGAAGGAACAGGCCGAAAGAAGAGAAAAGAAGGAACAGGCCGAAAGAAGAGAAAAGAAGGAACAGGCCGGAAGAAGAGAAAAGAAGGAACAGACCGAAAGAAGAGAAAGGAAGGAACAGACCTAAAGAAGAGAAAAGAAGGAACAGGTCGAAAGAAGAGAAAAGAAGGAACAGGCCGAAAGAAGAGAAAAGAAGGAACAGACCGAAAGAAGAGAAAAGAAGGAACAGACCGGAAGAAGATCAAAGAAGGAACAGACCGAAAGAAGAGAAAAGAAGGAACAGGCCGGAAGAAGAGAAAAGAAGGAACAGGCCGAAAGAAGAGAAAAGAAGGAACAGGCCGAAAGATGAGAAAAGAAGGAACAGGCCGAAAGATGAGAAAAGAAGGAACAGGCCGAAAGAAGAGAAAAGAAGGAACAGGCCGAAAGAAGAGAAAAGAAGGAACAGGCCGGAAGAAGAGAAAAGAAGGAACAGACCGAAAGAAGAGAAAGGAAGGAACAGACCTAAAGAAGAGAAAAGAAGGAACAGGTCGAAAGAAGAGAAAAGAAGGAACAGGCCGAAAGAAGAGAAAAGAAGGAACAGACCGAAAGAAGAGAAAAGAAGGAACAGACCAGAAGAAGATCAAAGAAGGAACAGACCGAAAGAAGAGAAAAGAAGGAACAGGCCGGAAGAAGAGAAAAGAAGGAACAGACCGAAAAAAGAGAAAAGAAGGAACAGACCGAAAGAAGAGAAAAGAAGGAACAGGCCGAAAGAAGAGAAAAGAAGGAACAGGCCGAAAGAAGAGAAAAGAAGGAACAGGCCGAAAGAAGAGAAAAGAAGGAACAGACCGAAAGAAGAGAAAAGAAGGAACAGACCGAAAAAAAAGAAGGAACAGACCGAAAAAAGAGAAAAGAAGGAACAGGCCGAAAGAAGAGAAAAGAAGGAACAGACCGAAAGAAGAGAAAAGAAGGAACAGGACGAAAGAAGAGAAAAGAAGGAACAGGCCGAAAGAAGAGAAAAGAAGGAACAGACCGAAAAAAGAGAAAAGAAGGAACAGACCGAAAGAAGAGAAAAGAAGGAACAGACCTAAAGAAGAGAAAAGAAGGAACAGACCGAAAAAAGAGAAAAAAAGGAACAGACCGAAAGAAGAGAAAAGAAGGAACAGACCGAAAGAAGAGAAAAGAAGGAACAGACCGAAAAAAGAGAAAAGAAGGAACAGACCGAAAGAAGAGAAAAGAAGGAACAGACCAAAAGAAGAGAAAAGAAGGAACAGGCCGAAAGAAGAGAAAAGAAGGAACAGGCCGAAAGAAGAGAAAAGAAGGAACAGGCCGAAAGAAGAGAAAAGAAGGAACAGACCGAAAGAAGAGAAAAGAAGGAACAGGACGAAAGAAGAGAAAAGAAGGTGTCGTGGAATATTCTAATCCACATATATAAATTATCAAGTAAATATAAAGCCTAACAAATAAATCTAATAAAGAAAAGAGCAATGGTAAAATAACAGTGCTGTCACAATGACAGTACTCGAAATCCCCCTTGTTTTCTGCTTCGTCTGCAAATTGTAACGCTTTCACGTTGATAGTAAAAGCCTACTGTATTATTACCCGCTTTCTTCAATGAAACGTGTGCTGTATTTCTAAGAAAAACATTGAGAGGCAGACTGCGTAATGACCTAGATTAATCCTAACATTAATTATATTACGTTACCAAACGAACGAACAGATGGACTCAAATAGAAAGAGAGAGGGGCGAATAAAATCAGGAACGCATGCAAAATTAAACACGCGTCTCGCTATTAATGCCACCCCCAACAAGCGTAACGCGATACACAATTACTACTATCACGCGTGTAAGGCTGCAAGCACTAACTTTTTCGGACGGACAGTGATAAATTCACTACCCTTCCCAGAGTTAGGTTTTAAAATCACGAAAAAACGCTTATTAGAAAAGATAACATTATATGGGTTTACGTTTGAAAACATTACAGTACCCAGACAGCACATCTTCGAAACAGGAGGTAGAAGAAATTGCATATTTTGAACGCAGCCACTTAGCTCTATTAAATATATATATTTGGGTTCCTTAGGGTTTGCTGACAAAGAATATGTACGGCGTTATGCAAATAGTCTAGGAATTAACAAGTTATAGCCAAAATAAAATGATGGTGCTGTCAGACAACACCCAAAATCAGAATCGCTCAGTGGTAGATTTTTTTTACACCACCATTGTACGGGAAATGGGCCACAAGTTACATTTGAACTGATTGGCTGGAATGATATGTAAGGCTAAACACGATTAGTCGGGCTATAAATACTATCTTTGGTTGTTAGGGGAGACGTAGGAAGTTAAAATTTTTTCAAACCCTTGTCGAAACGTGGCTCCATTGGCTAGACTCGCTGATATACTCACTTAGGAGCGTTAGTTCGAGACCACTAGTCAAATAAGCTTGATAAAGCAACAGTGCGTTGAAGCCAGCTCATATTTTTGCTAAATAAAAGCCTGGAACATAAGCAGATGGGAATTTGTGCCAGTAGTTGTGCCAGAATTCATTGCTAATCAACGTATCTGTGTTTGTTTCCATGAATTGTGGGACCGTGGTCTTGATGGTATTGAGCAGCACCTGGTCAGAGCTTTGCTGAATCCAGAGTCGGACAGCATACTCCTTGGTCCATTTAGCTATCAGTGAGGTGTCTCCAGAGCCCAGGGGAGAGTCGAGCAGAGGAGTCTGTTCCTGCCGCCATCACGCAAGATAAGCTGATGTGGCCAGCTGAGCTCAAAATTATGTACCCCCAGCTTAAAATGACCTTGTAAAAATAACATTAAGAGGGGAATTAAATTGTGTTAATATCAGGAACTGAGAACATCTCCAATAATAGTTCCCATAAAGACAAACTATTGAAGTCATGATGACAAATACCAACAGAGCTTGAACAAAACAAAACCAGTATTACCTCATATTACTACTACACAACTGACACACATAGGATACTTTTAATAATATATGTCATTACAATATTCATATTGATAAATTCTGTACATATAACTTGTAAGTAAAATTGATTGTGATTCCTGGTTCCCTTTGTATTTGAATCAGGACACATATTCATTCATAACAGCAATGAATACATATTGTTATTTGAAAAGTTATCAGTGACTCCTTTAAGATATCCTTTAGAGTGTTATATGTATGTGAGTGTCACAGTGTTGTCAAGTGTGGTGGAATAAATTAAATTGTTTATCTGTCTGTTGTTGTTATGACTTACACTTCATCATACACATACCCTAGACATACAACGTAGTCATCACACTATTCCAGAATAATTCTGACTGAGGTATACATATGTGGCAGCAAGCAAGGTTATATATAATACACTACTCTTATTAGATATATATATACCTTCACAGCTGATCTCAGTCAGTACACTAAGTCCCCTATAAATATTTATAACATCTCACTTCACCACAGAAGGAACAGGCCGAAAGAAGAGAAAAGAAGGAACAGGCCGAAAGAAGAGAAAAGAAGGAACAGACCGAAAGAAGAGGAAAGAAGGAACAGACCGAAAGAAGAGAAAAGAAGGAACAGACCGAAAAAAGAGAAAAGAAGGAACAGACCGAAAGAAGAGAAAAGAAGGAACAGACCGAAAAAAGAGAAAAGAAGGAACAGACCGAAAGAAGAGAAAAGAAGGAACAGACCGAAAGAAGAGAAAAGAAGGAACAGGCCGAAAGAAGAGAAAAGAAGGAACAGACCAAAAGAAGAGAAAAGAAGGAACAGGCCGAAAGAAGAGAAAAGAAGGAACAGACCGAAAGAAGAGAAAAGAAGGAACAGACCGAAAAAAAAAAAAGAAGGAACAGACCGAAAAAAGAGAAAAGAAGGAACAGACCGGAAGAAGATAAAAGAAGGAACAGACCGAAAGAAGAGAAAAGAAGGAACAGGCCTGTTACGTGCAGTCTTGGATATCTAACAATATTATACATTGGTATTCTTGTTATGTTCGCAAATATTTTGTAAACAAAATAGTGCTTAAGGGAAAGTCATTATTGAGTTACTTCCCTTGAAAGTTGTGCCGTCTCTTCGATCGAACTCCGCGGGTGAGTCCAGTTTTCTGCGATTTATTCTTCGTTTGGGTAATAATAGATTGTTCTTGCTTCAGAATATCTATGGCCTGAATTTATGTGTATTGTTTGTCTGAGTAGGACGAGTCTGTCTTATATCTGTATATCTTTACATATCTAAGTCGAACTATATGTTCTGTTGTCTCTAGAGAGGTCAAAGGCTATTCGGCGGATGTGTCGCTAGAGTGTGGTGTGATTTGGCTTCGTCCCGATAGGGACTGTGTTTTCTATGTCGGCTTGTCGCCGGGAAAAAGTGATCTCAGTATTGGTGGGGAAAGTGATAGTCGTCTAGACCTATCGTGTATGCTTTACCCCAGTGTTTATTCGTATTGCCAAGGAATGGCATTTTCATATTTCTGATACCAAGGTAATAATAGACACTCTTATGAACTCTCGTACGAAGCCACCATTTTCGATAGGTACGATTTGAATGTCTAAGAGAATATATTTGACTCGATGAAAACGACTTCGATTCCTAGCAGCACTATATCCTGTGGATTGCAGTCAAGTGTTCATGATCAAATCTACAGGGCAATGAAAGATTTAATGAATGACTAACTTTAGGACAGATTCATTATCTGTATCCAAACGTGAGTGACAGCTCACGAGTGAAGCCATCTTGGAACCAAAACATGTAGTGACTTTCAAGAAGAGAAAAGGGATGCCCGTATTATCGCTTGTTTAGTCCAGAGATCACTGCTACACATGAGAACCCGTTATTAGCGGTTCAATATTATTATATGGAAAAATATGTGCTGGACATTATGTTGGAGAATCGTCGCTAAACGAGATTAGGTTTAGAAGCCATCTGAAATATTGTTTATAAGCTGACGTGCTCAGTCAGTGAAGTCAGACGATATATATGTATGGGCAATACTGAGTGCTTGGCTACTGACAGTCCATTATAATATTATTCTACATGAGTGCCCATGTAACATTGCAAGACCATTTATCCACTGTACCATGATGTATTATGCCAACCTGTGATTTGTCACTATCTGTGCTGTCGAGTGTGTACGTCCAATTAAACTTTAGAAAAGGTACACAGTCGTTGGTGTCGATGACTTCCAGTCATACATGAGTGTGAGAAAAGAACATTTGTCAACAACACGAACCCTTATTATCATTCGCACATTATACACTCAATCCATGTCTACACACCACTGCGTAGGTCAAGTTGACATTCCATACACTACAGTGGAGCAAACAACACCATAGAGATCTTATCAACTGATGATGATGATGATGTCTGCTTCCATCCACTTATATCTATCTTTTGGTGGATATCATTTACGGGAATAAAAAAAAAACCAACTTTATCCAACCTTATCAACTGGTGGACCAGCTTTCTGGGTTTGACCTCGCAGAAGTTCAGAAGTCAACAGAGTACCGATACCAGACCGTTTCCTGTGGCTGATACGACACACTTGCAGTATTGGTTTGCTATTTGTCAACACTTCGTCACGTGACCTGTCAAGTGAATGCAGTATGTAGGTCAGCGTTGTTGACATTTTTACATTAGACATTACAGAGTTTCACAGAACAGTTGGATCAATTCTTGTCAATATCAACAGGAAGACAGTATTAGTGAACTAAGAAGTCCTATTTTCATCGATGGATCTTCTTGTTTTCTGTATATGAACTTTAATATTTAAGGCCAGAATGTTTAATTGAATAAAGTGGCAGGTTGTTTATTTTCATAAAAATAACTTTGCCATTACTGTAAAACTGAGCCTATTTTGCAACACATACTATCATACACATAATTTATATATATTTATGTTTACATGTTATTTGTTTGTATAGTATGTTAGTTTCTATGTCAGCGGGTTGTGTTTAAGGTTGGGCGGCGTCCTCACAACAGAATATCCCACGTCATAGAGGGTCCGTTGTGGGCGTTTTCTATAGGTGCAATTTTCTTGATTGAAAATTTGCTGCGACAACTGTTGCTTTTGTGTTAGCTGTGAAGTCTGTAATTATTGTTATTTTTGTAATATTTCTTTGTTCTTTAGTTTTGTTTTGATTTGTTTGTAATTTGTTGGTCTAACCTTTTCTATCTTTCAGTTCTATTCACAATTTATATTCATATATTGTGACGTCATTTGTGTTGTTATTCTTTGCAGATTCAGTGATTATTTTCATTGATTTCCCTATTTGATTTATTTTGATTTCTGCAAACGTTCTTGTATTGTCAGTCCTATTTGTACTTTATGTATTCTGTTGGTTGACATATGTTTTATATAGGTATATTTCATAAGACACAATTGCCTGTGCACTGCACTTGGATTATGGTATAAACCAGTACCTGATTATTATTACTATTATACAAGACCTTATTAAAGGCTTGTGACCCACAGATATTGAGATAGTTACTGATTAATCAAGTCATTAAGAACTTGTGGTATTATTATTATTTCAGGTGATTAGTATTATTGTTAGACATCATGTCTACATTGGAATACTTCATTACACAAGGGAAAGCCCTTGATAAGACTGGTCAACAATTAGAACAATGGGCTGTTGCTCAATATGACAAAGCATTAGCTGCAGAAGAGAGAAGAGCTATGGCAGAAGAGAAAAGATTAGAAAGAGAAGCTGAGGCTGCTGCTGAACAAAAGAAATTGCAGATGCAGGTGGAGGAAAGGAGATTTGAAGCTGAACAAAAAAAATTAGAAAGAGAAGCTGCAGCTGAACAAAAAAAATTAGAAAGAGAAGCTGCTGCGGAACAAAAAAGATTAGACAGTGAAGCTGAACAAAAAAAATTAGAAAGAGAAGCTGCTGCGGAACAAAAAAGATTAGACAGTGAAGCTGAACAAAAAAGATTAGACAGGGAAGCTGAACAAAAAAGATTAGACAGGGAGGCTGAACAAAAAAGATTAGATGCTGAAGAGAAAAAAAGCAATAAGAGAACATGAATTTGAGTTAGAGAAATTGAGATTGACAAGTATGAGTAATGTTAATCAGGCATCTAGTGGTAATGGTAAACCTTCTACTTACAAGGTTAAGGTTCCACCGTTCAATCAGTCCAGTGACGATATTACATTCTGGCTGGATAGATTTGAACGTTCTTGTCGTACACATAATGTGGATAAATCACAATACGCTAATCAATTATCAGAAAACTTGAAAGGTGAATCTTTGACTAGATTATGCCTTGTAGGAGAAGCAGATAAGGATAATTATGATGTCATTAGGGCGGCTTTGATAAAAAAATATCAGCTAAGTGAGGAAGGCTATCGCCTTTTATTTAAAACGATGGTGCCTGAGACGGGTGTAGAATTCTCAGAATTCACTGCAAAGGCACGTCTCACAGTTGATCGTTGGATTGAGCTTTCCAAAACAGAAAAAAAACGTATGAAGGACTTATGGATTTGTTGCTCAGAGATAAGATTATGTCATGTGTGAACAAACCTTTCCTTGAATTTATACATGAGCGTAAACCCAAATCTCTAAAAGAAATGGAAGAATATTGTTCCCAATATGTCACTGCACACCCCGACGTGACTTTTGGCAACACTAAGATTAAGGAGAGTATGCCAGTTGCTTCAGCAACACCATACAATCCCAATTATTCACACAGATTTCAGGGACCTCAAAACAGATTTGATAAAAAAAGGTAACCATAATAGTTATCAAAACCAAGGTAACCAATCATTTCAGGGTTCTTCTTCAAAGAACTGGAGACGAGCTGATAGCTCTCGACACAGGGGTGGTCATAATTATAGGAATTTCCGTAGAGGAAGAAATTATAGAAACTATCAGGGTTATCCGTCTTGGAGTCAACAAGATCATAATTACAGAGATACTCATTATAATGAATATGATAATGGTAACCAAGGGAACTATGACTCAAACCCAAATAGGGGTTACAATAGAGGTAACAATAACTACAGAGGTGATAATAACCGAGGTAGATCTCAATACAAAAGACATAAACCACATTTTCAGGCAAACTCTGCACAACAAGAGTCCAATGAAGCCTATAAACAGAGTAAAGATAATAATGATGCTAGTAATATGGCATGTGCCGCTTTTGATTTTGGGAGAGCATCTCAGTGCCCCCAATGCAAAACGTTATTTGAGCCAACCACAGTGTCTACTTTAAGCTGTGGCCATCCTCTTCCTGCTCTTCCGGCATCAGTCGCGCATGATGGAAGAGGTTCTCTTGTCTTACATAAGGGTTTAGTGAATAACAATCCAGTCTCTGTGCTATTTGATTCTGGATGCACCACAATTGGTGTTAGGCAGTCACTCGTAGATCCTTCCCGTGCCACTGGACAAGTAGTCAAATGTGTAACATTTGGCGGCACATTAGAGAAATACTCTACTGCTATCATTAGGATTGCTACTCCTTTCTTTACAGGAGATGTACACGCATGTCTTCTTCCGAATCCGATCGCTGACCTCATCATCGGTCGCATTCACGGAGTCAGAGAATGCACTCCGCAACAAATTTCCACGTGGGAAAGGCAAAACATGCAGATTGCTAACGCTGTAGTCACTAGAGCTCAGGCTCTTAATATGCCTCAAACTTCATCTACTGAAGATAATGAAGTGCATAACCAAGATAATCCCTTGGTAATTTCTCGTGACTCGTTTATAAAACAGCAAGAAGATGATCCCACTCTGAAGAAATTCTTCATTCTTGCAACTAAAGGTGATCCGAATAAAGACACAAGTCGTAAATCGTGGATTACAAAGAAGAATGGCGTACTTGTACGTATGGTTCAAGACTCCATTACGTCAAGTCATTCTCAAATCCTGGTTCCCAAGAATTTGAGAGTTAAAATTTTGCAGCACGCTCACGACTCTCAGTGTGCTGGACACATGGGTTTTTCCCGTACTAAGTCAAGAGTCCTTGCGGCTTTCTTTTGGCCATTGGTAAACAAGGACATACGGATTTATTGTCGATCTTGTAAAGTATGTCAGGAAGTTAAATCCAAAGGTCCACGGCATGCTGCACCCATTCAGGCGGCGGACATTCCTATTCGGCCGTTCCAAAAAATGGCCATAGACATAATTGGTCCATTTAAGATCAAGTCTGCCAGAGGACATCAGTTTATCTTGACGTGTGTTGATATGTGCACACGTTGGCCAGAGGCTATTCCTCTGAAGAGCATTACTACTGCTGATATTGCAGATGCTCTTTGGCTTATATTTTCTCGTCTGTGGTTCCCCGGAGAGATATTGTCAGACCATGGCACCCAACTAATATCAGATACCATGTCTCAAGTAATGTCTACTCTGCAGATAGATAGATCTTTAAGTAGTATCTACCATCCAATGTCTAAGGGTATGGTCGAACGCCTTAATAGAACACTTAAAAACTTACTGGGGAAGATAACTGAGGATCATCCTCAAGACTGGGACAGAGTTTTACCTGCGGCCCTCTTCGCTTACAGAGAGGTACCCAATGAACATACAGGATTTTCTCCCTTTGAACTCGTCTTTGGCACGCGTCCGCGTGGCCCTATGTCGTTGCTTCACGATCTCATTACATCTGACAATATTGACGATGACACAAAGTCATCCTATGAATATGTCATCGCGTTGAGACAAAAGATTATCGAAGCATGCAAATTAGCAACTTCTTCTTCTGAATTTGCGAAACAGAAGGCAAGGCAATTTGCCAATAAGAAGAGATGCTTACGACAACTTTGTCCTGGTGACAAAGCATTTGTATTACTACCTTGTAGGGAAAACAGATTACTTATTTCTTGGAAAGGTCCGTACGATATAATATCGAAAATTTCCGATGTCGACTATATTGTCGATATTGATGGGAAGCATAAAACCTTCCACATCAATATGCTTACTGAATTCCATGAACGTCCGGATTATTTGCAACCCATTTTCCAAGCAACGGACAATTCTCCAGTACCACATGGTCATTACCCATCACTGTCCGTGATACAGGATGAGGAAACAAGTTTTTCAGATGTAAATCTTCCTCTTCCAATGATCCCACTTCATTCTAGTGAATCATGGAAGAACGTTACTGTCTCCCCTGATTTGTCTCTAGGAGAACAGCGACAAGTTTCAACTATGTTGCAAACATTTCAGGATGTACTCACTGACATCCCTGGACAAACGCATGTCATTGAACATGACATTGTTCTAACTGACCATACTGCTATTAGGATTAGACCTTATCCTATACCTATACATTTTCAAGCACAGGTCGAGAAAGAGTTGGATGAGATGATAGATTTGAAAATAATCGAACCATCCACCTCTGCATATTCTTCGCCGATGGTTATTGTGCGTAAAAAAGACAATAACATACGTCTTTGCGTTGACTATCGAAAATTGAATCAAGTAACGAAGTTCGATGCCGAACCTATGCCTTTACTGGAAGAGCTACTTACTCGACTCTCCAAATCTCATTTTTTCACTAAACTTGATTTGTCTAAAGGATATTGGCAAGTTCCTTTATCTGAATGCGCCAAACCTCTCACGGCTTTTTCAACACCTAGAGGTTTGTTCCAATGGAATTTTATGCCTTTCGGTCTTATGAACGCACCAGCTACATTCGTACGCATGATGCGCCGAATCCTATCTTATCGGTCAGATGTCATTGCATATCTAGACGACATCTGTCTTTTCAGCGATACTTGGGAAGATCACTATTCGGGGTTAGATGAATTGCTGTCTACTTTGCGTGAGCACAACCTGACAGCGAAACCCTCTAAAGCCTATATTGGTTTTAGCGAAATTTCTTTCCTAGGCCACCGAGTTGGTCATGGTTTCCTAAAGACAGAGGACCATAATACTAGTAAGATACTTAACATCTCAATCCCTAAGACTAAAAAACAGGTGAGAAGTCTGTTAGGTCTTATTCAATTTTATGGCAGATTCATTCAGAATCTATCCTCTATCATGGCACCTCTCTCAACACTTCTAAAGAAAGGTTCGCCTAATGTGGTCCACTGGTCTCAGGAATGCCAATGCTCTCTGGATAAGATTAAAACACTGTTTTCAACACCACCTATTTTAGTGCTACCCACTAAAGATAAGACATTCGTTCTTCGTAGTGACGCTTCATCCACTGGGATTGGAGCGGCACTAATGCAAGAGTACTCTGGAACTCTGCATCCTGTAATGTATATTTCCAGAAAACTTAATGCGGCAGAAAGGAATTATTCGGTTTTAGACCGTGAGCTATTAGCTATGGTTTGGTCGATCCTCAAACTACAGAGATTCCTTCTAGGCGCACATTTCATAGTAGAAACCGACCAAAAAGCTCTTACTGCTATACAGAGTAAGAATTTGAAGAGCTCGAGGTCTACTCGATATGCAATTGCTCTTCAACCTTTTCATTTCTCTGTGCGAGCTATTCGTGGATCAGATAATGTGATGGCAGACATTCTGTCAAGATGCCCACATGATTCCACATAACTATTAGGGCTTAGACTTCTTGATATGTCTAGTTCTATAGTAGTTCCTTTTCTATATCATGATAGATACACATTTGTAATTTAATAATATAATGATTGTATCACTACATAGCGGTTCATTGATGTTTATTCACCGCTGTGCTTTGATGATTTTTTCTTCATAAATCATAAATTTAAGATATCTAATGCGAAATGATGATATGAATTTTTTAGGCATTGTGTAATTGCCAGAATTGTATTATACTTTGATGACACCTTCCTGGAAAAATATACTTGTAGAGAAATAATTTCTCTCAGTTTATGAGACACATTCTCACCAGTCGCTCCATAAGTCGACTTAGCCTCATATTAGGCGTTATAGGTATTCCTGATATTTTCATCTGCGCATTATTCATGCGTTGTGAGCCTATTGTACGTTGCTCCTAGATGTATTTCAAAAAAAAAAAAAAAAAGTTCCATTTTTTTTTTTTCCCGGGAGGTGTGGTAAGACTGTTACGTGCAGTCTTGGATATCTTACAATATTATACATTGGTATTCTTGTTATGTTCGCAAATATTTTGTAAACAAAATAGTGCTTAAGGGAAAGTCATTATTGAGTTACTTCCCTTGAAAGTTGTGCCGTCTCTTCGATCGAACTCCGCGGGTGAGTCCAGTTTTCTGCGATTTATTCTTCGTTTGGGTAATAATAGATTGTTCTTGCTTCAGAATATCTATGGCCTGAATTTATGTGTATTGTTTGTCTGAGTAGGACGAGTCTGTCTTATATCTGTATATCTTTACATATCTAAGTCGAACTATATGTTCTGTTGTCTCTAGAGAGGTCAAAGGCTATTCGGCGGATGTGTCGCTAGAGTGTGGTGTGATTTGGCTTCGTCCCGATAGGGACTGTGTTTTCTATGTCGGCTTGTCGCCGGGAAAAAGTGATCTCAGTATTGGTGGGGAAAGTGATAGTCGTCTAGACCTATCGTGTATGCTTTACCCCAGTGTTTATTCGTATTGCCAAGGAATGGCATTTTCATATTTCTGATACCAAGGTAATAATAGACACTCTTATGAACTCTCGTACGAAGCCACCATTTTCGATAGGTACGATTTGAATGTCTAAGAGAATATATTTGACTCGATGAAAACGACTTCGATTCCTAGCAGCACTATATCCTGTAGATTGCAGTCAAGTGTTCATGATCAAATCTACAGGGCAATGAAAGATTTAATGAATGACTAACTTTAGGACAGATTCATTATCTGTATCCAAACGTGAGTGACAGCTCACGAGTGAAGCCATCTTGGAACCAAAACATGTAGTGACTTTCAAGAAGAGAAAAGGGATGCCCGTATTATCGCTTGTTTAGTCCAGAGATCACTGCTACACATGAGAACCCGTTATTAGCGGTTCAATATTATTATATGGAAAAATATGTGCTGGACATTATGTTGGAGAATCGTCGCTAAACGAGATTAGGTTTAGAAGCCATCTGAAATATTGTTTATAAGCTGACGTGCTCAGTCAGTGAAGTCAGACGATATATATGTATGGGCAATACTGAGTGCTTGGCTACTGACAGTCCATTATAATATTATTCTACATGAGTGCCCATGTAACATTGCAAGACCATTTATCCACTGTACCATGATGTATTATGCCAACCTGTGATTTGTCACTATCTGTGCTGTCGAGTGTGTACGTCCAATTAAACTTTAGAAAAGGTACACAGTCGTTGGTGTCGATGACTTCCAGTCATACATGAGTGTGAGAAAAGAACATTTGTCAACAACACGAACCCTTATTATCATTCGCACATTATACACTCAATCCATGTCTACACACCACTGCGTAGGTCAAGTTGACATTCCATACACTACAGTGGAGCAAACAACACCATAGAGATCTTATCAACTGATGATGATGATGATGTCTGCTTCCATCCACTTATATCTATCTTTTGGTGGATATCATTTACGGGAATAAAAAAAACCAACTTTATCCAACTTTATCAAGGCCGGATGAAGAGAAAAGAAGGAACAGACCGAAAGAAGAGAAAAGAAGGAACAGGCCGAAAGAAGAGAAAAGAAGGAACAGGACGAAAGAAGAGAAAAGAAGGAACAGGACGAAAGAAGAGAAAAGAAGGAACAGGCCAAAAGAAGAGAAAAGAAGGAACAGACCGAAAAAAGAGAAAAGAAGGAACAGACCGAAAGAAGAGAAAAGAAGGAACAGACCTAAAGAAGAGAAAAGAAGGAACAGACCGAAAAAAGAGAAAAGAAGGAACAGACCGAAAGAAGAGAAAAGAAGGAACAGACCGAAAGAAGAGAAAAGAAGGAACAGACCGAAAAAAGAGAAAAGAAGGAACAGACCGAAAGAAGAGAAAAGAAGGAACAGACCGAAAGAAGAGAAAAGAAGGAACAGGCCGAAAGAAGAGAAAAGAAGGAACAGGCCGAAAGAAGAGAAAAGAAGGAACAGGCCGAAAGAAGAGAAAAGAAGGAACAGGACGAAAGAAGAGAAAAGAAGGAACAGGACGAAAGAAGAGAAAAGAAGGAACAGGCCGAAAGAAGAGAAAAGAAGGAACAGGCCGAAAGAAGAGAAAAGAAGGAACAGACCGAAAGAAGAGAAAAGAAGGAACAGACCGAAAGAAGAGAAAAGAAGGAACAGACCGAAAAAAGAGAAAAGAAGGAACAGACCGAAAGAAGAGAAAAGAAGGAAGAGACCGAAAAAAGAGAAAAGAAGGAACAGACCGAAAGAAGAGAAAAGAAGGAACAGACCGAAAGAAGAGAAAAGAAGGAACAGGCCGAAAGAAGAGAAAAGAATGAACAGGCCGAAAGAAGAGAAAAGAAGGAACAGGCCGAAAGAAGAGAAAAGAAGGAACAGACCGAAAGAAGAGAAAAGAAGGAACAGACCGAAAAAAAAGAAAAGAAGGAACAGGCCGAAAAAAAGAGAAAAGAAGGAACAGACCAGAAGAAGATAAAAGAAGGAACAGACCGAAAGAAGAGAAAAGAAGGAACAGGCCGGAAGAAGAGAAAAGAAGGAACAGACCGAAAAAAGAGAAAAGAAGGAACAGACCGAAAGAAGAGAAAAGAAGGAACAGGCCGAAAGAAGAGAAAAGAAGGAACAGGCCGAAAGAAGAGAAAAGAAGGAACAGGCCGAAAGAAGAGAAAAGAAGGAACAGACCGAAAGAAGAGAAAAGAAGGAACAGACCGAAAGAAGAGAAAAGAAGGAACAGACCGAAAGAAGAGAAAAGAAGGAACAGACCGAAAGAAGAGAAAAGAAGGAACAGACCGAAAAAAGAGAAAAGAAGGAACAGACCGAAAGAAGAGAAAAGAAGGAACAGACCGGAAGAAGAGAAAAGAAGGAACATGCCGAAAGAAGAGAAAAGAAGGAACAGGCCGAAAGAAAAGAAAAGAAGGAACAGGCCGAAAGAAGAGAAAAGAAGGAACAGGACGAAAGAAGAGAAAAGAAGGAACAGGACGAAAGAAGAGAAAAGAAGGAACAGGCCGAAAGAAGAGAAAAGAAGGAACAGACCGAAAGAAGAGAAAAGAAGGAACAGACCGAAAGAAGAGAAAAGAAGGAACAGACCTAAAGAAGAGAAAAGAAGGAACAGACCGAAAAAAAGAGAAAAGAAGGAACAGACCGAAAGAAGAGAAAAGAAGGAACAGACCGAAAGAAGAGAAAAGAAGGAACAGACCGAAAAAAGAGAAAAGAAGGAACAGACCGAAAGAAGAGAAAAGAAGGAACAGACCAAAAGAAGAGAAAAGAAGGTACAGGCCGAAAGAAGAGAAAAGAAGGAACAGACCGAAAGAAGAGAAAAGAAGGAACAGGCCGAAAGAAGAGAAAAGAAGGAACAGGACGAAAGAAGAGAAAAGAAGGAACAGGACGAAAGAAGAGAAAAGAAGGAACAGGCCGAAAGAAGAGAAAAGAAGGAACAGACCGAAAGAAGAGAAAAGAAGGAACAGACCGAAAGAAGAGAAAAGAAGGAACAGACCGAAAGAAGAGAAAAGAAGGAACAGACCGAAAAAATAGAAAAGAAGGAACAGACTGAAAGAAGAGAAAAGAAGGAACAGACCGAAAAAAGAGAAAAGAAGGAACAGACCGAAAGAAGAGAAAAGAAGGAACAGACCGAAAGAAGAGAAAAGAAGGAACAGACCGAAAGAAGAGAAAAGAAGGAACAGACCGAAAAAAGAGAAAAGAAGGAACAGACCGAAAGAAGAGAAAAGAAGGAACAGACCGAAAGAAGAGAAAAGAAGGAACAGGACGAAAGAAGAGAAAAGAAGGAACAGGCCGAAAGAAGAGAAAAGAAGGAATAGGCCGAAAGAAGAGAAAAGAAAGAACAGGACGAAAGAAGAGAAAAGAAGGAACAGGACGAAAGAAGAGAAAAGAAGGAACAGGCCGAAAGATGAGAAAAGAAGGAACAGACCGAAAGAAGAGAAAAGAAGGAACAGGCCGAAAGAGCCGAAAGGAAGGAACAGGACGACAGAGCCCACGCTATTAGAATGAAGGAATTTGAACTCGAAGGAAGAAGAGTGGATTCTAGTTCTGACAATGGCGGGTCTGGCAGTTCTCAAAATAGCAAAGGAGGAAGCACCACTCAGGAGGTGGCACCTGTCGTGAAATATTCTAATCCACATATATAAATTATCAGGTAAATATAAAGCCTAACAAATAAATTCTAATAAAGAAAAGAGCAATGGTAAAATAACAGTGCTGTCACAAAGAATGTACTCGAAATCCCCTTTGTTTTATGCTTCGTCTGCAAATTGTAACGTTTCCACGTTAAATATAAGCCACTGCATAAATACAAGCGTTTCCACAACACATTAAAACGGGTATTGCATTTCTAAGAAAAACATTGAGAGGCACAATGCGTAATGACCTAAATTAATCCTAACATTAATTATATTACGTTACCAAAACGAACGAACAGATGGACTAAAGGATAGAGAGAGGGGAGAGGCAGAAAGCCGAACGCATGCAAAATTAAACACGCGTCTCGCTATTAATGCCACCCCAACAAGCGTAACGCGATACACAATCACTACTATCACGCGTGTAAGGCGACATGCACTAACTTTTTCGGACGGACAGTGATAAAAACACTAACCTTCCCAGAGTTAGGTTTTAAAAAACCTAGAAAACGCTTATTAGAAAAGATAACATTAGATGGGTTTACGTTTGAAAACATTACAGTACCCAGACAGCACATCTTCGAAACAGGAGGTAGAAGAAATTGCATATTTTGAACGCAGCCACGTAGCTCTTTTAAATTTGTATATTTGGGTTCCTTAGGGCTTGCTGACAAAGAATATGTAAAACGTTACGCAAATAGTCTAGGAATTACCAAATTATAACCAAAATAAAATAGTGGGGATGCCTGACAGCATGAAATCATTTCTGCTCATAAAATTTTTTTTATAACGTGTTTGAAAAAAACCTTACGTACGGAAATAGCCTACCATGTAAACTCCAAATTGATTGGAGCGCAACAAATATAAGACTAAACACGATTGGTCGGACTATAAATACTATCTTTGGTTGTTAGGGGAGACGTAGGAAGGTAAAAATTTTTCAAACACTTGTCGAAACGTGGCTCCATTGGCCAGACTCGCTGATATAATCACTTAGGAGCGTTAGTTCGAGACCACTAGTTCAAATAAGCTTGATAAAGCAACAGTGCGTTGAAGCCAGCTCATATTTTTGCTTAATAAAAGCCTGGAACATAAGCAGATGGGAATTTGTGCCAGTAATTGTGCCAGAATTCATTGCTAGTCAACGTATCTGTGTTTATTCTATGAATTGTGGTAAGCTTGAAACATTCAGTATCTTTTAATGAAAATTGAATGTGAATTGTTAATTTATGCCTGTATATATGTGTAGTTCAGTAGCAAACATGATGTAAGGCCTATAATGCTCCAGCCTGAACAGAAGGTGTCGGAGGAAAGTAAAACGGCATGGAATGGCCAAACAGTACACTGACACCTAGATGATTGACTAGAAAGAAATAATGCTGGAAGTGCAGAGGCGTAGTAACCATTAAGGAGGTTAATACTGGTATAAAGTATTTCAGATGAAGCTGACAGTTGGCCTAACGCTCTGAACTCAATGTTTGTGGTGTATTGTGCTCAGTGTAGAACTAGAGTATCAATTAGTTATGAAGTAGAAGGTACATCCTTCTTGTTTTCAGGGACCGTGGTCTTGATGGTATTGAGCAGCACCTGGTCAGAGCTTTGCTGAATCCAGAGTCGGACAGCATACTCCTTGGTCCATTTAGCTATCAGTGAGGTGTCTCCAGAGCCCAGGGGAGAAATCGAGCAGAGGAGTCTTTTCCTGCCGCCATCACGCAAGATAAGCTGATGTGGCCAGCTGAGCTCAAAATTATGTTCCCCCATCTTAAAATAACATTGTAACATAAATTTAAGAGGGGAAGTAAATTGTTTTAATATCAGGAACTGAGAACATCTCCAATACTAGTTCCAATAAAGACAAACTATTGAAGTCATGATGACAAATACCAACAGAGCTTGAACAAAACAAAACCAGTATTACCTCATATTACTACTACACAACTGACACACATAGGATACTTTTAATAATATATGTCACTACAATATTCATATTGAGAAATTCTGTACATATAACTTGTAATTAAAATTGATTGTGATTCCTGGTTCCCTTTGTATTTGAATCAGGACACATATTCATTCATGACAGCAATGAATACATATTGTTATTTGAAAAGTTATCAGTGACTCCTTTAAGATATCCTTGTAGAGTGTTTTATGTATGTGAGTGTCACAGTGTTGTCAAGTGTGGTGGAATAAATTAAATTGTTTATCTGTCTGTTGTTGTTATGACTTACACTTCATCATACACATACCCTAGACATACAACGTAGTCATCACACTATTCCAGAATAATTCTGACTGAGATATATATATATATGTGGCAGCAAGTAAGGTTATCTATAATACACTACTCTTATTAGATATAGATACCTTCACAGCTGATCTCAGTCAGTACACTAAGTCCCCTATAAATATTTATAACATCCCACTTCACCACATATATTGGGGTCTCGCTCTTGGGATTTTGAATCTTTCCCTATTAAAAAATATTGGGGGTAATTCACTTCAGGGAATATAAGAATTAAAAGGTATCCTTGGGTGGAATTAAATAAGGTTGAGCTCACGGTGCCTGTGTTGTCCATTAGATATATATTTAGAGATTGAATTGTTGGTTAGACATTGTATAAATTTACCTGATAGACAATGGCGGACCTAGCCAAATTTCGATCTGCTGCTGTTCAGACTGCAAAAGAGTTAGGATTAGATGGGCAAGTTATGGTTGCCTATGTCACTACGGAATGTGACAAATTTATTGAACGCGAAGAAAGAAGATTAGAAAAAGAAGCCGAAAGAAAGTTAGAGGCTGAAAGGGAAATTAAGAAGTTGCAGATTGAGGCTGAGGCTAAGAAATTGGAGGCAGAAAGAGAAGACAAAAGATTGGCTGCAGAAAGGGAAGAGAAGAAATTAGCTGCAGAAAGGGAAGCAGAAGAAAGAAGATTGACTGCAGAAAGGGAAGAGAAGAAATTAGCTGCAGAAAGGGAAGCAGAAGAAAGAAGATTGACTGCAGAAAGGGAAGCAGAAGATAAAAGATTACAAAGGGAACATGAGTTACGACTAAGGGAGTTTGAGTTTCAAGGCCATGCTCCTGAAAATGGTGCCAGTCCCTTTGCCTCTGATGCCACTGCTAGCCAAGGAGCCTCAACCTCAGCTATGAATTTTCATTTAGATCATTTTGTTGAGAAAGACGATGATATAGAGAGCTATCTAAATAGGTATGAACTATTAGCTGCCACGTATGGGTTAGAGAGAGAGAGGTGGAGCTTAAAGTTATCTCAAGGACTTCGTGGGGCAGCTTATGAAGTTTTTGCAAAAATGAGCAGAGGTGATCAGGAAAATTATGACATGCTAAAGCAGGCTCTTTTGTTAAGGTATGAAAAGAATGCAGAATTTTATAGTAAAAAATTTAGGAATGCTAAACTACTGTCAGGTGAAACCTATCACCAGTTCTCTGCACGAATAGAGACATACTTGGAGAAATGGACTTCTCTGGGGAAAACCCAAGATCTTAAGGAAATGGTCCTTATAGAGCAATTAAGAGAGTCCATGGCTCCAGACCTGAGAAAGTTTCTCATGGAACAAGGTGCAGAGAGGCTGGGTGAGTTGCTAAATGTTGCTGAAAGGTATCAAGCAGCTCAAGCAGAGGTAACAGGTAATAAAAAGAAACAAGTGGATAACTTTAGGGCACCACAGAACTTTAATAAATTTGATCCTAAGGATCAAAACAAAGGTAAGCACCAATTTGATAGGCCACGGTATGAAAATAAAAGTAAATTCCCACAATTCGATGAAAGGAAATATGATGAAAGAAAATCTTTCAACCAAGGAAAAAGGTGGTGTAAGAATTGTCAGATGGACAATCATGACACTGACCGTTGCAGAAGGAAACCTGTGTATATGGCAACCCTTCAGGTCAGGTCGACCTCAAGACAGGAGGAGGATATTATGTTAGATACCACTCCAGAAGAGATGAGGAAGGCACAGGCTGGAGATAAAACACTCAAGCCTTGTTTCAGAAAATTGTCAACTTGTCATACAACTCCAGGCAAGGGAGATTTTTACATGAAAAACAAGTTGATGTATAGGAAGACTGGAGCTAGATCCAAAGGTCAGGGACAACTGGTACTTCCTAAAAGATATAGGGCAGACTTAATAAGGAGCCTACATGTGAAACCAGATGGGGACCATGAGAAAATAGGTACCATCATTCAAAAGGTGGCTCACAATTATTATTGGCCCAAAGCAAGATGGGACATTGAGAATTTTGTAGAAAGGTGTAGCATAGCACATGAGGGAACACCCACAAGTGGGAACATTGATCAGGACCTGGACACGCCACGGGGCAAAATTAGGCCTGATAATAAAAAGAAAAATAGATTTGATAAAGTGGACCAAATGGAATGGGAAGCCCCTTTTCACGGACAAGCTTCACTTAACTGTTTTACAATGGCCACTATGCGGAGAGTGCAAACAGAAGTCTTACCCCAGGATAAGCCGAAAATCCCTCAATCGGACTTAAACAAACTGGAGGAAGAGGATGTAGAGAGGAAATCTCTCATCAAGAATTTTAAGTGGGGAGAAAGCCCCAAAAGAAAAATTGGTAGCGGTCGTTTTGTGAATGATAATTCTGGGAGGAAAAATCATCACTATAGAGCTTCGAGTGGAAGAGACCATACCGGTGCATGGACAAATAGGTCCACACAATTAAAGGTCCATATGTAGCTTTGTTAAGAACGTGGACTGATGAAAAGGCAGAGGAAAACATTACATCTTCATACCAATATGTGAATGAGCTGACCACTCGTTTAAAAACTGGCTGGAAACTTGCCAATGAAAATTTGAAACAAGCCAGGAAGAAACATGCTGCCTATTATAACAGGAAGGCAAAAGACAGAAATTTGGCTGTGGGAGAGAAAGTACTGCTTCTTTTGCCCGGGAGTCAGAATAAGTTACAAATTGGATGGCAGGGTCCATATACAGTTCTAGAGAAGGTATCTAGAACAAATTATAAGATAGATAAGAAGGGGAAAGAAAAAATCTATCATGTGAATCTCCTGAAGAAATATTTGGAAAGAGAACATCAGGAGGAGACACACTTGTTGACCTTGTCCATCGCCATGGAGATGAAAAAGGAACCACTTTCATCATTTGAATATCCATTACACCCCTGTGAGACAGCAGCACAGGTGAAAATCAGTACACATTTAACGAAAACTCAGAAAGAGAGAGTGCAACAGGTTCTAAATAATCATGCAGAGGTGTTAACAGACCGACCAGGGCATACAAACCTATTGGAATATGATATGAAACTGATAGACCCCACACCTGTCTGTATGAAACCATATTCGATTCCGTTTGCTAAGGAGAAAGCTTTGAAGGAAGAGATAGACTATCTGTTGAAGGAAGGAATTATTTCGCACAGTGAATCTTCGTATAGTTCCGGTGTTGTACTCTTAAGGAAGCCCTCTGGAGAACATAGACTCTGTATAGATTACAGGAGACTGAATGCTATTACAGAAGGACAGGTGGATCCATTGCCGGATACAAATCAGCTGTTTGCCAGACTAAATAAAGCTAAATATTTCTCAAAAGTGGATCTGAGTAAAGGATACTATCAGATTCCAGTAAAGCCTGAGGTTAGACCATACCTAGCTTTTAGTACCTCAGAAGGACACTATGAGTTTAATAGATTGCCATTTGGATTGAAGAATGCGCCTAGTGTCTTCTCTAGAATGATGAGAAAATTGTTGGATGTAAACATTTCGGAGGAACGTAATGAATCCCTGAGTTGCCTCTTTGATTGAGGATATTCCGAATGTTTCATACAGGATAATAAGAAGATTATGGGATCCACTACGAAAACTCTGCTATCACCAGGTATATGTTATCTCCTCATAACGTACATTTTGAGGGAAATATAATGTTCTCTGGACATGTCATTGCGCAGACTCAGAGAAGAGAAATGGTGAATACGGGTTGCGAAGCAGCATTAAGACAAGCACTCACACTTGCGGCTGTTCAGTAACATAACCGAAATATATTATTGGTTGTAGAAGTCTGAGGCAGATTTCATGAGTAGTGCCTACTCTGAATGGACCCAACTACATAAAACCATGATAGCACCACAGCAGAGTAAAGTCAAGTTGACTTACATTTATCTATGTGTATATAGAATAAAGGACTGACATGGGATGTCTGTTTTAAGAGGGGAGGTGTCGTGAAATATTCTAATCCACATATATAAATTATCAGGTAAATATAAAGCCTAACAAATAAATTCTAATAAAGAAAAAGAGCAATGGTAAAATAACAGTGCTGTCACAAAGAATGTACTCGAAATCCCCTTTGTTTTATGCTTCGTCTGCAAATTGTAACGTTTCCACGTTAAATATAAGCCACTGCATAAATACAAGCGTTTCCACAACACATTAAAACGGGTATTGCATTTCTAAGAAAAACATTGAGAGGCACAATGCGTAATGACCTAAATTAATCCTAACATTAATTATATTACGTTACCAAAACGAACGAACAGATGGACTAAAGGATAGAGAGAGGGGAGAGGCAGAAAGCCGAACGCATGCAAAATTAAACACGCGTCTCGCTATTAATGCCACCCCAACAAGCGTAACGCGATACACAATTACTATTATCACGCGTGTAAGGCCACATGCACTAACTTTTTCGGACGGACAGTGATAAAAACACTAACCTTCCCAGAGTTAGGTTTTAAAAAACCTAGAAAACGCTTATTAGAAAAGATAACATTAGATGGGTTTACGTTTGAAAACATTACAGTACCCAGACAGCACATCTTCGAAACAGGAGGTAGAAGAAATTGCATATTTTGAACGCAGCCACGTAGCTCTTTTAAATTTGTATATTTGGGTTCCTTAGGGCTTGCTGACAAAGAATATGTAAAACGTTACGCAAATAGTCTAGGAATTACCAAAATTATAACCAAAATAAAATAGTGGGGATGCCTGACAGCATGAAATCATTTCTGCTCATAAAATTTTTTTTATAACGTGTTTGAAAAAACCTTACGTACGGAAATAGCCTACCATGTAAACTCCAAATTGATTGGAGCGCAACAAATATAAGACTAAACACGATTGGTCGGACTATAAATACTATCTTTGGTTGTTAGGGGAGACGTAGGAAGGTAAAATTTTTTCAAACACTTGTCGAAACGTGGCTCCATTGGCCAGACTCGCTGATATAATCACTTAGGAGCGTTAGTTCGAGACCACTAGTTCAAATAAGCTTGATAAAGCAACAGTGCGTTGAAGCCAGCTCATATTTTTGCTTAATAAAAGCCTGGAACATAAGCAGATGGGAATTTGTGCCAGTAATTGTGCCAGAATTCATTGCTAGTCAACGTATCTGTGTTTATTCTATGAATTGTGGTAAGCTTGAAACATTCAGTATCTTTTAATAAAAATTGAATGTGAATTGTTAATTTATGCCTGTATATATGTGTAGTTCAGTAGCAAACATGATGTAAAGCCTATAATGCTCCAGCCTGAACAGAAGGTGTCGGAGGAAAGTAAAACGGCATGGAATGGCCAAACAGTACACTGACACCTAGATGATTGACTAGAAAGAAATAATGCTGGAAGTGCAGAGGCGTAGTAACCATTAAGGAGGTTAATACTGGTATAAAGTATTTCAGATGAAGCTGACAGTTGGCCTAACGCTCTGAACTCAATGTTTGTGGTGTATTGTGCTCAGTGTAGAACTAGAGTATCAATTAGTTATGAAGTAGAAGGTACATCCTTCTTGTTTTCAGGGACCGTGGTCTTGATGGTATTGAGCAGCACCTGGTCAGAGCTTTGCTGAATCCAGAGTCGGACAGCATACTCCTTGGTCCATTTAGCTATCAGTGAGGTGTCTCCAGAGCCCAGGGGAGAAATCGAGCAGAGGAGTCTTTTCCTGCCGCCATCACGCAAGATAAGCTGATGTGGCCAGCTGAGCTCAAAATTATGTTCCCCCATCTTAAAATAACATTGTAACATAAATTTAAGAGGGGAAGTAAATTGTTTTAATATCAGGAACTGAGAACATCTCCAATACTAGTTCCAATAAAGACAAACTATTGAAGTCATGATGACAAATACCAACAGAGCTTGAACAAAACAAAACCAGTATTACCTCATATTACTACTACACAACTGACACACATAGGATACTTTTAATAATATATGTCACTACAATATTCATATTGAGAAATTCTGTACATATAACTTGTAATTAAAATTGATTGTGATTCCTGGTTCCCTTTGTATTTGAATCAGGACACATATTCATTCATGACAGCAATGAATACATATTGTTATTTGAAAAGTTATCAGTGACTCCTTTAAGATATCCTTGTAGAGTGTTTTATGTATGTGAGTGTCACAGTGTTGTCAAGTGTGGTGGAATAAATTAAATTGTTTATCTGTCTGTTGTTGTTATGACTTACACTTCATCATACACATACCCTAGACATACAACGTAGTCATCACACTATTCCAGAATAATTCTGACTGAGATATATATGTGGCAGCAAGTAAGGTTATCTATAATACACTACTCTTATTAGATATAGATACCTTCACAGCTGATCTCAGTCAGTACACTAAGTCCCCTATAAATATTTATAACATCCCACTTCACCACAGCACCTAGTGCCATATCCTTCCAACTAGATGTCTATCATGAGGCTTCAGAGGAAATTAATATGAAATTAATATGAAACAAATATAAAGGTATGTTATCAGGCACTCGCAGGAAATAAAGAAGTAGAACACCAGACAACAGAAAAACAACAGACATGAGTGGCTTACCCAGGATTTGAACACTGGACCTTCCGTGCGACAACCCCGCCTAGCCATGCAAGCGAATCACACTATCCGCTCTGCCATCTACGCATCATCTAAAAAATGATGTTTCAATGGCAGGTCAATAGTGCGAACCACAATACACGACACCAGAAGTCCTCCATGGGCAGTTCAGCCTATTAATGACGCAATCACTTCTGTTGTATTTCTATCAAGCAGTATAGGCCGAATCCAACAAGACCCTTAGGACCTTAATACTGTGTCCAGTAAATGATAGTAGACTAGAACAGTGAGAACAGGATAGTGGGTAGGTTTGGTATTGTACAAACATTTATTACAAATAAGGGAGGGAAACCTGAGGCCTGTAAACAGTAAATTAATATGAAATTAATATGAAACAAATATAAAGGTATGTTATCAGGCACTCGCAGGAAATAAAGAAGTAGAACACCAGACAACAGAAAAACAACAGACATGAGTGGCTTACCCAGGATTTGAACACTGGACCTTCCGTGCGACAACCCCGCCTAGCCATGCAAGCGAATCACACTATCAGCTCTGCCATCTACGCATCATCTAAAAAATGATGTTTCAATGGCAGGTCAATAGTGCGAACCACAATACACGACACCAGAAGTCCTCCATGGGCAGTTCAGCCTATTAATGACGCAATCACTTCTGTTGTATTTCTATCAAGCAGTATAGGCCGAATCCAACAAGACCCTTAGGACCTTAATACTGTGTCCAGTAAATGATAGTAGACTAGAACAGTGAGAACAGGATAGTGGGTAGGTTTGGTATTGTACAAACATTTATTACATAAGCCACTCATGTCTGTTGTTTTTCTGTTGTCTGGTGTTCTACTTCTTTATTTCCTGCGAGTGCCTGATAACATACCTTTATATTTGTTTCATATTAATTTCATATTAATTTACTGTTTACAGGCGTCAGGTTTCCCTCCCTTATTTGTAATAAATGTTTGTACAATACCAAACCTACCCACTATCCTGTTCTCACTGTTCTAGTCTACTATCATTTACTGGACACAGTATTAAGGTCCTAAGGGTCTTGTTGGATTCGGCCTATACTGCTTGATAGAAATACAACAGAAGTGATTGCGTCATTAATAGGCTGAACTGCCCATGGAGGACTTCTGGTGTCGTGTATTGTGGTTCGCACTATTGACCTGCCATTGAAACATCATTTTTTAGATGATGCGTAGATGGCAGAGCGGATAGTGTGATTCGCTTGCATGGCTAGGCGGGGTTGTCGCACGGAAGGTCCAGTGTTCAAATCCTGGGTAAGCCACTCATGTCTGTTGTTTTTCTGTTGTCTGGTGTTCTACTTCTTTATTTCCTGCGAGTGCCTGATAACATACCTTTATATTTGTTTCATATTAATTTCATATTAATTTACTGTTTACAGGCCTCAGGTTTCCCTCCCTTATTTGTAATAAATGTTTGTACAATACCAAACCTACCCACTATCCTGTTCTCACTGTTCTAGTCTACTATCATTTACTGGACACAGTATTAAGGTCCTAAGGGTCTTGTTGGATTCGGCCTATACTGCTTGATAGAAATACAACAGAAGTGATTGCGTCATTAATAGGCTGAACTGCCCATGGAGGACTTCTGGTGTCGTGTATTGTGGTTCGCACTATTGACCTGCCATTGAAACATCATTTTTTAGATGATGCGTAGATGGCAGAGCGGATAGTGTGATTCGCTTGCATGGCTAGGCGGGGTTGTCGCACGGAAGGTCCAGTGTTCAAATCCTGGGTAAGCCACTCATGTCTGTTGTTTTTCTGTTGTCTGGTGTTCTACTTCTTTATTTCCTGCGAGTGCCTGATAACATACCTTTATATTTGTTTCATATTAATTTCATATTAATTTACTGTTTACAGGCCTCAGGTTTCCCTCCCTTATTTGTAATAAAGGCTTCAGAGGAAATTGACATCTATCTTTCTAGGTTTGAATTCTTAGCAGCTACATATGGCTTGGAGAGGGAGAGATACAACATGAAGCTATCCCAGAGTCTGAGGGGATCTGCTTATGATGTGTTTCTCAAGATGCCCACGGAAGAACAAAACAACTACGACATGTTGATAAAAGCTCTGCTACAGCGTTTTTGTATGCTCAATGCAGAGACTTTTCGTGGTAAATTCCGTGAGGCGAAAAGACAGAAAGATGAATATTTTCGACAGTTTGCTACCAGGCTAGAAACGTACTTGGAGAAGTGGGGATCTCTCAGCACCTTTGATGAATCTTTTGAAGAGCTGAAGAAGATAATTCTCGTGGAGCAGTTCAAGGACTCGCTCACCCCTGATATGAGAAGGTTCCTGGCTGAGCATGGGGCCGAAACTCTTGAGTAGGTGGTACTATTTACTGATAGGTACTAGGGCGCCCAGTTGGAAGTGAATCCACCACTATAGTCACCCCAAACAGAAGGATCACCCAGATGATAGCTCCAAAAGTACGGACAGCACAACACACAAAACAGCCCACCAACAGCAACAACAACCACAAGACCACCAGAGGCAGACACAGAGCAATTCAGCCAAGGGAACTGGATGACGATATTGTAAATCGTGCAAAACTGATCCGCATTTTACATCGGAGTGTAAGAGGCCTAAATCCGGCCCTTATAATGTCGCTGTAACATACTGGTCACCACAAATGTAACATTCCTATTTCATGACCACCAGGAATGTAACGATATCTTTTCTATGTACTGTTATTGTATGGATGTGTTGATGCGCCACTAGAATGTTGAAGGCTGTACGATCTACCTCAATGTTCCTGCACGGTGTTGCTGTAGATTTCTGTGCGTGCGTATGAGTACGACCTGGGCCAAACAGCGTTGTTGTGCGTGCATGATTAGCTCACCAGGCGTTGAGGCGCTAACAGGGTGTCATGTTGACGTTCAAACATCATACATCTCTTGAATGTGAAGTACCCGAAGTTTGTGTGGGTTGATAAGTGATGTGGGTGTGTAGACAACACGAATGCGTTTAGGCTCTTTGACAGGTAAACAATGCACCCACTCACTCACATGCAGTAGTCAGTAATTGTTGCAACTGCTGGGACTTTTCATCCATTTATTTACGAGACAGAGTGACATCAACAGTTACAGTCAAATGGACGAGGATCAAGGACATCATATAAACTGGAAATGACTGGCAAAATATCTGGCATTATAAAGCTTGAACCACTCATCTATCAGGACGTTATCGACAATGGTCTGTCATTTAACACATAGTTCATAATGCAGCTCATGTACCACTGACTCAGCGCGTCAGGTACTTCAAACAACTCCGCCGTACCAACAGGCGAGTTCTCAATTGCATAAATAATAATAATGCTGCAATTCATCTGGCATAACACGCCAAATACATCTTCTTCTGCTCAAAGATATCGGCCGTAATGTCGGGCCTCTATAATAATGTAAACAACTGTGTATTCTTCATAGGCAGGCATAATCATCCATGCCGAAACATACCGCCAACATGCGGTTTTCATAATAATATATCTGCACTGGGCTTCTGTATAACATTTAGACGAATAGTCTTAGTTGGCTACATCGAGCACAAATAATGGACTCTGCATCTCAAAGGACTGTGAGCTCTACTCACAGGTTGCCACAAAATGTTCTGCAACTTAGGCATAATAATTAAGTTTCTTTTACCTTTGACGGAATCCGAGAAATACACAAATAACAACTGTCGTCATTCTTGACGAATAGAATAACTCTGGGGAGAATCACTGACATCACGGTCACACTGAAGACTATCTTTCCCCCAGATAATGCAGAGAAGTATCACGGACATACTAGTCCGGTCAGAACCCAAATCACTACTCTCTGACGGAAGTCTCTCCGTTCGCGCTCAAAAAACTTGCGCATGTCTAGACAGCACAGATCTGAGTAAAGCTAACCCCGACTTAAGACAGGTCAACAACAATGAATAAACCAAAGAGAAGATAACCCCAACTCAACCTGTCCCAGGGAGTTCATAAACAGTTCTCTAACTTAGATCATCAAAAGTATTAAATAGATTTACGTCTTATGAGACCGTCAAAAACGACAGCAACAGTCGCTTGCCTGATCAGGGGGCCGATAGGGAAACATGAGCCCCAGGCATACGAACAAAATGCTAGTTACCCTTTCATTACTGAGCAAGTAACCGTTGGCAACCAAACCATACGGTGCCTGTATGATTCGGGTTTAGAATATTCAGCTTTAGTTTGTCCATCTTTGGTGACGGCCCACCAATACACTGGTGAAATTGTAGAAATACAGGAGCCTCAGAAGATTATAAAACCAATGCTACTTCCGGTCGCGGAGATTGATGTTTCAACCCGATATGTTCGGGGCAAAATCAACGCCGCAGTGATAGACGAGTTAGTCTATCCTCTCATTTTAGGGAGGAAATATGTGTTTCTTGGAGATCCCTCAGATGACTCCAGGCCAACACAAAAGATAGAGAACCCAGGACAAGCCTCAGCGGCCCCTGAGTTGTCATTTTTAAACAGCCTGAATATTTCAGAGCTGAAGCAGGCACAAAGGGCTGATCAAACCTTAAGGCCTTGCTTTTCCAAGTTGTATGGTAATTACTCCCATACTCCTCAGGGAGAAAGGTTTGGTCCATAGACGGGTGGGGAATAAGAGACAGTTGTCCCACTCCCCTTTCGCACCCGCCTCATGCAAGAAAGGCATTTAACCCTACCCCATCCCATTAAAGGTTCATATGCCCTGGTAAGGCATATTTCCATCAATTACTTCTGGCCATGCTTGCGACATGAAGTTCGACAGTTTGTGCGAGATTGCTCTGTTAGCCATAGCCCGGACAACCAGAAGAATGAAGCTACGAAGAAAGAGTCTGAGCAGAGTAGCCAACAAGCAAAGTTGGATAACTCGTACCTGAACTCGACATTTCTATGTAGTAAAGCAGAGTTACGACGAGCGCAGATGGAAGACATTACTTTAGCGCCATACTCTGAACATAGTCAGCTTAAAATAAACCATACTTCAGCTGGAACTTTCCACAACGAGGATGGGATTATTTTTCGACGGACGAGACAAGGGAAGCAACTCGTGGTGCCTCTCCCCTTAGACCCTCCGTCATGAACGCGGCTCATGTATCATTATCAGTAGAACATGTTTCAGTAGGAAATACCATGAGTAACATTAAGGAGGATTACTTCTGGCCTAGACGGTGGGCAGATGTGCGTGAGTACATTGAAAACTGCACACACTGCCAAGCGAGAAACTCAGTCACTCGCCACCGAGATAAAGGAAGAAAAGACAACTCTATGAGAGAAAGAGAACCCGGTAGACAGTAGAACGCATCGAGAAGTGTCCGCCCCTAGCTAGATATTCTACAAATCTCTTAGGAGAGGGGGTATCTGTGACGAAACAGGGCAACCTCTATCGATCTTTGGTTCTCTTCGGCAGTATCGGTACATTTGTGGTACTGATCTTTATTATGTTCTGTCAATTATCGCACTTTTCTTTCAATCTTTCTTTCTTTATTTGTCTGCAAAGTAGCAGATATGTGATTTTATCAAATCACCCTGTAGGAGATAAATATCACATTTGGGACACTCCTTGCAGATATGTCACCGGTTTTTTATTGAACCGAGATAAGACGCGGCGCGTTTAGATTGAACCGCTGATAAGACGACATTACTGTCTGTGTGACACATGTGGGCAGACAAGAGTGATATAATCGTTGCCGGTCCTTGGTTAAAAAGTAATCATGGATTTATTACATTTTAGACAACATGAGTCTACAAATATGTTGGTAAGAGTGTATGCAAGGCATCAGATGTCCATATATGGTAATACGTGACCTTTGCAGGCACGCACCTTATTTCACGTCGGACTATTTTGAAATATCACAGCCTATCCTGCATGATTTGAAATGATTGGATCTTTCTGATTAGATTCATAACATCACTGGAGGGCATATAGGCTGATAATTTCATAGTTTTATTTCTCTGTGATTTGCACGCTCGCCAAGACAACACCAGACTTTCGCCAGAGTGAAAACTAGATTCATAATTCCTAATTTTTATCCTGACCTTTTATTGGAGAACCAGATAAGACTTATAAAGCACAGGAAATCTCTTTCAAATTTTAATAATGAACACTGGAACTAGGAAATTGAAGAAACCCGGAGTCAGAAGGGGCAATTTATTGTAAAATTAAAAGAAATCCCGGACGCGTGTTGTAAGAGAACGATTCGTCTCTTTTATTCATATGTGCGACAAGTCTGTAGCCAGGATTGGCGTAAGTTGTGATTTACATTTCATATTTTATTACTAACACGTGAACTAACGTATATATGTATATATTACCATGTGAATTTTATTGTGTGAAACTCGCTATTGGATGTCAAAGGCATTTAAGGTTGGCAACCTCAGTGTATAGAATGATGATTCATGAATCACCACTGCACGAGCTGGTGATTACTTTATTGATAGTTTCGTAAAGAGAACTAAAAACATAAAGTAGTTCCAGGTTCCCTATGAAGCAGGGAGGGAACGATGAAAGACATGATGTATATTCTAAGCATAATACTTACATTTTCAAAGCAGTGTAAATGTCCCTATAAACATATTCACTTTAAAATTAATGTAAGGTTTCACGCTTTAAACCAGTGTAAATGCCTATGTGAAAATATTCATTTTAATTAATAGAAGTTTCAAACTTTTCCACAAGTGTAAATGTAAATGAAACATGAATGAATTAATATTGTGAACACTTTTCAAACAGTGGAGATGTAATATGTAAAACATATTATATCTGTACGTTTAGCCTTTTCATTTAAATGTTATGTAAAGCTAAAGCTATTCAGTTTAAATGTAAAGGAAGTTTTATCCCGAGGGATTCAATTTAATTCTCATCGAGGGTAAACTCTGAGTTAAGTGGGATGGTGAAATAGAAGAGGGGGGACACATAACTATGTGTCGGAGAACGCCATACTCAGAAGAGCGTTCTTTTCTATTCTTCTATCACAGTTATTGGTGGTACCAGCAGAACGTACTATTTCTGGAACAAGACGGGATCAGTGGCCTACGCTTTAAGACAAAGGACGCACTGTGTAGACTTTCCATGAAGTTTCTTGGAGACGAGCTAGACCCGACAACCTTGACCAGAGACGAGGGATCAGTGTGAAAAGACAGAACTATCATTGGCAGCTAAGTTCAAACATATGCTACCACCTGAACTTCTTAACCCTTTTCGCAATCCCCAAATACGATGATAATAGCTTTTCTTTATCCATAACTATTCAAATTATTTTCAAACTGTTACAACTAAAGTGATTATTAAATTTTGTTATTTGTAATGTTACAAATTTAACTTCGCTTTGATCATTGTAAAGTTACTGCATGTTTGTCTCAGTCAATTGCTACACACATTCTAAACAGAGCTATACTTCAATAATAGAATTCCACTGAGTAAATCAGAGGTGGGGGCTTAAACAAGCTGATAAATAAGTGCTTAAATTCTTCACAAAAGTGGTCGGCAGCCAGCTTCGTTTTCGCTTACCTGAATTTCTTGCGAAGACACCCATGTGATAGAAGCTTTACTACTCTTCTATCTACATTTCTGCCAAGAGTAATCTTGTGTACAAATAGACTCCATTGAAGCCTATATTAGATACTCTTGAGTTTTGGCTATTGTTGGACCACTACTGCAAAGCAGGGGAGGCAATACCGTCACAATCTTAAAGTAGTGTTATTGCATTTGTGAACTAAAAAGCGCTGCTTCTAGCGTGTACATACTGCTGTGATAGAGGAATGGACAGAGATCGCTTGCTGGAATGGATTTCAGAAACTTATAATGTGTAAAATGAGAAAAAGAAGGAAAGAGAACGTATATTATTTTAAATAATAGAATGCATAAAAAAAAAGAATAAAAGAAATAAAGAATACAATGATCTTATGCATCAACCGATGTCTAAGACGTCATGAATTTTCTATAAACAATTGATTGTAAAATTACCTGGCCGTGTTAGTTGCCTCCAGGATGTACAAGAATCTATTTGCTTGACATTGTTGGTAGTTTTTGAAAAGCTGCCAAAATGTCATGCTGTTGGACAAATGATAACATTAAAAATGTTGCGGAAATGCTACAAAGAAACTGCTAGCGAAAGATATTACAAATTGCAGTACATAAAAGTAGTTTTGAAATAATCCAAATACAAAATTGAGTCTACTTTAAAACGAAGACAGCACGTTAATGGGCACAGTAAAAGCTTTAAAAAAAAACATTTTAAAGGTATAAATATCCACACACACACACAAAACGCATACATTTTAGTGCTCTTTGAAGGAAATTGCATAACAATATTCTTACGTTCTTCTTGTGGGTAAAATAAAAATGCGTGACTCATTGTGAAGAAAAAATCTCGATCTTTACATTTTTCTGTGCCATCCTTTAATTTGTTTCTGTACTCTTCCCTATGGGAATATGGGATTTCCAAACCACCTTATACAACTCATCGCACTGCTGTACCAAGAACAACAGGCAGCCGTAAGAATAGAGGGGGAAACATCAGAATGGTTTGAAGTACAGAAAGGAGTAAGACAAGGCTGTACCCTTTCCCCTTACCTGTTTAACATTTATGCCGAGAATATCATGAGAAACGTAAGAGATGACCAAGAACACACAGAGTTTGACTCATTTAACATCGGCGGGTACCAGATCCCGGAAATCAGATATGCTGACGACACAGTCCTCCTATCGACCAACCCAAAAGGACTTGAACAATTACTTCTGTCCACCAAAAAACACAGCGAGGCCCAGAATCTATACCTAAACATCAAGAAGACCAAAGTATTGACAACAGACAAAGTAAAGACCAAACCAGAAATTGAAATTGATAACGAAGAACTGGAAAGTGTCAATGAATTCGAATACTTAGGATCAATCATTAACAGCTCTGGCGACTGTGCAGTAGAAATTAAAAGAAGACTTGCAATTGCTTCACATAAGCTAATACAGATGAAAAACCTATGGCAAGGCACAAGCAAAGAAACAAAGTTACAACTGATCAGAGCATGTATATTCCCAGTAGCAACATACGGCTGCGAGACTTGGACACTCAATAAAACAGTTGCAAAAAAGATTACATCATTCGAAATGAAATGCTACAGAAGGATGTTGAGAATACCCTGGACAGAAAAAAAGACCAACAGAGAAGTACTGCACTCACTAAACGTACAGGAACATTGGCTCCTAAATACCATCGCAATAAGGAAGCTGAAATTTTTCGGTCATATAAAAAGACATAATAGTCTGGAAAAAACAGTGATGGAAGGCATGGTCCCTGGGAAAAGGGGAAGGGGTCGACCTAGACGACGGTGGACCCAGGACATCACAGAGAGTCTGAACTTGTCTTTGGCTGATGCAGGTCGACTTGCCCAGAATCGTGATGCGTTCAGAGCAGCTGTAATGGAGACAACGTTCTGGAAAGAATACGTCACATGATGATGATGACTCTTCCCTATTATTTTATCTCCTCTCTTACAATATTTGCTGTTTTCGCTTCATAGTTTCAGGTTTCTTGTCATGTCTGGGCCTAATTGACCATCCCTTACTAATTGTTTTGATCGCTTACTTTTTTTTTTACACCATATTGATTCCTGGTGTCGTAGACTGTTGAGTGAAGTGTCTGTGTGCGATTGTGTAACAGACTTCCGACTAGATAGTAAGGCATGGATTAAGCATAGGAGTAGAATTGACACCTGGATCCATCGTTTATCGCTAGCTCGGCCTATTGTTACCTCCAACTTTCCCGGGTTGTTGCCTGGTAAACTGTTAAAGTTTGCATATGCCGTGCCCCAAAACACACGGTATATGTCAATCTTGTGACAGAGTATGACACGGACAATAAGATAACGAATGAGATTTTTGGAGCATGAAATCGAGGTAATCGTTTCTGCCCAGATTTTGTTGTAAGCAATAATTACAAGAGAGTGAAATCTTGAAAGAGATTATGAATAGTAGATCTAAGAAGTGTGAGCGTAAACATGATAAAAACCAACGGACGAGGCAAAACCTTATATGGTCATGTAGTCCGACACTTGAATTTTTAAATGACATGCAAAAAAGATTAGTTTATGTTGTCTTGAAGAATATTCTAGATAAACGGGGGCAGTGGGGGATAGATCCCTACCAAAATCAGCACGTTATTTATCAGTGGTTTGGCCTTTGAGATGCAAACATAGACTGCTCTTGATTGGACGTCTCGCCCACGAAGCAATATGGGTGGATAAGCGAAAATATTCGTAATAATCTAGCGCCTGCAAAGCCTACTTCACTTACTTCAAATTTCTTCGAGGAGAAATCATAGACAGCCAGGAACACATAATAACAGGTCCCAAATATAGGACAGGCCAGAGGATATACGTATATATAAATTGTTGTCTTCCGCTATCCAAAAGTACTTTCATCCGACTCACTGATGTTAACATTAACACTCAGGGAGGGTAAATTATTCTGAGGAAGATGGAAGTGGTGGATGGAAGCGACAGGTGCTTAATGCTGTCACAGAACGCCTGAACATGCTTTTGCGTGGTCTCTAACATCTTCAGCCTTGCGGCAGTATCATTTCTTTTTCTTCATTTTTCTCACCAATCGCTTTTATTTGGCATAAATCATGCCTTTTCATTCTTTTTACTTTCTATGTTGGGTCAGTAGAGTGAAGTCTCTAACACTCAACTCCCCTACGGAAGTATCTGCTATGGGACTACCTTTATCTTTTTACACGCAGACGTGTTTACGTTACGCCAGGTGACTCGTAACAATACCAGTTTTTACACCGGTCAGTGGATGATACGCTTATCTCATTCAAGCAGTCTGGCCACCTTTGAAAGAGACGGGACCCAAGACGCATCAAAAGTGAGGAATGCAGTAAGCGACCCATAACTTGACTGCCTGCGTCAGGGTGAGCGAACCAGAGCTGACCAAGACCCTACTCCACCTCCACGTGGTGGTCCTGGAAACAGGCTGCATCACTGCAGTCTGGCTGACTGAGTAGGGATCGAAGAGGGAAGGCAAACCCGGTCCCAAAACATGCCGTGCGGAAGTCGGATGTGTCAGCCGAAAGGCGCAAATACCGCAGCTTCGCTGTAAACGGACACAATGCAACCAACGTCCTTTTCATGACGAACGAGGAAGAAGAAGAAGAAAGAAACGTCAGTTGTTTGTTCAACGTGGTATGTCACGAACAAGCACAGAAAGCCAGATTGCTATCTAAGAAAGCCGCCAGAGGGAAGGGTGAAAAACACCAGTGATAATGAGATAATCGTTTTCACGGGCACATCCCTGTGTGATTATTACATATAATCTGTCTGGGTAGGCAATATTGGCAGGAAAGCATCTGAGCAGGAAATTAGTTCACAGATTATTTGTGAGTAAACGGAAGCATTACGACTTATTAGACAGAGGTCACGTGTGGAATATTAAATTTAATATTTTAACACACGTGGGAAATATTTTGAATTAAAACACTTCAACCCAGTGCTAAAGAGAATCGATTGGCTGGATTTGAGGGCCGGAATTAACAATGCATTTCATTGAAAATTCGGCGGAAACACAATCTGTGATTTGAACTGAGAAGGGGGAAATATAATCTAGCGAAATCAGAGACACAGAACTCATACACTCGCAAATTCAAAGGAGATTCTCCCAAATCCAAAAAGAGAAGGATCGGACTTAGAATTCCTATATTATGTGACAGATAGCAGTATTTGGGAAACTTAAAACCTTAAAAAGTAAGCCCGGCTTTATAAGTACAGAGACTGGACACTTAAGGGACCAGGACTTTAAATATTAGGACTGGGTACCTAAGGAATTGGATCACCCGTTGTAAGAGAAACTTTCCCAGACCAAGTGTTTCGCAGATTCAACCGTCATAAAAGGGATTCAAAATTTCCAGACCAAATGATTCGAGAGCATATAACCTAAATTGCTCGTGTCCATTCTAAACTGTGCGAGGAGATTGTGTATAACCCAATTGGGGTAACTTGTGAACATTTCTTTTACAAATGTGAATTTTACATGTTTCTTCCTTAATGGTTATATATATGAGACTGGCAACCTCAGCATATGAAAATAGTATAATCATAAACCACTACCTCAATCGCTTGTGATTTCTTCTGGATCCGTCCAGACACATTTTCCCAGTTTAATACCCGGAAGAATATTGGCGATTTTTAATCATCTTCCATGAGATACACTGTGTACTCGGGAATTTAATTCTTCTGAGAGATTAACATTGGTGGGTGGACAGTGTCACGAAGTGGAGTTAAGTTTTAGATTTTGTCTGAGTGAATAGACAAGACACTAGTATGAGAAAGTCTGAGAGGATAGATTTTGATGAGAATGACAGTGAATGTGGAAAGATGAGACTTATAGCTTCGAGGGTGAGAACCTAGATTGACTCTCCCTCGCCACTCACGACTTTGTTAAGAGCTAAAGACTCACCACCTATGACTACCATATAGGAGATAAGGTTTCATTAAAAGTCCACAGACATACTAAACAGACAAGCATATACGTACAGTATAGTTATAGAGACTGATACAGTATACAGTTTATAGCTTATTTACACAACAAAATAAGTAACAAATCAAAATAAATAACGTGCGTGGTCGCACACCTGAAAAGAACAAAACATTAAAAATGACAGATAATAAACCCAACCCCTTCACCCGCTTTTTCAACCTGCGTTGGAAAAAGAATTAAGAATTACCCACTGTACTTGGTGGGGGTCTCTAAGTAAGAGCCACCACTCCTAACTCTCCTATTATAACTTATTAAAATATAACACCGCTGTCCGACTGCAAACGTAAATACCTGCCTACACAAATTTGAATGAACTTTCTAAAGTCCTACACCGCTAATCATAAGCACTGATCCCTAACGTACTTCTTCAGTGCAACCTCATAGGCTGTCCTCTGCTCTGTCTATCTAACTTTATAACTTCTGTCACTCCTCTGTTTCTGTTCAGTGTCTATAATTTCTGTCTCTCCTCTCTAGCACATTCGGAAGGAATGTTGACACTATCTCCCTCCACGACTAATGCTGCTGATGACTTGGGTTTTAGAACTAGGTACTTGACTCGGAATGAAGGTGCTTCACTGCTGACGAAACTTAATTCAAATGCTTTGTTACCCCTCTTCGGGTTTAGGACCGTCGGCTTTATTATGGCCGAATTTACACAAAACCAACCTCCCGGCCACGCGCCTCTTTGGAGTGGTATAACGAGCTAAGAGCTCTGGAGTTTAAAGATGCACCCGTTCCCGCTGAAGCATGGGGCTTCACTGCATGAGAACTGCTTTCTTTTTCTGGTCCAGACGTACTTGGCGCCGGTAACTACCGCGTCACCAATTTTTCTTTCACCTCTGGCGATGCCTCGACCATTCTACTCCTGAGAAGGCCGAATATCTTGACAAGCTATAAGGCAATTTTGCACCCCTACCTGTGTGCCATGAAAAATGCTGTAAACAAAGAAATAACAACTAATGTACAACAACTTAAAATAATCTCATCTCCAACACATAAACCCCCTAAATACCTCTCTCGTCTTCCCCTACACAAATCTAAGCACACGCGATAACCAAATATTTACGCCCCAAAAGTCAGACTACCCTACACTTCCCTTCTCTTTTCTCTCTCCCGCTTCAACACTGTCTGTTAGGTAAACCCCAGACACGGCTGACCTAAATCTTTTGTGCCATCTGTCCCTTCAGCCGTCACAACATTTGCTTCTATGAAGCAAACATTCCTCACTAAAATTCCTATGCCTACTTTCTACAACTGACCAGGGAAGGTTATCAAATTTACACAATATAAACACACCGTTGCTACACCAACTCAGTAATATAAATTACACCCCTGTCTAGTGACTACACACAAATTAATACGCAATTAAACAAAATTACACAAATACGCTTGCGTATATTACACTGCAAATATCATAAACAAAATACGGTTATACGGCCGTTATAATTACATATTACAAAACACACGTTATCTTAGCGCTTAACCTTACACAGTTAATATCTCAACAAGCCTTTACACAATCATAGATACTACTAGCTTATCATAGAAAAATTATATGCACACCTTACATTTACATTATTTCTCTAAGATAGCAATTGATGGCATTTCAAGCTAAATTCACTTTAATTAAGTCCCAGAAGAAAACTGTAACCTGCTAAGATCTTACAGAACTATTTCCTTCGCTAATAAAGTTATGGACGTACCCAATTTATCAAATACCTATGAAGAGCAGACGAATTTGACTTTGATTCACGGCCGTAATTTTTGAAAACCAGAGAGAGCGATAATGGCTACAACGCTGGTATATATCATTGAAAAAACGACTCTAAAACCCACGCCATACGTCATCGCGTCGCGCCCCTCTAGAGCCTCCGTGAACAAATATTTTTGCCGGAATTAGTTAATAACTGACCCCGGCCAATCAAATCGTAAAATATGTCATGACTCATGTTTCTGTTACGCACGTGCAACGAATTGCGTCATGTTAGATAAGATTTACATACCGTTCGCGTTACCCAAATTAAATTTGATTGGTTGTAGCGTTATGTCTACGAACCTGGGTCGTGGTTCTAACCCCCATTCCCCCGTTTAAACATAGAATGTACGGGAGTACGGAATTATCTCCTAACGTCGGGAGAGTTTGCCCAGCCCTCTAATATCTACGCACTCAACTGCTTAATAAAATAAAAATGAACGCAATTACTTTACAAAGAAAAGAAGACCGGTGCGGATATTAAAATGAAACCTACCGTAATCCCTCATGAAAAAAACGCAAATAATTACCTAGGGAAAAAGAATGGGGCTAGTTGAAAATAAAACCACAGTTAAGCATCACAGACAGCGAGAATGCGCCTGTTAATTGGCAGCCCACAAATGTATTTAGCAGAAGCATTTGTTTTTCTATTTTGCCTAAAACGTTCGTGGAACGAAGCTAGTTGTGAGTGAAAAGCAGGGAATCCACACCAACCGCCTAAATCGGACAAGTTGTGTGAAGAAGTGCCCTCATCACCAAGAAGTGACGAAAACCACAGCTGCAGGACCCCCTTATATCAGTTAAGTGCTTATAAAAAGGCACCAGCAACTGGACATAATTTTCTGAACTATATCCTCACCCTAGATCTCCGTGAAGAGAAAATGTAATTCCAATATAAAATTCACCAGCATTTCATTTATTTTAAACTGTTAATACTAATTGATTATTAAATTTGTTACCTGTTGTTTTAAAACTAAACAATAGTTGTTTATTCCGTTATTACATGTATGAAAGCAAACGTATGAGCCAGAATATTTAATATACATATATGCATCTAGACATATATTTACCTCTAAACAGAGCTATACCAGTATAAGAGGAAATTCGATGAATTAACTCAGCTGGGGTTTGAACGGGCTAAAAACCATTGCTTAAGTCCTTCACAAAACGCGACGGACAGATAGAAGTTAACTAATGTTCAGCGCTAAGCAGCATTGTTCTTGACTTCTGAATTATCTTGTGAATGTTCGTAAGGTAGAAGCGTCATTAACCGTCTATTTACATCTTTGCCAAGAGTAATCTTGTGCGAAGGTAGACACATATGACCACCCATTTAGATACTCTTGAGTTTTGGCCAATGTTGGACCACTTCTGCAAAGCAGGGGAGGCAATCCGTGACAAATGCGCATATCAGGGACCCAGTACTCAAAAGAGGCATTTATTTTCAACTTAGCTAGTGGTACAAATTCGGGGTACAAGTTTGTGGTACAATTTGCCAGAAGTCTACGCTTGACTTGACAATCTTAGCAATTACTTCAGCCGTGTGCAAGAGACGTGCTGCAACCACAAGATTTGACTATCGACAAGAAGTACAGTCCAAAACACCAGTGGTACCCAACCGCGGCTGAAGCAGACGCCATCCATCTGACTCCTAACTGAAAACTGAGTAGGAAACAAGTGAAATCGTTGAACCCTTTCCCCAAAGTTTTCACTACTAAGTTAAATCATCCTATGATGATCAATATCATCGTTTTCTTTGTTTTCTAAACAAAGTTATTCATTTTAAAGATTCTTAAACTCTTAAGTGATTATTAAACCTGTTGATCTATAGTTGGATTAATCACTATCGAGTGAATTCTATGTCTGCACCCGTATTACTCATATTGTGTTAAGTGACCTAAGCGTATAGAACTAACAATTAATAATTACTGAATCATCTTCAGCTGGTGGTTAAAATAAAACAAACAAAAAACACGAGCAAAATTTATTTCACAGAAGGGGCGGAAAGATAAAAAGTTCATGACGGCTTAGAGGTTCACAGTTGTCATGCTTGATTTCTTCATATTCCTGTGAGGCCCCTGAAATAGAAGCATCATCATTCTTCTATTTATATATCTGCAAAGAATAATCTTGAGCGAAGGTTGATAACTTTGAACACACTCATCATTATACTCTATGTTTGGCCATTATTTGAACCACTACTGCGGAGCAGGGGATACGAAAATGGTGATAATCATTTCAAATTCGTCACCATTCCTATCCCAAATCCTGCCCAATTCTTTTTTTTTTTTTTTTAAATCTTAGCGGCCTTAATTTGTCTCGAAATTCCTACACGCTTTTAACCCTATCATATATATATTCATTCAGTTTAGACAAGGTTTATATAATTGATTGGCAAACTGTAAAGACACGTGAAAATGTCATTAAAACTGAGCTCAGATAAATGTGTATACATTTCTGTGTGCACTAGGTTAATTTTTTTTAAATGTCCAAAAACTGGGTCACTTTAACCCGCACGTGAAAACTGCCATTATCGCTGCAAAAACTCGTGGTTTTTGCAACACGCCCCACTAGTTCAAAAGGTGAAAAAGTGAGTTGAATTTGAATGCACGTGGAAAATGATCATCGGTAAAGAGTGTTCACCGTTGGTATGCAATAAATCAGTATGACAAGTGGTCGAAATGATCACTGCATTAGCCATGCCACCAAGGAGAAGTCTCAGCACTGTAGACCGTGGTAGAGCCATGGCATGGATTCAGGATGGTCAATCTGTTCGTCATGTTGCAAGACGTTTAGTAGTGTCCCACTCTACCATTCAGAGACTTCTTGAGAGATTTCAAGCTACCGGACATTTGGAAAATCGACCCTGCTCACGAAGAATTATATAAACCTTGTCTAAACTGAATGGCGGCCCTTAACTTTTGTCCAGTAGTATATATATATATATATGATTGTCGTACATGAAGGTTTGGAAGTTATTTATGGTCCCGTCTGAGTAGAGTGGATGGTGATAAGTACGTGAGAAAAATGTGTGAGAAATAGATTTCACGGGTGAATAGCTTAAGGAGAAGATATGTCTCTGGAATGAGTAAGTTTCTCTAGTCCAGCCTATCTATACGACTATAATTTAGTACAAGACATTTTTCCCTCCTCATATATGTAAATATAAGTTTAACTACACACACACACACACACACAGCTTTGTAACGATAAGACACACAAACGTGAAAAAAACTACGGTAAATTGTTTATGAGTCTGACCAACACACAGAGTTAAGTTTCTTCTGTTGTTTATTATCATTAAACTTGACAACATCGAATATCTAAAGACAAATCAAATAAAATCAGATTTACATACATAGGAAATAACTGAATAAATTTGCCCTCCCCCTCTTGAGAAAAGAACCCAAAAAGTTAATAACCCAAAGGTCAAAGGTTTGCACTATGTTACAGAATAGACCGTAAAGAAACAAGTTCCTACTAAATGCTACCAGTAAAGTAAACAATTTTTAAGCAAAATCAAGGATGATACAATTCCTGTAACAAAGAAAAATATTCACTCTCTCTGTCATACTCTCTCTCTCTCTCTCTCTCTCTGTTATACAGTGGCCACTCAATCACGCTTACCTATTCTTGGTGATATCCCTTTGGAATTACAATGGTTCCTGAATATACAAATGTCAGGTGTATTTCCCAAATTGGCCCCAGTCCATCCTCTAACAATTAAGATTAATGAGGGGACGCCAAATTTGGTGGTTTATTCCTGGATGAACAAATGTCACTTCGAACAGTTAGTGTAGAAAACCGAGATCTTGGGGTTCACAGTAACAGAGGAAAATACTTCCAGTATTGGGAAACATCTGGTTGCTAAAAACTGTTACAATTGATAAATGATTGTAATGCTATCGGCTGGCTCTATGGTGAGTGCCGATTCTGAAACAGCGTAAATTCTGGATGATACTCTTGAATACGACTGTCAGTCGTCAGATAACGTTATTGTTCTGTACAACCCAGTGGGCTGATAAATTGAAAAAACATATTGCTGGCCTTTTTAAGTCCAGCTGAATTTATAAGTTAAAATGTTTCTTTGTCTCTTTGGCCAATCCTGTTCACACATGAACTTGGGGATGCACAAGCCAAGAAAAAGACAACATTAACCAATCAGTAAATGAAGAAAAAGACCGCTGGCCGCTCTTGGGATCAGGTCTGCCAGAAATAAAAACATTCATGGAAAAAATGCTACTATTCTATATAGCTACATATATGCACACGGAAGGAGACAAGACGATCTCTTATCCACTCCGTCAGTCCTGATTAAATTTAAAAGGCACACGGTGACTTTCTTTGCCCCTATACGGTCAACTTTTCGCCAGCGCGACGATTTCAGGTCGGATAAAGGTATGCAACCCTCCCCTGCCCCTTTTGCGCACGCGTTAACGATCAGCGTATAATGTCAATTATAATTCAATTATCCATACGCGCACTTACATAAATATCGCCTGTCCTTAATAGCTATTTCATTGTCGGCTTCTGTTTGTCATCGTATGGTATTAAATAATAGTCATTTACTATAAATACACAAAATGAAATATAACGTGAAATCTATTCTGCCACTATCAGTCGCGCCTTAGCATATATCCAGTCAGCTAACCGTCTCTTCTTGTGTGAGAAAGCGGTTGGTAAAATTAACAGTAAAACTGAACCCCTGGTATAAAATAGCTGCGCATTATTATTTCACTGGTTTTAACCGCTAGAACTCTTGGTGAATTATAATGGTAAAAGCTTTAACACTTTAACACTTAAGCACTACTTTCTATTACCAGAAAACCCTCATGAAAAGATCCCCACGAATGCTATTAACCCATTTAGCGAAATGGTTCTAGCTACTGCGTGCTTAGACTATTCCAAAAATTCTGAGTGACGACTGATAGCTGGTTTAGGAAGACACAGTTTATATATCATCATGGCTTCTCTGATCTATAAGTGACGCTACTTTTCACACTATAGTGTATAGCAGAGAAACAGAAACATGAGTCCCCCAGATAAAAATTTACGGTGAAGATTTTGCCCGCATCTGAAGATCAAAGAACTCGGGGTTTCCCTCTGTGAACGAACATCAAAGGGTACTCGGGGAAAGATTTTTGCCCGTGCGTCTACTTCAAAAGGTCCGATGTTCTTCACGTGCGGTCTGTCAGGTATCCGATGATTGACAGATCAGTTCACATGAGAAACTTAACAAACAAACCTCATTCGCTACCTGTTATGACTGGCAGGTCACGAAAGTATGAAAACGCTTCGTTTGTTTATGTTCAAGGAAGAGAGGCGTGGATGAAAATTAAGCTTGTGTGAGTAAGACAGGTAGAAAAATGCGTGGTTTTGCTAGCAAATCATAGAACGCTAACGGGATTACAAGGCTGTCAGATTACTATAGGCTATATTTCCATTATTATATATGATAAAGTGGACAAGAATGTGTGTTGAGATATGTGATCTTCGTTATTGACTTGCGGCCGATTCACACTCGCACCAGACCCTACACTAATATAACTCTTGAGTGTTAAGGCAGGGGTTGAATTTATTTATACAGCCCTATCAGCAACAATAAGTATTTAATAAACCACCAAAGCAAACAAACAAACAAACGAACACCCAGCCAGTGCTCATGGGTCAATCTGAAACACAAACAAAGAACTGAATAATTAAAATCATAATAATTAAATAATGAGCAACACCATACTTTCACTTGCCGAACAGTCCGTTCTTTCACGCCACCTGAAACATCAAACTATTACACACACACTCTCTCTCTCTCTCTCTCTCTCTCTCTCATGCTTGTCGTCCAATAAGACTAGTAAGGTGTTGTGCATGAGACTGGCAATCTCACTATGAACCGCATTGCTACAGAAACAACGGCTGCAATAGCATATAAATGCTTCTTCAGGCTTCCGGTGGACGCCAGCCGCAGTGATGTCTACTACTATATTTCGTATGAGACAGCAAAACACCATCTACTACTGTGCCTTGCACTCCAGGGAATGAGACAACTCCTCCAACCACACAACCCATCATAGACAATACACTTTGTCACAGCTTTAAACAGCTTACACGATCTGCACAGTATCACATAATGGCATCAAGGTCACCAAGAGCTGGCAGTCACTGACAATGGATCAAAGTCCTACTATTTTCATACAGGAGTGAAATTATATTTATCAAGACGATAACTAAAGTCTATCCACATTCCTTCGGCTAATTTATGACACTAAAGTGAATTCTAATTTCCTAGTAGAAATCTCCTCGCTAACACAGAACTAGCTAATCTATCAAACCCTAGAACCGGGCCACGCTGAAACTAATTCTAAAGCTACAGAAAACTAATGCTAATGTCAGAGACAAATTTAAAATACAAATAAAATAAAACTCACGTGTCCACATGTCTTCATGTCCCCTTCTGCAGACACCGGGTGCCTAGTTTTACGTCTGGTTTGTGAGCCGCTCTAGCGATCTCTTTTTTTTTAATTAAAAAAAATGTAAAGTGTTTACTACTTTTCTTTGTAGCACGCCACTTTCAACCCTCTATCATCTACACGAAGCTGTTGGTTATATCAGGACGCGTTTGATTTATTGTAATATTTTCCTACTTGTATTTATTTTATGCTCTATGCTGTATTATTTCTCTCGTAGGCATTTATGCACTTTAGTTATAGTTAATATTGTTTTATTGTTCAGAACAATGGTAGTGTCTATACTGGTATGCATTTAATTTGCCTCGTTTTGGCGAGGCGCGTCCCGTTCAACCTAGTCGGTTATATTAGGGCGCATGTCCAAATATAAAAGACCATTTAATATTGATTGGAGGTTTATTTATAGTCAATCCGTATTTATCTGGGGGGGGGTGGAATTGGGGACGGATGGATTGGGGGGGGGGGGAGCAATAATCCCTTTCGCTGGTCCGCCGATCTCTTAGCTAATAGCGGTGCCCTGACCGCATCCATGGCCGTAGATAGGACTTAATAAAGGGGGGGGGGGGGTTTAATGCAAAAAAAAAATAATTTTAATGCACTATTTTGGTACCGGTACTGTATAATTCCCCCCCCCCCCCCGTATCTACGGCCCTGACCGCATCACACCGAACATGGAAGACCGCATACGTGCTTCGCATTTTCCTGTGATGTCGACTCATAGTGGACTACTAGCCGGCTCTTGTTGTCTTAAATGTGGTAGATGTCAATTTCGGTATGAACAATTATGAAGGAAAAAACACAAATATAAACATCAGACAAGTCTAAACAAACATCAAAAACTCAAATGTCAACTCAATCTTTTTGTGTGGCCCCGAAACATGCAGAACAATAAAAACATTTCCATACTTTTATAAATGTTTGCTTAAGTAGGATGATAGGAAATCTGTAGAGCGAAACAACAGAGGGCAATCTGATCATCAGAAATAGTTCCCCCATCGGACAAGTGTTTCGGTCCTTTATCTTCTTTAAACTAAGAGGAGGCGAGATCACTTGGTCATGACTCCCAAGTGTCCGTCTCCTGTTGTCTTTTCACGCTTTGCTGGGAATTGAACCCAATTCACCTTGAGTGGAACTTTCAACTTCAATCCTGGTTTCCAAACTGCCAGCTTGAGGAAATTATGAAAGTAATCATTATGTTGTATATAAATTATTGTTCGGTATTCCATAGCCCGTTGCGGTTGTTTCACATGTAACACGATGCCCTTTCCGCCGTTTCACTAAAGTAGAATATGTCGTGAAACGAGTGTGTAAACCAACTACTTTGTTAAATCACTATGTCGAGATACAAATTTGCTTCAACCAATCAACGAGCACCGTTCACCAGTCTCTGAGACAGAATAAAATTAAACTTAAGCCATGTTTTTCGGATGTCGGTCGCGGCCATCTTGTCACCCAATATGGCGGAATAAAACAGAATAAAATTAGGCTGTACGGAGCATGGTACTAAACTGCAGACAACCAATCAGCTTGCCACGCCAGGAACCAAGCAAAAGCTTTCCTTAAGCAGTAGAAGTTACCTCACCTGAATATATATTCGGGCGAGATTTTATGCAAAAACACGCACACCAACACGAAGCCAGATAGACCGACTGAAGAAGAGAAGCTGTCAACCTTGATTTATTGCTTACCTGAGTGCATTGACATGGCAGCCTGCTTCACTAGTCGAGTCAAAACCTGGCCTGTTTAAATCTTAGAGGGTAAGCATAATTACTATACTTGTAGGAAAATAGGCCTACAGCAGGTATATAATGTTGGTATTTGTTGTGTGTCATTTATACTACCTACACCTGTATATATTTAATATATTTTGGTTCACTATGAATGTATCAGGTTACTGATTGTATCTTGGGGAATTAGGTATAATGATTGTATTTCCTGATATGACTGATGAAGACGAAGACTAATAGGACTCATACTTCAATCTATTGTCTCAGATAACTCCAAACTGAAATATAACCAAAACAGTCCTTGTTAGGACTCAACCTATTGTCTCCTATAACTTCAGTCTATAACTTCAATCTATTGTCTCATCTAACTCCAACCTGAAATATAACCACAACAGTCCTTGTTAGGACTCATCAATCTATTGTCTCATCTAACTCCAACCTGAAATATAACCAAAACAGTCCTTGTTAGGACTCAATCTATTGTCTCATATAACTCAATCTATTGTCTCACATAACTTCAGTCTATTGTCTCAGATTACTCCCACCTGAAATATAACCAAACAGTCCTCGTCTCCTATAACTCCTATCATCAGAACACAACAATATTGTTTGGATATATGTTACCAACCAGTATGGCACTTGTCAGAGAGGGCCTGGTATATGGGGAAGGACATTGTTGTATCACACCTAGGTGTACATATTATGGGATGTATTCATGTACTGAATTTATATTATTGGATGTATTCATGTATTGAATTTATATTATTGGATGAATTCAGGTATTGAATTTCTATTATTGGATGTATTCAGGTATTGAATTTCTATTATTGGATGTATTCATGTATTAATTTGTCAGAAAGAATGTTTTGCAAGTAGACACCTGTCTTGTCTCGCTATTGCTAACTCATACTGAGCCATGTTGTCATTCATCCTACATGCAGACACCTGAGACACACGCTCATTTCACCCACACTAGAAATAGGTGGACTTGATGACAGAAATTAGCCCCTATTTTTACTTGTTACAGGTTTTATTCGTGTCATCCAACCTGAGGTCGTATGTTCGAGTCAATCCAGCTGCCTGGAACTTCGCAGGAGCATAGAGATTGCACAGAAGCTACATCTTTAGTCCCCCTCAGTCTTTGGTGGGCTAAAGTAACGATCCTCAGCAGGTGTTGTGTGAACCAAACTAAGGAGAACAGAACGTTTTGAGAGATAAGTACACATTAGTACCATTTCTGTCAGCATTGTGAGCAAAGTAACTGTCAGTGACGAGAAAGCGAGTTAGCATAGCAAGAGACAAAAAAAAAATAACAGCATAGCTGATAAATTTCATATACTTAATTAACAGCAAAGCTGATACATTTACTATAAGTGATTAACAGCCCAGCTGATATAAATTTGTTTCCTATAATTGGAAGACTTGTAATATATATATAAATATATAAATATCTGTGAATCATTTGTAAACTTACAAATCCATTACATTCCATTGTTTCAACATCCACCCTTCAGCACAAGAGTAGATAGTGTATATACTAAATAAATAATACGGAAATTGTATTTGAAGACTTGTCAATTTTATCATTGTTAAGTAAAATCTGTTTCCTTGTCTTAATATCACAGTTAGTTACACAGCGGAGGTGGCGCTTTATGTCGGTCTCCTCTCTACTAATTTTTCGAGATCAGATCATTCACAGCCGTAACTAATTTGTGATACCAGTAGTTCTCTCAGACACTGGAACTTCACCATTTTCTGCAGAAATTCTATTTCTGTAATTGTCAGTACTATACTGATCCTAGAGCCAAATAAAAACATCACGCCACAGAATAGAAGGATTGAAATGGTATGACACTGTCACCAATGTGGAACTGACGGCAAGAATCAGGTTATAAGTAGACGCTGTCGTGAAGTAACGTCTGTATCACAACACGAATTCTAAGTAACTCTGACCACACAGCGCGCCATACATTGTAGAACTGCAAGATACCCAGTCCAATCAGAACGCTCCGTTATGCAGTGTTTACTACAGTCTTGGATAATAAAAATGGAAGTCCAATCTGTGCAACCTAGTGTCGGAAGACAATTTACTACATCAGTATGAAAGAAGTACCATATGGAAGAAGTATGCAAAACGATACTGGGAATGTTGCTCTACCCGTAGGTACAATAACTTTTATAAATACTATTATAGGACGGGAGAAACCTCTGGTTGAATGCATTTGAAGCTTCAGGTTAGTCCTTAATGTAGCTGTTTAAATTATGCATAGAAATAAATGCACTTATGAGACTAAAAGATTATAAGATAGATATATAAAGAATAATTCAGGGTATAATTTAAGCTTTGGATGAATAAAATCGCTCCAGGAATAACGGAGATAATAATAAAAGTAGTTTTCCTGATTTGAACGATAGGCAAACTTTACCAATATTTTTGGACCTTGAAAAATATTAGTAGGGAATACCACCTCGGACGGTCGAGGTCACTCTAAATAGTGCGTGCCTAATAGAATCAGGTCAGTCACAATATTTGAATCGACAGCGAGCGGCAAAAGAAAGCCTGTTTTAATGCAAGTGTTTTGCCTTCTGTACCTGAAAGCAGATCTTAACCAACCATTAACGGTTCGTCTGTGTGTATACCTGAGGGTAAGAACGAATATATATATATATATATATATATATATGTGTGTGTGTGTGTGTGTGTGTATATATAATTATGTGTAATTATAGTGGTTAATCCACCTGTACGATAAGAAGTGTATAGATGTGTTAGAAAATTTACAGTGTGTCGCTGGTGAAACTTACAGGTTTGTGTGTTATTCTAGAGGCAAAGCCAGCCTTCGGAAATATTCAAAAATATTGAGAATGATGGCAAAGTGTGTCTGTAGGTTTGGAAACGTGTTTAAAGAAGTATTTCTTAAATGGAATGACACACAAACCAGGAACATAAGGAAGGATGAAAGGAATTGGATCACTGTATAGTTTGATATGTTACTTAGTAGTTTTATTCATGACCAAATTATTGTATGGAGGCAGATCATGGGAAACGACTTATAATTAATGATGTAGAAGACAATAATGATCACAGTGAATTGAATTGATTGATGCTACTATACTATATCTTGTGCATCTGCTGGCACTCTAATCTGAAACTGTCTATCGTCCCCATCGGTGTCAAAGAGGGATATTGGTAGAAAAATACTGGGATTGCGTTTAACTTCGTTTCAGGTTTTATCCTGTAATCTACGACAAATATAAGAGGCATCTATTACTGAGGTTACGACGGATGCAGTGCCGGTCTATGTTAGAGGGTGTTGAAGCATCTCTTTTTGCTTCAAACATTTTTACTGTGGGTCAATGATCAGGTTATCATCGCGAGTATACCAGTTGGAAGAATTTCAGCCGACATTTCTCTCCAGTATCAGAGGGAGCCAACTTCTGTGACTAAGATACGTTGCCCACAAAGGCAACTGTGTAGCATATACCTGTTCACCAAAACTAAAATCAAACCAGTTTGTGATGAATCTAGCAATATAGCTCTTCAATTAGACTGTGAGAATAACACTAGTAATTATTCAGGGACAGATCAACCAAGCAAGACTGTCTCCATATTGATAGACAACTTAACACAGAGAAAGACTTTGTTGAACATTTTTATTATTTATTTACTGTTGTAACGTGAGTTCTTTTAAAACTTTTCAAACAGAAAAGAGTAAATGTACAAATAAATTGTAAATATTTACCAGCAGACTTACTAAAATTCTTTAAGTTAAGTTTTATTCATTGTTGGAGAATTTAATTAAATAATTACCCCTAGCAGAGTTTAAAATATTAATAATAATTACCATATTAACAGAGTGAGATCTGGAGAGGTAGCACATAAGGACTCAGAGTACTACCATCTTCTCTGGGAACTTATACAGCTTGACCCCACCTTTGTTGTCTATACACCTTTACTCATTTCAGAGAAAGGGGTATTACTGATAAGACCAGACTCTTATCTGGCACTATCCTGGTATCATCTGATACACCTTTATATCCAGGTTACCTTATTACATTATATACTATCTGAACCTCTCGCGACAGACGCTGACGTTGAATATTACATAATTTGAGAAAATATATTGATACCATTACAATGTGGCTCTTGTTTAAGAACCCCGTGGTAAGAGGAATAGAGGGCGATCGAAAAACAAATGGAGACAACAAATAGAGGCAGACATTAACGAAATAAAGAATATATGGAAAGACTTGGAGTGGATGGCAAAGGACAAGAAGGCTTGGCAAGAATTCGCACAAGGCAAATGCCCCTTAGGTGGCTGAAGAGGAGCGATAATGGTGTATTTCTTTTCTTTTCCTACGTCACGTAATGACATTCGATGTTTCGTTATTTCTTTCTGTCTTTTTCCAACCTTCTTTCGCCTTCATCTAACCTGTCACTCTTTTCCATTTTTCTTCTTTTTTGGGGGGTTTACGTCACCAACCTTGTAAAACAATGACCGAGAAAAGAGGTGCATATCTTCCTTATCATTAACCGCGGAGTTCGATGTTACCAATCACTGCAACGCGTCAGTCCCTTATATACCAATTGGAAACGAGGGTTGAATGTTAAAATGTAGGGGAGGGATGAGAAAGTGTTTAAATGTTGAAGAAGGTGTGTCGAAATACTCAGAGAGAAAGATACTTTCATGTGTAACGAGGTAGCATAGTGGTTAGGGCACTGGCTTCCTTGCTCAGTGGTCTATGGTTCGATCCCCAGATGAGGTGGGATTTTTTTAGGCCGCAAACGGCTCCTGGGTCGACCCAGCCCCAAATGGGTACCAGAGCAACTCTGGGAAGGTCAAGGCTGCCGGCGTGATTGCTGACCACATCACCCCTAGTGTGCCGACGGTCGAGAAAATATGGGCCTAACACCAATATGCCTCAATGGGCGTGTAACGGGATCCTTTACCTTTATATATATATATATATATATATATATATATATATATATATATATATATATATATATATATATATATATATATATATATATATATATATATATATATATATATATATATATATATATATATATATATATATATATATATATATATATATATATATATATATATATATATATATATATGTGCGTGTGCGTGTGTGTGCGTGCGCGTGCGCGTGCGCGTGCGCGTGCGTGTGCGTGCGCGCGTGCGTGCGTGCGTGCGTGCGTGCGTGCGTGCGTGCGTGCGTGCGTGCGTGCGTGCGTGCGTGTGTGTGTGTGTGTGTGTGTGTGTGTGTGTGTGTGTGTGTGTGTGTGTGTGTGTGTGTGTGTGTGTGTGTGTGTGTGTGTGTGTGTGTGTGTGTGTGTGTGTGTGTGTGTGTGTGATTTTAAGCTGGGAGCAGGGGGGGTCGATGAATCTTACAAAGAAAAGATCGCCTCACACAGTTCACAAACATATTTTAGTAGCCAGCTCGAGAGTTTTCTCTGGGAATAAGTAAAAATGTACCTTTGATCCCGGGGACACTGCGATTTTAATGTCGACAGGAGAGGTCTAGTCCGAAATTTCCCTAGGTTAAAAAGTCTGGTATTTTTCCCCCCGCGGTCGCTTAAAGATCTACCGAATTACCCACTTTGATCTACCAGTAGATCTGAATCGATTGGTTGCCGACCCCTGTTACAGAAAAAATTGAGGGAATAGTGGGAAGGTGTCAAAATATTGAGTTAGAAAGAGGAGAATGGTTACATATTAACGGACAAGCAAAAGGGGAAGATGTAAAATATATGAGAGGAGAAGGAGATGACATCAGAATGTCAAACTACTGAGCAGTTGTCATTGCCTTTATTTAAGTTTGACATGAGGATTTATTTGACATGACAGTTATGTCTCACAGAACTAAATATATCATGCCCCGTTTGTCTTCGTCACACGGAGATGGGAATTAGCTTTTCAAACGTAAGAATACATATCCTCAGAATGTATGCGATTGCTTGTTGACATATTCACAGGGGTGCAACGACACTGGGGGAGTGCACACAGTTCCCCTCGAATTCAGTCAAGAAAAGGGTGGTATATAAATCAGTCAAGAAAATGGTTGCAACTAAATCCGTCAAGAAAGTGCAGAAACTGGCATCAGGGCCGGCTCTACCGACGGTGCAACACGTGCATTTGCACGGGGCGGCAAGCTTTGGGGGGGCGGCAAAAATCTTTTTACTTATTTTTACAATCCCGCCAAAATATTCCGCCTGGGAGCCGCGCTGGTGTAATGGTTACCACACTGCGCTAGCGATCAGGTGTTCACGGTTCAAGCCCGGGCGCATTTGTAAGAGTGTCGTCGACCGGGATTTTGACTGAATAACCTGAACGACTCCTGAAATAAACCCTCTGTGGATGGTGTCACGGAGTGTTCGAAGGTTTCGTCTAGATTATTTTCGTCTGTTCTTTAGCTGTTTTTCAAGTCTTCACTAATAGTTCTGCCATACGATCCTAATGCTATCTTCTCCTATAAAGGCACTAAAAGGTATTTCTTTAGGGACGGCAGTACAATTTATTCGCTTGGTCGAAACCACAGTGGTTCCCAGAGGATTATATTTCCGTGTTCAGTGGTCAACTGAAGACCGCCACGATAAATCTTACGGTATGGCTGAACGAGAGATGGGAATTAATTAACTTGGCGTGGGAATTAGGAATTTATTTTTTTATCGACCGTTCTATGTTGTCGGCTCGAATGTTTCAGTTGTTTTCGAGTGTGCATTCAAGGAAGTTGATTTTGCTCAGTGTTAGTGTGCTATGTGTTACAGTGATAAATACGTTTTTACACGTTTTATAGAAATTAGAACAGTGCTTCAGCCTCCATTCATTACTAAAAAATACATTTTATTGTAGGGTTTATTAAAACAGTTTTAATATTCAAATAGATATAATGTCCGATAAAAGAAAAAAAAAAACTATCAGATGCCGAATATCGGAAACGGAAACTGGAAAAAGAACGCGATATTCAAAAACATAACGGGGCTTTACATAAATATCTAAAAACTGAAACAGCTGATGTAGGACAGAAGAAAATAAGCAAATGTGCCGAAACAAATGATTCTGAGCTCATGGTAAGTACTTCTGACTCGGACCCCAGTAATGTAGATATTAATGTCGAAAATGAGACTGATTTTACCGTTTCCAATTCCAGAGATTTAAGTGATGAACTTGGGATCCGGCAAGATGGAATCTTTCTTTAAGCGATACACAAAGACTAGAAATCGTAAAAAAAAAGGCCTGCCAGAGAGACCAAAAAATGAGTTCGTTTTTCCGCACAGCACTAATGGTAGGACATTTTCACTAAATTTTTACACTAGGGAGCTAAGCAATGGAGAACATATTAATCGATCAAAAGAAAACGATTCTGTATTTTGTTTCTGCTGTAAGTTGTCTTCCTGTAATAAAATGTCACTCACTACTGATGGCTATAAAGATTGGGGTCATTTGTATGTGTATTTTAATGAACACGAAAAATCTAAAAACCACTTGGAGTCCCATACAAAGTGGATTGAATTATCGTCCAGGCTTAAATCCTTACAGACAATTGATTCAATGCAACAAAAGTTATTAAATTCAGAAGTTCGACACTGGGGAGCATAATAGAACGCCTAATTGCTATTGTCCAGTTCTTGAGCCAACAATGCTTGCCATTTCGTGGAACATCTGATAAGTTGTATGACTCTAACAATGGACATTTTTTAAAGCTTGTTGAACTGATTGCCAGATTTGATAGCGCTATGTGTGAACATTTAATGAGAGTAGCTCGTGGATCGACCCAACAGTACTTTGGGAAAAACATTCAAAATGAATTGATTGCTCTTCTCACTGGAACTATAAAAAAAAAAAAAAAAATTATTTCTATGGTGGAGAAAGCTAAATATTACAGCATAGTTGCAGACTGTACTCCCAATGTAAGTCACATCGAACAATTAACACTAATTGTAAGATTTGTTAATACAAATCCAGATGATATCAACATTCATGAGCATTTTCTTGGTTTCGTTGCTGTAGAAGCCTCTACAGGCTCAACGTTAACCGAATGCATTCTAAGAAAATTGTCAGACATGGATATTCTAATCGCAAACATGCGTGTCCAGGGGTATGACATTGGATCAAATATGAAAGGAAAACATTCAGGAGTTCAACAACGTATTAGGGACTTGAACCCGAGAGATTTTTATATCCCTTGTTGTTCTCATTCTCTCAACTTGGTGGTCAATGATGCCGCGATGTCATCTAGAGAAGGGGTTTTGTTTTTTGAAACGGTTCAGAAATTGTATGTGTTTTTCTCAGCGTCAACACTGCGTTGGGGAATCCTTAAGAAACATATTACAATTCTAACGCCCAAACCACTAAGTACAACTCGCTGGGAATCTAGAATCGAGGCCATTTGTCCTTTAAGATATTATATTGAGGAATTTTATGATGCATTGATAGAAATTGCTGATGACGAGCCAGTAGACTAAATGGCGAGACATGAAGCTGAAACCCTTGCCGTAAAACTCAGAGATTTTAAATGTTTATGTTGTCTGGTTATATGCCACTATGTTTTAAACAAAATTAATGTTGCTAGTAAACTGTTGCAAAGCATAAAAATGGAATTGACTAGTGCCATAACAACTTTGTTACCAACGGGCTGATCACCCGTTTGCCAGTCTCTTCGATTACGGAAACAACAGCAAATGGATTGATTTGCCATTGCCCTAAAGACGCCAATAGGCGTGATGGGTAACAATGGCAAAGAAAACCTATCTGCTGTTGCCCTAAGACGCCACTAGGCGTAATGGCCACTGACTGCTTTGACGGTCGGTGGCTAAGGACGGAAGAAGAAGAAGAAGAATAACAACTTTGAGAAATGGTCTCCAAAGGCTTAAGAATCTCAGAAATGATGAATCATTTCAAAATTGTCTTGTTGATGGTACAACATTAGCTGAGAAAGTTGAAGTTGATCCTGATTTGATACCAACGTTTGAATGTGCTAGAGTGCGTCGGCAGAAAAAGCAACACAACTATGAAGCAAGAGAAGAACCTATTTTGGATCCCAAAATTTTTCTTTTTTATAATTGATGTTGCAACTAATTCTATTGAAGAAAGGTTCGAGCAATTGGAACATCACAGTTCACATTTTTCCTTTTCATATAACATCCCTAAATTGAAATCTGTGACGACAAATGAGCTCTTAAACAAATGTAAAAACCTAGAAGGCGTTTTAACACATCAAGAAAATAGAGACATTGATGCCATTGAGCTATGTGATGAACTGAAAGTAGTATCCAAATTAGTACCAGAAAATACACCGCCAATTGAAGTTCTTCGTTATATTATTGAAAATAACATTGCTCCTAATGTCGCTATAGCCTTAATAATATGACTAACTTTGCCTGTAACGGTAGCAAGGGGTGAGCGTAGTTTTTCAAAACTGAAGCTTATTAAAACTTATTTACGCTCAACAATGGCCGAAACTAGATTGGAAGGACTTGCCATGATTTCAATTGAACATGAAATTGGTCAAAAATTAGACTACGCAGACCTTATTTCTGCTTTTGCAAATATGAAAGCAAGAAAAGTGTCTTTTTAAGCAGTACATACTTCAAACGATATAAATTCAAATAATGTGAAAATAGTGCTAAAAACTATAACATGTACATACTATAGTTAAGTGTTTGTGACTGAACAGTTCATCGTTCCACATGAGAACAGCATCCCCTATATGTAAGTAAGTAACTACATTTATTTCATATAATTGTCTCTAATAAAGTCAATGGTTTATTTTATGACTCTACAGTATTTTCATCAATTTATCTATCCATTTATTATTAATGGTACTATTTAAATTTAGGCTGATGGTCATGAAATTAATGTTGAAGCTTGTTTAACATAATGGTTTTAAAAATTTCAAACGTTAATTTGAGGTTGGGCTGGGGCGGCAAGGTATGGTATTGCACGGGGCGGCAACATTCCTAGGGCCGGCCCTGCTGGCTATACATGTCAAGTGAGGGTGAACATTTAACACAGCATAAACAAGGAATCCATCAGGTGGAGCCTCTCTTTCTTCAGGCTCGTGTCCACCGAGTGACGCATGTAAAAATTACCTCTGGACATAGAAATCATCATCAGCCATCATGCCTTATGACGTAGGTGATCACATCTGGTCACAACTCCCTGTTTATATCGCAGTGTATCAATTCTTTTGTTGACATCTTTCTACGACATGATATCAAGCTGTCCAATATCGTCCCTCTTTGTCATCTTATATCTTTTTTCCTTCCAATCTTTTCTGTTGTCCTAATATATTCCAGCTTGCTTTTTCTGCTCATAATATGTCCAAAAAATGTGGACAGCTTCGTTCTATTGGAGGTACAAAGCCTTCTTTTCGCATTGGCTTCTTTCAATATAATATTCATTACTCTTTTAGCTGTCCTTAAAACCACATTTCTATGGCCTCTAGAGGTTTTCCTTCTTGTTTATTAATTGTTTATAGCTCATTTCCATATTTCAGTGGTGGCTGTACATAACGCTTTAGAACTTCCTTTCTTACTTCCATTGACGAAGATTTGTTGCTTAAAATACATTCCATTTTATTAAGAGCTGCATTTTTGTTTAGGACATTCTACTCTTCACCTCTGAGATAATGATGATGAATGCACTTTCCATCTTATGTTATTAACGTGCTGTGGCAGCAAGGGAACGACGGTCAAAGGGAATGAATAAGGAGAATTGGAATGGGAAAGTTCAGATAGAGTATAAAAAGGGGATGCGCAAACAATAGTGCGCATGAGAAGAGGTGAACAGAAATCCAGTGAAGCACGTTTTTCTCAGCAGCAGTCCAGAAGGCGTAAGTTAGAGTGCAGATGGCACGTACGCGAGTAGCCATGTTGAAGGCAGTGTTCAAGTAGTTTAGGTGATGAATAGTTCACGGACAAGAAGTAGTGGGTAACGATTAACCCGAAATATTGAATAGAGAGAATTCTTGTCTAGAAGGAGAAACGGTGTGAGTTAGATTTTATTCAGAAAGGAAAAAGGTATGTATAGTGAATTATAATACATATAGACAGTAGTCATATTCTTCAGTGATGAAAGGGAAAGTAACAACCCCGGCGAGGTCCGGTTCCATCAATATAACCTGAACACTGAGAGGATACATATAACAATAATCTAAGAAATTGTAAGGAAGAAAGAACAGACATAGAGACTATAGCACCTGAGTGATCATCTATGGTTAAAGATCAGTAGGTGTAGATTCGATACTGAACGAGAGAGAGAGTGAGGGAAGGAAGAAATATTGAGAAAGAACTTACACGTTGTATATTCTATGATGGACCAAATGTGGAGGTCAGAACATACAGCAATGATCCTCTCATATGTAAATAAACAGTGTTTCAATTACTATGGCGTTATCGCATCACGTGCTGTGTGTGTGTGACTGTTATAATTATGCAGCATGTCAATGCTAGCCAAAGAGGTAAAAGAACCTGGGCAGACATTGCCACATAATATGATTCATGATACAGCGACCAGGCTGTCACAGTGCCTGCGTATTTGAATCTATTGACTTGTTTCAAAATGTTCCATTTACTTTATTTATAGAATGTGTGATTCCTGTATACACACATTGGTATCTTCGCCGGTGCTACGGAGTTCGTGCATTGTGTTGAATTCCTCGTTGTGTGATCTAAGGGAGGAGGTTGGAACACTGATGGAGTTGTCCGTGTGCAATGAACATAGTCCTTAAAACCAAACCAAACCAAAACAAACCATTTACTTTGATGGATCATTCTAGAAAAGCAATTTATCTAAGCAACTTCTGAACATAGAGATTGCTAACAGCCAATACTAAATTAACAGCTGTGGACCAAAGCAGATGATTGTTTAGACCGAAGTGAGTTAGTTGCGTGGGGCAGCATACTCTATAAAATACCTTTTAATTACCAATGATAGAACCACCGGCGAGACAGGCGCCTTAGCCTCTCCTAGATGCCGCGTGAGTCTATTAAACAAATGCTAGCAGAGTAAACCGTGCATAAACCAAATAACAGGCAACGGGAAAACAATAATGCATTATCCCGAGTCAAACCGAATTTTACTAATTCACTACCTGTCAGATATCGTTTTATTTCAACGTGTTCATCTTTTACGGCAAGACAATGGCATTACTTGGAAGTACTTTAATAGAATGTCAGTAATGCGTGTTATTTCTTTTTTTGGTGTACTTTTTCTTTCTTGCAAGTGCCTACAATTTAAGGATTTTCGTGATTTGTTTAGAGCTGCCTCTGTCGGTTAAGATCATCTCGTGAGCTAGGTGACACGAGATCGTCAATCAGTTACTGGGCGCAACGGAAACATCACCAAATCCACACCGTGAATAGAGACAGAAAACGTGAAAATATTTTTTAAAAATAAAAATAAATATTTCATGGACTGAACATCAATATTTTGGGACTGTCCAAGAACCACATAGAACGGATCAAAAATTAGAAACATCACGCGTATAGAAAATTCACTCTTCTCATTAGGAGAAACATCTATGAAATATAAATTTAATAATAGAGAAGTAATTTTAAAAGGCACACGTTGTTAGCTTATGCTTCGGTAAGTGTTCATTTATCTAGTTTCTTTTCCGTCAACAAATCAACCACTATTCCTGATGGACAGACTTGTGTGTGTCCTTCATTGAATACACCACGACATTACACAGAGCAAGGATTCAAGACGATGATCAACATGTAGGCAAATATCAGCAATATCAGATATGCAGACAATACAGTTTTAATAGAAAAAAACAAAAGGCACCACCATAATGGGACAGAATTATAGCAAGCAGCAACAAGAGAAATAAAAAAAGAACTCTGCTGCTGACTCACCTTTGGTTTCTTTTATAGAAAATCTCCATATTGGGGACCTGGAATCCTCGAACACGAAACAAACAGGGAATAGCTGCATAGGTTGAGGTAGAAACAAAATACTGTAAAACTGACTTCCTGTGGATGTGTGGAATAAGCAGGAAGGGAATTGAAAAGTAGAAATTGAATACAATCATGCTGTTCACAGGACATAAAGAAGAAAGCGCATACGATAATACGGACGTGGCTATGTTGCTGATATAGAGGAAGCACATATGTGACTCATACAATGGGAAAAAATGTGACCCATATATAATGCCAGTGTGGTGAAGTGGGATGTTATAAATATTTATAGGGGACTTAGTGTACTGACTGAGATCAGCTGTGAAGGTATCTATATCTATTAAGAGTAGTGTATTATAGATAACCTTACTTGCTACCACATATCTATATATCTCAGTCAGAATTATTCTGGAATAGTGTGATGACTACGTTATGTGTCTAGGGTATGTGTATGATGAAGTGTAAGTCACAACAACAGACAGATAAACAATTTAATTTGATCCACTACTCTTGACAACACTGTGACACTCACATACATATAACACTCTATGAGAATATCTTAAGGAGTCACTGATAACTTTTCAAATAACAATATGTATTTATGGTTATCATAAAGGTATATGTGTCCTGATTCAAATACAAAGGAACCAGGAATCACAATCAATTTTAATTACAAGTATATGTACAGACTTTATCAATATGAATATTGTAGTGACATATATTATTAAAATATCCTATGTGTGTCAGTTGTGTAGTGGTAATATGAGGTAATACTGGTTTTGTTTTGTTCAAGCTCTGTTGGTATTTGTCATCATGACTTCAATAGTTTGTCTTTTGGGACTAGTATTGGAGATGTTCTCAGTTCCTGATATTAAGACAATTAAATTCCCCCCTGAATGTTATTTTTATAAAGTCATTTCAAGATGAGGGGGCATAATGTTGAGCTCAGCTTGCCAAATTAGCTTATCTTGCGTGATGGCGGCAGGAAAGGACTCCTCTGCTCGAATTCTCCCCTGGGCTCTGGAGACACCTCACTGATAGCTAAAAAGACCAAGGAGTATGCTGTCCGACTCTGGATTCAGCAAAGCTCTGACCAGGTGCTGCTCAGTACCATCAAGACCACGGTCCCACAATTTCATGGAAATAAACACAGATACGTTGATTAGCAATGAATTCTGGCACAATTACTGGCACAAATTCCCATCTGCTTATGTTCCAGGCTTTTATTTAGCAAAAATATGAGCTGGCTTCAACGCACTGATGCTTTATCAAGCTTATTTAAACAAGTGGTTTCGAACTAACGCTCCTAAGTGATTATATCAGCGAGTCTAGCCAATGAGGCCCCGTTTCGACAAGTGTTTGAAAAAATGTTACCTTTCCCCGTCTCCCCTAACAACCAAGATAGTATTTATAGCCCGACCAATCGTGGTTAGTCTTTCATTTGTTGCGCTCCAATCAATTTGGAGTTTACATGGTAGGCTAATTCTGTAACGTAAGATTTTTTTCAAACACGTTATAAAAAAATTTTATGAGCAGAAATGATTTCATGCTGTCAGGCATCCCCAATATTTTATTTTGGTTATAACTTGTTAATTCCTAGACTATTTGCGTAACGTTTTACATATTCTTTGTCAGCAAACCCTAAGGAACCCAAATATCCAAATTTAAAAGAGCTACGTGGCTGCGTTCAAAATATGTATTTTCTACCTCCTGTTTCGAAGATGTGCTGTCTGGGAAGGGTAGTGTATTTTATCACTGTCCGTCTGAAAAAAAAATTAGTGCATGTAGTCTTACACGCGTGATGGCAGCATTTGTGTATCGCGCGACGCGTGTTGCCTGCGTTCCTGATTTTCAGCCCTCCCTCTCTCTTTATCCTTTAGTCCATCTGTTCGTTCGTTTTGGTAACGCAGTGTAGAAAAAGACATGAATGGAATTTAAAATTTAGGTCAACTTGCATATTTCAAGGTTTTTCTTAGAAAGGCAGCACATTTTATTGTGTGTTTGGGAAACGCGTGTATGTTGCAGAGGGCCTTTAATATCAACGTGAAACGTTACAATTTGCATACGCAGTAGAAAACAAGGGGATTTCGAGTACAGTCATTGTGACAGCACTGTTCTTTACCATTCTTCTTCCTTTATTTATTATATGTATTTATTAGGCTTTATATTTACCTAATAATTTATATATGTGGATTAGAATATTCCACGACACCTCCCCTCTTAAAACAGACATTATATGTCAGTCCTTTATTCTATATACACATAGAGAAATTTATTATTATTTCTGGGGTTTACGGTGATTCTCATCACACGGATGGCGGCTTAAAAAATCTGCTCCCAGATTGGTTTTTCCAGATATATACTCAATGCTAAAATTATAGGGAGCCAGAAGTAAAGACCATCGGAGTAACCTAGAGTTCTCATGCTTAGCCTGTGCTAGAAACGATAAAGGTTTGTGGTCTGTTTGCAACTTAAATGCCTTCCCATATAGATAAATATTGAATTTCTTTATCGCCCATATTACTGCAAGACATTCTTTTTCGCTAGTTGAGTAGTTGATTTCAGCTTTATTCAACTTTCTGCTAGCATATGCCACTGGGCTTAATTCCCCATCCAATGCATCAGATCTCTGTAATAGAGTTGCACCCAGCCCAATATTACTTGCATCCGTCCTTACTATGAATTCTTGACTTAAGTCAGGTAATTTCAAAATGGGTTTACTTGTGAGCTTTTCCTTCAATTCTTGGTAAGTCATTTCACATTGTGGTGTCCATGTAATGCGATCTGGATGTCCTTTACGTGTCAATTCAGTTAACGGTGCACATATGGAATTAAAGTTTTTGATATACTTCTGGTAGAAACCACATAATGAGACAAAGGATCTCACGTCCTTCTTGGTTTGTGGTCTCTGGGCTTTCTGTAGTTTCTCTAAATTCTTTGGGTCAGGGGTCATGTTTCCCTGATAAACTGTGTGTCCCAAAAATTCCAATTCTTTACATCCAACGCAACATTTGGTTGGTCGGGCTGTTAAATTTGCCTCCCTAAGTCGATTAAACAGCATGTTCAGAGAGTCAATGTGTTCCTCAAATGTTTCTGTTGCTATAAGGATATCATCCATAAAGTTTGTTATACAGGGATTATTCAGAGGATCCAATAATTTTCTCATCATTCTAGAGAAGACACTAGGCGCATTCTTCAATCCAAATGGCAATCTATTAAACTCATAGTGTCCTTCTGAGGTACTAAACGCTAGGTAGGGTCTAACCTCAGGCTTTACTGGAATCTGATAGTATCCTTTACTCAGATCCACTTTTGAGAAATATTTAGCTTTATTTAGTCTGGCAAACAGCTGATTTGTATCCGGCAATGGATCCATCTGTCCTTCTGTAATAGCATTCAGTCTCCTGTAATCTATACAGAGTCTATGTTCTCCAGAGGGCTTCCTTAAGAGTACAACACCGGAACTATACGAAGACTCACTGTGCGAAATAATTCCTTCCTTCAATAGATAGTCTATCTCTTCCTTCAAAGCTTTCTCCTTAGCAAACGGAATCGAATATGGTTTCATACAGACAGGTGTGGAGTCTATTAATTTCATATCATATTCCAATAGGTTTGTATGCCCTGGTCGGTCTGTTAACACCTCTGCATGATTATTTAGAACCTGTTGCACTCTCTCTTTCTGAGTTTTCGTTAAATGTGTACTGATTTTCACCTGTGCTGCTGTCTCACATGGGTGTAATGGATATTCAAATGATGAAAGTGGTTCCTTTTTCATCTCCATGGCGATGGACAAGGTCAACAAGTGTGTCTCTTCCTGATGTTCTCTTTCCAAATATTTCTTCAGGAGATTCACATGATAGATTTTTTCTTTCCCCTTCTTATCTATCTTATAATTTGTTCTAGATACCTTCTCTAAAACTGTATATGGACCCTGCCATCCAATTTGTAACTTATTCTGACTCCCGGGCAAAAGAAGCAGTACTTTCTCTCCCACAGCCAAATTTCTGTCTTTCGCCTTCCTGTTATAATAGGCAGCATGTTTCTTCCTGGCTTGTTTCAAATTTTCATTGGCAAGTTTCCAGCCAGTTTTCAAACGAGTAGTCAGCTCATTCACATATTGGTATGAAGATGTAATGTTTTCCTCTGCCTTTTCATCAGTCCACGTTCTTAACAAAGCTACATATGGACCTTTAATTGTGTGGACCTATTTGTCCATGCACCGGTATGGTCTCTTCCACTCGAAGCTTTATAGTGATGATTTTTCCTCCCAGAATTATCATTCACAAAACGACCGCTACCAATTTTTCTTTTGGGGCTTTCTCCCCACTTAAAATTCTTGATGAGAGATTTCCTCTCTACATCCTCTTCCTCCCGTTTGTTTAAGTCCGATTGAGGGATTGTCGGCTTATCCTGGGGTAAGACATCTTTTTGCACTCTCCGCATAGTGGCCATTGTAAAACAGTTAAGTGAAGCTTGTCCGTGAAAAGGGGCTTCCCATTCCATTTGGTCCACTTTATCAAATCTATTTTTCTTTTTATTATCAGGCCTAATTTTGCCCCGTGGCGTGTCCAGGTCCTGATCCATGTTCCCACTTGTGGGTGTTCCCTCATGTGCTATGCTACACCTTTCTACAAAATTCTCAATGTCCCATCTTGCTTTGGGCCAATAATAATTGTGAGCCACCTTTTGAATGATGGTACCTATCTTCTCATGGTCCCCATCTGGTTTCACATGTATGCTCCTTATTAAGTCTGCCCTATATCTTTTTGGAAGAACCAGCTGTCCGTGACCATTGGATCTAGCTCCGGCCTTCCTATACATCAACTTGTTTTTCATGTAAAAATCTCCCTTGCCTGGAGTTGTATGACAAGTTGACAATTTTCTGAAACAAGGCTTGAGTGTTTTATCCCCAGCCTGTGCCTTCCTCATCTCTTCTGGAGTGGTATCTAACATAATATCCTCCTCCTGTCTTGAGGTCGACCTGACCTGAAGGGTTGCCATATACACAGGTTTCCTTCTGCAATGGTCAGTGTCATGATTGTTCATCTTACAATTTTTACACCACCTTTTTCCTTGGTTGAAAGATTTTCTTTCATCATATTTCCTTTCATCGAATTGTGGGAATTTATTTTTTTTTTCATACCGTGGCCTATCAAATTGGTGCTTACCTTTATTTTGATCCTTAGGATCAAATTTATTAAAGTTCTGTGGTGCCCTAAAGTTGTCCACCTGTTTCTTTTTATTACCTGTTACCTCTGCTTGAGCTGCTTGATACCTTTCAGCAACATTTAGCAACTCACCCAGCCTCTCTGCACCTTGTTCCATGAGAAACTTTCTCAGGTCTGGAGCCATGGACTCTCTTAATTGCTCTATAAGGACCATTTCCTTAAGATCTTGGGTTTTCCCCAGAGAAGTCCATTTCTCCAAGTATGTCTCTATTCGTGCAGAGAACTGGTGATAGGTTTCACCTGACAGTAGTTTAGCATTCCTAAATTTTTTCCTATAAAATTCTGCATTCTTTTCATACCTTAACAAAAGAGCCTGCTTTAGCATGTCATAATTTTCCTGATCACCTCTGCTCATTTTTGCAAAAACTTCATAAGCTGCCCCACGAAGTCCCTGAGATAACTTTAAGCTCCACCTTTCTCTCTCTAACCCATACGTGGTAGCTAATAGTTCGTACCTATTTAGGTAGCTCTCTATATCATCGTCTTTCTCAACAAAATGATCTAAATGAAAATTCATAGCTGAGGTTGAGGCTCCCTGAGTAACCGTAGCATCAGAGGCAAAGGGACTGGCACCATTTTCAGGAGCATGGCCTTGAAACTCAAACTCCCTTAGTCGTAACTCATGTTCCCTTTGTAATCTCTTCTCCTCCTTTTCTGCTTCCCTTTCTGCAGCTAATCTCTTCTCTTCTCTTTCTGCAGCTAATTTCTTCTCTTCTCTTTCTGCAGCTAATTTCTTCTCTTCTCTTTCTGCAGTCAATCTTCTTTCTTCTGCTTCCAATTTCTTAGCCTCAGCCTCAATCTGCAACCTCTTAGTCTCAGCCTCAGCTTCAAATTGTAACTTCTTAATTTCCCTGTCAGCCTCTAACTTTCTTTCGGCTTCAAACCTTCTTTCTTCGCGTTCAATAAATTTGTCACATTCCGTAGTAACATAGGCAACCATAACTTGCCCATCTAATCCTAACTCTTTTGCAGTCTGTACAGCAGCAGATCGAAACTTGGCCAGGTCCGCCATTGTCTATCAGGTAAATTTCTACAATGTCTAACCAACAATTTAATCTCTAAGTATATCTAATGGACAACACAGGCACCGTGAGCTCAACCTTATTTAATTCCACCCAAGGATACCTTTTAATTCTTATATTCCCTGAAGTGAATTACCCCCAATATTTATAATAGGGAAAGATTCAAAATCCCAAGAGCGAGACCCCAATATATGTGGTGAAGTGGGATGTTATAAATATTTATAGGGGACTTAGTGTACTGACTGAGATCAGCTGTGAAGGTATCTATATCTATTAAGAGTAGTGTATTATAGATAACCTTACTTGCTACCACATATCTATATATCTCAGTCAGAATTATTCTGGAATAGTGTGATGACTACGTTATGTGTCTAGGGTATGTGTATGATGAAGTGTAAGTCACAACAACAGACAGATAAACAATTTAATTTGATCCACTACTCTTGACAACACTGTGACACTCACATACATATAACACTCTATGAGAATATCTTAAGGAGTCACTGATAACTTTTCAAATAACAATATGTATTCATGGTTATCATAAAGGTATATGTGTCCTGATTCAAATACAAAGGAACCAGGAATCACAATCAATTTTAATTACAAGTATATGTACAGACTTTATCAATATGAATATTGTAGTGACATATATTATTAAAATATCCTATGTGTGTCAGTTGTGTAGTGGTAATATGAGGTAATACTGGTTTTGTTTTGTTCAAGCTCTGTTGGTATTTGTCATCATGACTTCAATAGTTTGTCTTTTGGGACTAGTATTGGAGATGTTCTCAGTTCCTGATATTAAGACAATTAAATTCCCCCCTGAATGTTATTTTTATAAAGTCATTTCAAGATGAGGGGGCATAATGTTGAGCTCAGCTTGCCAAATTAGCTTATCTTGCGTGATGGCGGCAGGAAAGGACTCCTCTGCTCGAATTCTCCCCTGGGCTCTGGAGACACCTCACTGATAGCTAAAAAGACCAAGGAGTATGCTGTCCGACTCTGGATTCAGCAAAGCTCTGACCAGGTGCTGCTCAGTACCATCAAGACCACGGTCCCACAATTTCATGGAAATAAACACAGATACGTTGATTAGCAATGAATTCTGGCACAATTACTGGCACAAATTCCCATCTGCTTATGTTCCAGGCTTTTATTTAGCAAAAATATGAGCTGGCTTCAACGCACTGATGCTTTATCAAGCTTATTTAAACAAGTGGTTTCGAACTAACGCTCCTAAGTGATTATATCAGCGAGTCTAGCCAATGAGGCCCCGTTTCGACAAGTGTTTGAAAAAATGTTACCTTTCCCCGTCTCCCCTAACAACCAAGATAGTATTTATAGCCCGACCAATCGTGGTTAGTCTTTCATTTGTTGCGCTCCAATCAATTTGGAGTTTACATGGTAGGCTAATTCTGTAACGTAAGATTTTTTTCAAACACGTTATAAAAAAATTTTATGAGCAGAAATGATTTCATGCTGTCAGGCATCCCCAATATTTTATTTTGGTTATAACTTGTTAATTCCTAGACTATTTGCGTAACGTTTTACATATTCTTTGTCAGCAAACCCTAAGGAACCCAAATATCCAAATTTAAAAGAGCTACGTGGCTGCGTTCAAAATATGTATTTTCTACCTCCTGTTTCGAAGATGTGCTGTCTGGGAAGGGTAGTGTATTTTATCACTGTCCGTCTGAAAAAAAATTAGTGCATGTAGTCTTACACGCGTGATGGCAGCATTTGTGTATCGCGCGACGCGTGTTGCCTGCGTTCCTGATTTTCAGCCCTCCCTCTCTCTTTATCCTTTAGTCCATCTGTTCGTTCGTTTTGGTAACGCAGTGTAGAAAAAGACATGAATGGAATTTAAAATTTAGGTCAACTTGCATATTTCAAGGTTTTTCTTAGAAAGGCAGCACATTTTATTGTGTGTTTGGGAAACGCGTGTATGTTGCAGAGGGCCTTTAATATCAACGTGAAACGTTACAATTTGCATACGCAGTAGAAAACAAGGGGATTTCGAGTACAGTCATTGTGACAGCACTGTTCTTTACCATTCTTCTTCCTTTATTTATTATATGTATTTATTAGGCTTTATATTTACCTAATAATTTATATATGTGGATTAGAATATTCCACGACAGCCAGCAATAATCAAAACTGCCAAAGGGAAGTAAAGATAAAAATCATCCAGTATTATGCACCAACTAATGGCAAAGAAGAATCCGCGAAAGAGGAATTTTATACCAGACTTCAAAATATCTTGGTTAAAAAGAGAAGGAATGACATCAAAGTCTTCATAGGTGACCAAAATTCAAAGATATCAAGAGACAAAAGCGTCTTTGGAGAACATTCTGTAGATTTGAGACAATAAGCGGAAAGAGAGAAATATTCGTACGCTTCTGTGCTTTCAATCAGCTCGCTATAGGAGGAAACATATTTCCATCTGAAGGAATGCATAAAACAGAATGAATACCGCCAGACTCCAGGACAGAAAATCAGACTGGTGGAAGATGTTTGGATCATAAATGCGTGACTTATGGGCATATAAAGGAACAGATGTGACATCGGATCACCATCCTCTCTTGGCCAGGATGGAGATGTGATTTAGATGATGCGCAGCAATACAGCCAACTGACGGCAGTTAATCTGAGGCATCTAAGGAAGCTTAATCGTACCTGTATTTTCTCACTGGGTATACCCAAAGAACAACTTGCAACAGCCAACTTCATCTTTAACGGACCATAAAAACTGAGTTGTTGCAGATCAAACAGAAGTTTATTATCCAATGATGATGATTAATGGTAAAATGAGGTTCTACGTCATCGAGTTTGTCCATAATACATGCATATAATATTTAAATAATATTTCAATGCTGGATTTCTGTGATCCAGAATAACTTCGGTGACAACGAAAGGTTATAAACTCCGATTTTTATGGTGTATTATTTCCACGTCCACGAAGGGTTTAAAATTATTATTCATTCATCAGTAGCGACCTTTACCAGTCCTAGAATAGTCTTCCTTCGGAAGATATAATATAAAAAAGATTATACAGTAACGTGTCAGACCCAGGACAAGGCGTTTGTCCTCCATGAGAAGTTATTTACCAATCTACGTCATCACTAAACGACCCACCAAAAAAGCAAACGTCATATACCAATCTACAAATCGATCGGTTAATACAATAAAACCTTGGCCTCTACGTTCAATAATAGTGTACAAAAGTGTACTTATTAAAAATCTTACAATATCTCTTAGTTAAGTTCAGCGCCCATTTATACGCAAACAACATTGTGGCAATAAGCATACTGCAACAGAGATTTGACTTCTGAAGAGTATTGGGTTACTTGTTCACTCTCCTGCGACTGACTTTTACTAAGTCAATACCTCGCCCGTTCTCTCTAAACTAATTAGAATACTTCTAATGCAGTAAGAACAACAGTACGACATCAAGTGACAGTTATATGATTATAAGAGAGAGATTCTGACCACATGATATATATATATATATATATATATATATATATATATATATATATATAATATATATATATATATATATATATATATATATATATATATATATATATATATATATATATATATATATATATGCATATGCTGCAATCCCGGCTTTGTGTTTTATGGGGGGGGGGGGGGGAGAGGCACAAATGGAAATGATGATGTAGCTTTTAATCCGTTTCTTGTATTATGTGACAATTACAGTCATATCCGTCTGATCATAATCTGCTACAATAAACTGGCCAGGAGGTTAGATATCGGTTATATTTACACACCAGGATTTAAATATATCGTGAATGATGATCTATGTCTTCAATCATTCTCTGTACAACTTGTACAACTCAAGTGTAACGTATAGGTAGGGTCCGGGGGAAAGGATGAAGATATATATTTATAAGCAAAATTAAAACAGAAAATGTGCCACGTTTACCCCGTGGGAGTGCTTCAGAAAAGCAAGAGAAGCAGTTTGAGCATGTAGTGTATTAATTATATATATATATATATATATATATATATATATATATATATATATATATATATATATATATATATATATATATATATAGAAACCTGTGTATGTGTGCGAGTGTGTGCGTGTGTGGCTATATCCGTGTTCCGCCTGTTTCATCGGATTCAGTTTAGAGCCCAATGACTTTTCTCGCTATGTTAAGTTCATCATCTCGTGACAAAATCATTACGCGACAAAATCCATTGTGTGACAAATACATTGCAAGACACATTCATTGCGTGACTAATTGATCACAAGCCACAATGAAAGCGATATACTCGCGTAAAATCAGCTATTTCTATTGAATCTGTTAACTCTTAGAGAGCATGTGGTTACAACTGCAGTTGGGCCCTTTGCAGGAAGACTGCACGAAATCATTTCTTGTCATCTGGTTTACATGGCATTTAAGGAGCGTCAGAAATAGTTACCTGACTCTGCACTTGAGTTTGGGAAGGTCGATGCAGCGAGAAAGGCAATTGGTCACTTCACCTCACAAAACAAAACCTAATGTAGTGAAATCTCTGACACTTTATTCCCCTACGGCAGTATCTTCTATGTATCTTCCTTTACTTTGTGACCTTTTAATTGCACAATGTCTCGTGTGTGTGTGTGCGCGCGCGCGCGTGTGTGTGTGTGTGTGAAGGTTGTTAACAAAGAATGCAGGAATCGCCTGTTAACATGTTGTCCTTATATAATGTATGTCACTCTGTCTACCCGTGTCCGAATGTTCTGGTCCATGGTTCCTATCATTCTCGTGAGGCTGGTCGTATTTTGCCAGCTAGTCGAGCTTAAATTTATACTGGCAAGATCACTGATGTGCAACTGATGACAAGAACCAGACAATTGGCATTTGAACATGAGATGATAATACGATACTGATGATAGATAGGACGTACAATTAAAGAAACCTATTGATAGCATTACAAGGTAATCCTTGTTGATGAATCTCCAGCGTAAAAGAAACAGAGGTCAGGTTTGATTTTAAGGACTATTTTCATTGCACACGGACAACTCCATCAGTGCTCCGATCTTCTTTCTTAGATCACACAAGAAGGATCTCAGCACAGTGCACGAATCCCAATGTGTGTATATAGGAATCACACATTCTATAAATATTTTTGTGAAGGGTAGGTTTCTAATTTTTTAATTTTGCCAGGGCAGCGGCCTTATGGCCTACTATTTACGATTTCCAACTGTCGTGGGATTTTTAAAGTGCGTAACGCACACGGGAGCTCCTATTTTTTTCGCCCTTATCCGAGAAGGCTAGGTATCCGATCTCACTACCCAGGAGACCAGGGGGGGAGGAGTAAGACATCATTAGGATCACTGGTCCTGAAAAACATTTCAATAAATTATATTCCCTTTACTGGGAATCGAACCCGGTACCTCTAGAATTCGAGGCGGACTCCATACCTCTTAGCCACTCCGACCCCTGAAGCAGAGGTAGACCGTAATACACAAGGAGAAGGCAAATGGAGACAGGAATGAACAGAATGAGGAAGATAGAGTTGTCGTAAAGTATTTCCTAACGAGGCCCAACTCGAGTGTCAAGTCTCTTAGTACAAGTCTCAAGTCGAGTCGCAAGTCCCTAACACTGGCTTCAAATGGAGTCCCGATTCGAGCCTCATTTTAGATCTAACACTGTTTATAGCCACAACTGCGGTTTATCGAACAATCGTTTCACCAAAATTGGCAAGTCTCAAGTCGAGTCGAGTCGCTAATATCTAAATCTCAAGTCGTATCGAGTCGAGTCGCTATGGCGACTTTATAAGTATTCCATACTTATAAGTCCGACTCGAGTCTGAGTCGATTGACTCAAGTAGACAACACTGGAGGAAGACATGGAAGGACCTTGAGCTGATGGCACGGAAGAGGAAGATTTGACATAAGGTTGTTGAAGCTCTTTGCTCCTTGGGGAGCAGAGCGTAATTATGAAATTCATGATGTGCAATCATAGGCACTATCTTGGCAGTAATATAGGCATAGAGTAACTGTGTGTGTTTGCACTCGCGCGTGTATGTGAAAGTGTTTGTTTGTTTACATGTATACACTTGTGTTAAATCGTAACTATACAAACAAACGGTGGATTCAGTTAAAAAACAAAACTGCTTCGATTTCTTCTTCTTCTTCCTCGTTCGCCTTCAGACTTCGACATTTATGACTCTAATAAAGGCAGTAGTCAACTTGAGAAGAACTGAAAACAAATCACGTCTGAAAGGGAAATAACCAGTTAATATATATTGTTCATAAAAAAGCATTAATAATGTCCCTTTGGCTATAATAAGTAGAGAATGGTAGTACTTCTTTTATACCTTTCAATACGTTTTTTAAATGGAAAACAGTAAAAACGCTGAAGCCAATATAGTGTTTCTCATCGATTCCCTGTCAGTCATGACTACAAACAATTAACTAGACATCATCTCAGAAACACTGATACAAACCAGCTATAAATACAACAAAGATAATGCACATTGTACAGTGGGTTGACAGAGGGATGATCCACAATGCTGGCCGATATATCGATACGTGGCGTTTAATTCGAGTTCGATTTATAAAAAAAAAATATATATATATATATACGGCCTCAGTGTGGTCGAACGTTACTGTTTTTGAACAAGCGCAAAACAGGGTTGGTGTTAGGTTATGTCTAGCTGTTTGACAAGGCTCGAAACAGGGTTGGGGTTAGGTTAACACTAGCTGCAATGTAAAAATATGTCATAACACGGGCAAAGGTACTGGAATTGCCACGTAAACTAGCGTATTTATGATAAATTATGAATCGCACACCATTGTTTCTGCTATAACTTTTTTTATTAACGCCCCGAACGGAAAGATTCTTGTTTGGGATTGGAGCGGCAACTACAAATACACATAATTATGGGAGAGGACCATCATTATCTTTCGTAATTGACGAGGAAATCATGATTTATATAGGAAAAATCGCACAACAGCATTGAAATCCCTTGAAAGTTACAAGCAGGAAGGTAAACTCAGGAGTGGACCTCCAAGAAGGAAAGGGTTAGATCTAGATTGGGTATATAAGCCCGCTCAGATTCAATTCTGGACTTTCAAAATTTCGTAGCTGAAAAGACGTCCAGCGGTTCTTATCCGAGAGAGTCACAACAAACGCTACTGATAAGAAGCATAAAAGACTTCAGTCTATGATTCAAGAACCACCTCTGCAAATCGTCGGATAGTATCATCTGGCTACCTGTCTAAGTGATTTAAGTATCTTGGACACTAACACCTGATGTATGACGAGAGGTGCCTACAGTGATAAGACCTGAATTAGATAAGTACTCATTACTTTGAAGAAATAAGATCCAGAAGTCACCAATCACCTAAATGATGAACAAAGATATTTGTGACGAAATGTCTGTCCCTGTCCTTTTGTGTGATCTCTCACACCTTCATCACTCCGGCAGTAAACTTCTTTTCTTCATATTTCTTCATTATTCACTTGTTATTTGGCATTTCATTTTGACCTTTCATTCATTTTACTCTTAATGCCGGAATTAGCATGGTGAAGTCTCTAACACGCCACTCCCCTATGGCAGTATTTGCTACGGGAGTAATTCGTATCTTATTGTTTACCACTCCTCAGACGTATTTGCTTTCCGCCAGGTGAACTGTGGTATTATCGTAACAATACCCAGTCATCAGACCGGTCACTCGCTTATCTCTTTGAATCCGTCTGACCACTTGTGGAAACGTGTCGATCAAACATTTGACCCCAGAGAAAAGCTGCTGATCGTGTTGGCACAAGCTTGTATGTGCGTCCGAGGAAAGAAAGCAACACTGTCTGACCAGACATCTGTCTGGCAGAGGCACGCAGATAAAGACGATAATTAGATAATCTGCCGGGGTAGACATCTGGGCGGAAGACATTACGCCAGGAAAACATGGTCACAATATTACGTCTTATAAAGAGGTCACGCGTGGATATTAAAATTAATATTTTAAACACGCGAAGGGATATTTAAAACTTCCCCACCCAAACAGTGCTAGAGATTCGATTTGGTTGGTTTGATTTTAGATGCCGGAATAAACAATGCATTTGATTGGAACATTCAGCGGAAACTAAGCTGGATTTGAACTGGAAACTGTAAAATATAATGTAGTGAAATCCCAGACACAGAACACACAGAGAGATTGCATTGTACAGCGAACAACTCCCCAGAAGCCAGTGAGATATTTGACTTAGTATTCCATACTTATAAGTGACAGTTCAACGTATTTTGGCAACTCTGAAAACTTAAGAGTAAACCCGCACATTTAAATACAAGACTGAAAACTTAAGGGGCCAGGACTTTAATATAACAAGACTGGAAACCTAGGAATCAGATTCACCAGTCATAAGAGGACTTTAACTCAAGTTTTCCCAGGTAGTGATTTCGCAGATACACTCGTCGTCAGAGGAATCAACTCTAATTTCACAGACCCAGTCGTAAAAGGAATTTAACTCAAGTTTTCCCAGCAAGTGATTTCGCAGAGACACCCGCCGTCAGAGGAATTATCTCTAATTTCCCAGACCAAAGTGATTCGAACAGCATCTAACCTAAGTGCTGTGTGTCCATTATAATCTGTGCAGGAGATTGTATATACCCAATATTTGGGGTCAGTGTAAACATTTCTATTACAAACGTGAATTTAACATGTTTTCTTGCTAGTGGATATATATATGAGGCTGGCAACCTCAACATATGAAAAAAGTATATTCATGAACCACTACAGCAAGAGTTGGTGATTGTTTCTGACTAGTCGTGCGGGAAACCCGACAGCAGAGCGACCCCAGACTTCGACTAGAGTAGTGATGAGTGATGATTACATCACATGTGCCTAAGATGTAACATATTATCTTGTGAAAATTATGTACCTTTTTCAATTGTAATTCAGGCAAATTATTATTTGCGCATTCTAGACGCAATTTTCTAGTTAACACCCTTAAGGATATGGGTGAATTTTCATCATATTCCCTGAGTTACACTGTGTGCTCGGGAATTTAATTCTTCTGAGAGGTTAACATTGGTCGCTGGAGCGCATGATAATGCGCCTGTTAGTTTGCGGCGAACAAATTTACTCAGCAGGCATTTGTTTATTCTATTTGTCTAAAGTTCGTGGTTACAAGCCATCAGACGATTTGTGGTACTAACTCATCTAGTGTGAGAGAAAAGCATCCGCCATAACCGCCGACAGTGGAAGAGAGTGTGGAGAAGGCTTGAATCATCACAGAATTGGCGAACCACAGCTGCAGGGCTCACTCATACAAGCTAAGTGCTAACTAAAAGGCACCAGCTAAAAAGGGACAATTTCAGTTAAACTTTAAGTATAAAATTAAATTTTCACCTACGTCTCAATGATGATAAATTTTTAACTATAAAAAATCCAATAATCTTTCCATATCTATTTTAACCTGTTAAAGACTATTTCTAACACCAGACGGCGGGGCAGGCAAAGACATCAACATCAGAATGAATAAGGCAAGAATAGCCTTTTTTTTAGCCTATACAACATCTGGAAGTCCTCTCAATACAGCACAAGCACAAAATTAAGATTATATCAGAGCTGTGTGCTTTCTGTGCTTCTCTATGGTGCGGAATGCTGGAGAGTTACAGAGAAGGAAATGTCCAAATTGTACTCTTTTCACACAACATGCCTAAGAAAAATTCACCGAATCTTTTGGCCGAATACCATCACCAAGATCTGCTTACTCGGAGCAAGCAAGAGGACATGCACACCATCATAGCTGGCAGACGCTGGAGCTGGGTTGGCCATGTCCTCAGAAGAGACCCCGATGCCATCACAAGAACAGCTATGCTTTGGACCCCTGAAGGAAAACGAAAGAGAGGCCGACCAAAAACAACCTGGCGGAGGACTGTGGAGGCTGAGATGCAAAGAATGAACCAGAGTTGGGGCACTGTACGAAGGATGGCCGCCGACCGAGCAAAGTGGAATCAATTTGTTGTTGCCCTACAAGACGCCACTAGGCGTTGTGGTAAAATTAACCGTGATACAACGTTAAAATATCTCCAAAGATAAAATGTAGGGATAAAAATAATGCGTAAGCTACTAGAATACATGATCGCCCACGCCGCGGGTCACCACCCGCCATGGAAACTACTTGTTAGACGTGAAGGCAAAACATTTACCCTTGGAACGGGATGATAACGGAGATCAAAAGGAAAAAATATGACTGAACGCGTGCTTGAAACTAGCAAGGCTAAAAAGACGCAATTGGTGGGGCAAGGAAAAAAATTCACGTCCCCCAGTTGACACAAGGTAAAGAAATCGACAGAAGGGACCTTAGCTATTATACGCAACAGTCATTTCTTGGACGCTTTTGCGATAACTTAGTCCGTTTATTTGAATTCAACGCATTACAGAAGATGCTCGAAAATATTTCAAAAAAACCAACTAACCTTGAAAAGTAACTTTTTCTTAATAATGATGTTAGGAATATAAAATCTAGCTGGCCTGATGGCCCATCTTGAGCAGTGAAATAATATGCTTTCATTTATACAGACGGATAGATAATAAGAAAGATATTGACAAAAGACTATGTTGTTCATATCAGCGAGCGACTGCATTGAAACAAAAAATGTCACTAATTTTCAAAAACTGCGACCTTGAGACTCAAGTGCTAAAATCTAGTTGGAATGAAAGAGAGGGAATGCGGTGGAGAATTGTGGCTAAAAATAACTTTAAAGGCAGAATTGTGTAGGGGAAGGCGGAGTTGGTTCAAAAAACAAGTGTGTTTTTTTGTGAAACGCAAGTAGAGACGGACGGACCAACAGACAATAATACATACTTGACTGAGGTATGACTGAAATGACTTTTGGTAGGAGGTTTGAATTTGAAAAGGAAAAAAGGCGGTGATTGGCCATAGATGAATATATTATCAGCGCTCAGACGCGCATTTTTGCCATTCATCATAAGTTGTCCAGTAGTAGACACAGTAAATAATTCAGTGGTGTATTTCCCAGAAGCTAATTGAAATATTTAGAGGGACGCCATACTAGAGCCAGCAGCTCAGCTGAGTTTTGCTAACATATAACTGTGTTCTATATTCATAATTCTGGTAAGACTGAAAGTATTTCTTTGTATATTTTAATATTGGTTTAATGTTTCGAGTGATTTGATACTGCCATATCAAAATCTATCCCTTACAACAAGTAAGGATTCGCTCTAGACCCCCCGCCCCAGTTCAGGGTCTAGAGACAAACAAAATACATAAACTCCAGCAAGGATTATGAAGGGCGGATCAAGTGTTGAGATCAGTGGAACATATCACCTATCCTATTCTATGGCAGGAAGCTAATGAACATATTTCAGAATATGTAGTCTGGGGGAACTTATCCTATGTGAAACCAACTTGGTAAGATGTGTTGTATGGTCAGAGAGATCTGACCCCGTCTATGTGGTGTTGTTGTGTGTAGTGTTGTGTCCAGAAATGGTTTAGAAAATGGAATTCTGACACATGACCAATACTTTTATTGCAGAACTGTGAGTTTTTTATTTGGCACCAATGTGGTGTCAAATGAGGTGTTGAATATTACAAGAGTGGACCCGTGCAGTTTATATTTTGGCAGAGCAGCCTTATATTGCCCCCAAGCACGGAGAGGTGGGGCCACCAGATTCCAGCACCAGAACTACTCATTCAAGATACGTGAGCGTCTGGCCTGCTGGAAATTCACAAACTCATTTTCTAACACACCAACTATATCCCCATCCATAAATGGACCATGTTAGTAGCCATAGACTGGGAGTGATGAGGCCACCCCAACAGCACATCCATTAATCGTTCTCCCAGATAGATTACAACTATAAACAGTAGTAATATTAACTAGTCTTGTAAAATACATATGTACACACCTTTCATTTATTATGCCATATATTCATGCATTTCATTCATAATTGCAAAACCTTTCATATGTTCTGACCAAAATAAAACCTTGGTTCAGAACAAATAAACTTAAAGAAAATTTACTATCAAAAATTTTACACAGCTTGAGTTAGTTCAGTGTGTTATAACATTTTATTAATATTATTAGACTTATTAAATATCTGTGTGTGTGTATGTAAACTACCACAACACATTACATATCAGTACCCTAGAATTTTAACGTAGCCACATTCATTAGAAAAAAAAGATAGGTGTGAGGTCGTAGTGGTAGCAAGAAGGGCCTTCTGTAAATTCACAGCTACATTTATCTCAGGAGCCTTCACAGCTGACCTCATGCACCACACTAGGTAATATCACAATCATACAATACCATAAAATCCACTACAGGCGTGATGGCCACTGACTGCTTTGACAGTCGGCGGCTAAGGATCAAAGAAAGAAGAAGAAGAAAGACTATCTCACTATTAAACTTGTTACCTGTTATTTTAAAACGAAACAATAATAGTTGATTAAGTTATATGTATGAAAGCAAACGTATGAGCCAGAATAGTTAATCTATATATAAATGCCTAGACATATATTTACACTAAACAGAGCTATACCTTATAAGAGGGATTTCGTTGGATTACACCAACTGGGAGCTTGAACGGGGTAAACCATTGCTTAAACCCTTCACAAAAGGCGACGGACCAGATAATAAGTTAACAAATTGCTCAGCCCTAAGCAGCTTTTGTTCTTGACTTCTAGGAATATCTTGTGAACGCTCCCTTTAGGTAGAAGTGTCATTAATCTTCTATCTACGTTTTTGCCAAGAGTAATCTTGCGCGCAGGTAGATACCTTGGACGCCAATATTAAATACTCTTGAGTTTTGGTCACTGTTGGACCACTACTGCAAAGCAGGGGAGGCAGTCCGTGACAACATTGACATCTTATAAGTTTCCAACTTGTAATACATATCTGCAAACTTTACTAAACTTATTTTCTAATTAACAAATGTACATATATATTTTATACATCGCAGTTGATTGATTTTGTTTGTTTCAATTTCTGTTTGAATTGTTGTTATTGTGTGGAAATTAAGAGAATTATTTAATATTTTAAATTGCTAGGGATAATTAACCAGCTGCATTTCACATCAACTATTAATAGACACCCTTGCAGCATAGGATAGGTCTAACCAGAAGATGACTTACTTCGCAGTTCTTTTCTACAGCTACCATATAGAGCTGTGAAGTTAACTACCTACATTGTCCTGTGCCATCCTTACATCTTGTTCCTCAGCTCTCTTCTCCAGTTCTGGAAATTACTTCTATTATTTTCTATCCAACATCCATCTCGCCACAAAATGAATAGCCACTCTGGTAACATGGGGGAACGGACTGTTGTCCACTGCCATAACCAGGGCTGTGAAATCGGAGTCATGGAGTCTGTCATTTTTAAGTGGAGTCGGAGTCGGTAAACAATGTTCTAACCCCGACTCCGAATTTTACGAGACTTAAGTCAAGGTATATTCACGTTTGATCCCTGCAAGGGAAGGGAGGATGGGGGGGGGGGGGGGGGGGGGGGGGGGGGGAACTCTTTAAAAATTTGAAATTACATTTTAAAGTAGTAGAACTCCTTAAACCACTTTTGTGTTAAAGTACTCGTACATCAATTTTTACAAAATGTATGAAAATTTCAGTTGCTTCTGATCATAAATAAAGTTTTTAAACACAACTAGAAATTTGTTGGCATATTTAGAAAAAGAACACAAGAAATTAAAATAAACTGCATACTCTGTCAATTTTCTTGTCATTGTTAAAATGAAATTATTTTGCCTCATATTGTTTGGCAAAGCAGTCATTCGTGTGCAGGTGTGGATGATTTGTTATTTTGTATTATTGTATGAATGAATGTATACTTTAAAATGTAATCTACGAAAGCCACGAACTTTATTTATTCACACACATACCATACTTATACACATAACTCCATAATTGTATGCCAATGTCACTAGTTAAACAAGCTGTAGTCAAAGTCGGAGTTATAAACATAAAACGTTCACTATAGAGATTATATGTGGGCTCTGTTACGAAATCTAAAACATTTAACTGAAGAGAGTGATATAAATTATTTACACATAAATATTCCGTTATATAAAATAAATTGCTGTCTAACTGGAGAGATTATGTATGACTAAGTTAAAGGTTTGCTGGAATGGCGTTGGCCTCATCCTGAGAAGATACCCTGACACCATCACCAGAAATGTCATGCTATGTACTCCAGAAGGAAAGCCAAAGCGAGGCCGGCCAAATGTTCCCTGGCGGAGAACTATGGAGGCAGAGAAGCAAAGCATGAACCAGAGATGGGGCACCCCACGAAGGATGTCTGCCGACCGAGCAAAGTGGAGACAGTTTGTTGCTGAACTTCAAGACGCCATCAGGCGTGATGGTCACTTATTGCTTTGTTAGTCAGCAGCCAAGGATCAAAGAAGATTGGAATAGAATGTATAACACCAAATGGAGAGTACTTACATGTAGAACCTAAAAGTGAAGTATAAACACAGTTTAAGTGGACGGATGTGTATGAGCGCTGTTGTTGAGTGTAGAAACTCGTCTATGCTAGGGGTGGATGCGTGACCATTTGTCAACCATTGACAACAGAAGACTTCAACATCCTAACATTAAACTTTATGCTACTAGCTGTGGCAAATGTCAATAAATTCTATAATAAAGAGACGTATTTTGCAGTCCAATTATAATCAGAATTATTCTTGACAAATCATCTTTTTTTCTGATACAGAATGTTCTGAAAGATAAAATATTTCATAGACACGTCTCGACTCTTCATTTAGAATCAAATCACAGTTTAAGATATGCATTAAGAACATTCAGCAAGCCATTAGCTTATTAGCTCATAAAATATCCGTCTATAGTCATGTACAACTTCAGAGATATATGATCACAACAGCATAGATCCCTTTGGGCTGTTCCATACCGTGTTTCCAGATTGGGCGAAAAGAAGCTCACACAACAAGCAGAAGAGAGGAGAAAATGTCGAAACGAACACCAGGAAAATAATCAGCTGAAGGCTGTCACCTCAGGGGCGCATTCCCATAGTCAGTTATGACTGAAGGGGCTATTACTCGTATTATTATTATTAACAGTTAAAGCACACAACTTCATTGGCTAACACATTCGATCAGAATCCCGTCTCTCTCTCTCTCTCTCTCTCTCCCCCTCTCTCTCTCTCTCTCTCTCTCTCGGTGTGTGTGTGTGTGTGTGTGACTTACTAACTACACGTCACTAATCAATCACGTGCATACCCTAAGTTTCAATGAATTTCGGTGCTGCAAACTAAATATCCTAGCCCTTGTGTCGTTGTGTGTACCAGAATGCAAACTACATACTTCCTCACAATTATAAAACCCTAATTGGAAAGAATACATATGGGTTCTTTCTTGGCTGGTTCTTGTGCAGTGCTAACGGTGCGGCTGCCCAGGACGCACACTCGGTGAAAATGTATCAACAAGAGAACAAATAAACTGTAAAATTACAAGAACAGATATAATGAAACAGAAAATGTCAAAATAAAAAATTATTTGCTAATATGGAACTGATCATTGACATTTCTGTGTGCACTGGGTGAATTTTTTTTTAAATGTCCAAAAACTGGGTCACTTTAACCCACACGTGAAAATTACCATTATTGCTGCAAAAACTCGTGGTTTTTGCAATACGCCCCACTAGTTCAAAAGGTTGGGCGAAGAGAGGCTCACACAAGAAGCAGAGGTGAGGAGAAAACGTCGAAAGGAGCACCAGGAAAATAAGCAGCTGAGGGCTGCCACCTCAGGGGCGCATTCCCCATAGTCAGTTATGACTGAAGGGGCTATTATTATTATAGTTCAAAAGGTGAAAAAGTGAGTTGAATTTCTTTTTGTTAGTAAGTCACACATTATTAAAAAACACTTGACTGATCTTTTCCACGGATGAATCAACTTTATTTTGTAATAAATTGTTTACACCTGGTTGCATTTAATTGGTCCATAGTGGAGTTTTTCTTGGTGGCCCTTAACTTTTGTCCAGTAGTATAGTAATGCGGATGTCCTGGGAGAGGCTATTGCGCAAACGAAAGCTTACTCCTCATGTTAGAAGAAAACAATCCACTTTTTAAAAAATATATTATCAGAAGGCTGGAATATATCATAATAGCAGGAACGGTTTTAGGGAAACAGATAGTGGTCGACTGTCACGTATTGCCTCCCCTGCTTTGCAGTAGTGGTCCAACAGTGACCAAAACTCAAGAGTATCTAATATTGGCTTCCAAGGTATCTACCTGCGCGCAAGATTAATCTTGGCAGAGATGTAGATAGAAGATTAATGACACTTCTACCTTAAGGGAGCATTCACAGGATGTTTCCAGAAGTCACGAACAATGTTGCATTGGGCTGAACAATTATTAACGCCTTATATTTGGTCCGTCGCCTTTTGTGACGGATTTAAGCAATGGTTTCGCCTGCTAAGCCCCCAGTTGGTGTAATCCAACGAATGCTCTCTTATAAGTAATATCTCTCTCTCTCTCTCTCTCTCTCTCTCTCTCTATATATATATATATATATATATATATATATATATATATATTTATATATATATATATATATATATATATATATATATATATATATATATATAATTATTAAATAGTCTTGCTCAAATGTTTGCTTTCATACTTCTAATGACTGAATAAACAATTATTTGTTTAGTTTAAAATAACATACAACAAATTTAATAGTCAATTAGTTCAACAAGTTAAAATAAGGATTAAATGGGGGTGAAAGGTAAATTAAATTTTTCCTCACAGAGGTTGGATCGGGGCGCAATCAATGCCCGTGTTTTGCTGTTGCCTGTGACAAAAAAAACTTAACTACAGATGAGTCCTGCAGCTGTGGTTTATCAAGTCTGTGATGACTGAAGCTTCCTCCACACTCTCTTCCACTGTAGGCAGTTAATGTGGATGCTTTTCCCTCACAATAGCGGCGTGAATACCACAAATCGTCTGATGGCTTGTAACCACGAACTTTAGACAAATAGAAAGAAACAAATGCATGCTAAGTAGATTTGTTCGCTGCAAACTAACAGGCCCATTGTCATGCGCTCCACCCACCAATGTTAACCTCTCAGAAGAATTAAATTCCCGAGCACACAGTGTAACTCAGGGAATATGATGAAATTTCACCAATATCGTTCTGGGTGTTAACTAGGAAATAGCGTCTGGAGTGCGTGAATAATGATTTCCCTGAATTACAATTAAAAAAGGTACAAGATAATATGTTACACCTTAGGCACACATGATGTAATCATCACTCATTACTCATCACTACTCCCGTCGGAGTCTGGGGTCGCTCCGTTGTCGGGTTTCCCGCACGACTAGTCAGAAACAATCACCAGCTCTTGCAGTAGTGGTTCATGCATATACTATTTTCATTTGTTGAGATTGTCAGCCTTGTATATAGCCACTTAGCAAGAAACCTGTAGGATTTACATTAGTAAATAAAATGTTTACACTTACCCCAACATTTTGGGAATACACAATCTCCTTGCACAGATTTAGACTGGACACAGCTCTGTATTAGATGCTTTGAAATCACTTTGGTCTGGAAATTAGAGTTAATTACTCTGACGGCGGGTGTTCTGCAAAATCCTGGCCTGGGAAAACTTTTCTTTAATTCCTCTATGACTTGGTCTGGGAAATTAGAATTAATTCCTCTGACGGCGGATGTTCTGTGAAATCACCTGGGCCTGGGAAAACTTTTGTTAAATTCCTCTATGAGTTGTGATCAAATTACTAGGATTCCAGTCTTGTTAATTAAAGTCCTGGCCCCGTTAAGTGTCCAGACTTGTATTAAAAATGCGGGTTCACTTGTGAATTCCAAAGTTGCCCAATACTCGATCTGTTACTTATAGTTGTGGAATTTCTAAGTCCAATGTCTCCTTTCTCTTTCTGGCTTTTAGGAGTCGCTGATACGACTTGTGCGCTGCAGTCTCACTGTGTGATCTGTGTCTGTGTTTTCATCACACTATATTCTCAGTCCTTAGTGCAAATCACAGATTGCTATTCCGACTTGTGTGCCAATAAAATACATTGTATATTTCAGCTCCTCACAATAAACCAATCCAATCGAATCTCGTTCAGCACTACGTGGGTAGTGGCGTTTTTTTCAAATTCGAATAATACCCTCACGTGTTTCACAATATTAAATTTAATATCCACGCGTGACCTCTTACAGTGATGTCATATCGTTACGTCACACTTCCACCGGCATCTTGTGCACAACTCGTAAACACCTTATGTGAACTCATTTGATGTCCAGATGCTACCTATCGCCAATATTGTCTCTTCAGACAGATTATCGTGATAATCACACACAGGGATGGTCGCGTGAAACGATAAATGCATCTACCAGCTGTGTAATCTGCCCACCTCAGACGGCTATCTCAGACAAATAATATTGTCTTCTATAGATGTTGATCGGGCGAGACCGTCTTTTCATGATAAGAATCTCGCTCGCTGACCGGTGATAATGACTAGGTATTGTTACGATAATACCCCAGTTCACCTGGCGGAACGTAAATAAGTCTGAGGAGTGGTTACCAAGATAAGGACAGTCCCATAGCAAATACTTGTGTGGAGTGTTAGAGACTTTCCCCTACTAGATTCAGCATAGAGATTAAATAATGGTGCATAAAATATAAAGGAAAAAAAGGTAAAGGAACCCGTTACACGCCCATTGAGGCATATTGGGAATATGGTGTTAGGCCCATATTATCTTGACCGTCGGCACACGAGGGGTGATGTGGTCGGCATCACGCCGGCCGCCTTAACCTTCCCAGAGTAGCTCTGGTACCCATTTGGGGCTGGGTCGACCCAGGAGCCGTTTGTGGCCTAAAAATTTTCCGCCTCATCTGGGGATCGAACCATAGACCACTGCGCTAGGAAGCCAGTGCACTAACCACTATGCTGCCGCGGCTCCATTGCATAAAATATGCCACATAATAATGACAGGGGAGAGAAAAATAAGAAAATATAACTCGCACGGGAATGTAATGCAATCTTGCCGGAGTGGAATTGAGATCGCACAACGGTATCGTCACATCGACAAAAAAAGAAGATATCGTACAGTTTGACATCATGGCAAGGAAAGAAGTCAACAACAGAATTGATAAATAGTTATGGAGACATGATCGCCTTCGCATCGTACTTGAATTTAAAAAAAAGAGAATAGTGCCTAGTGCTATGTATATAAAATCGAGAAGGCAGATAAACATGACAAAGAAAAAATTGACTTAAAGAACACCCAGAGTAAGAAATAACAGAAGCATACTACCCCTTGCCAGGCAGAGACCAGCTGATACTGTAGATTCAAATACCATCTGCTCAATAAATTAATAATCGGACAGACAGGTACATGTCCATGTGAGAAAGATAAACGAATAGTACTACGTGTCCTCCAAGACTGTCAACTCCATGATAATAGCAAATTGACAGTATGATCTTCACTAATCTATTTGTGGTTGAAACTATGTGACGATATAAGAAGCCTGAAACCGACCACTAACTTTAAGAGAGAAATAAATGCGGTTTTGTGAGAGAGAATCTTCTTTTTTCGTTCATTTTCAGACGTCAACTTGAGTATGTTCAAAGAAAGCAGCAGAGAGCCTGATACTGCTGGCATCACCGTATAGTTTTTCCAGGAATGGTACTGGTGATGGTCATAATGATGATGATGTGAGAGGAATCGAGGAAGCAGATAAAGCAGTAGAAGTTCCAAAGCATGAGGGGAGAAACAGTAGCCAATCGTTTAGCTGAAGCAAAGGCCTTCATTGATTTTTCTGGAAAATTATAACACAATGTCTGTGGTGTGTTTTGATGTTAAGAAGAATGGTGTGCATATAGTTGTACTTGAGTGAGGTCAACTGTGAAGGTCTCTGAGGTAAACAATGAACAACTGTATTATAGAGTGCCTTCCTTGTTACCACATTACGATCTCACTCTAAGTTATATTCTTTTTTTGACTAGCGTGACTGAAAGCTACATAAAGTGTCTAGGGTATTGTAAGAGTGTTGTAAAGAATCTCAATACAAAACATATACAAACATATACTAAGTACTATGATAAACTCAACTAACTCCAGTTGTTAAATTTTATATTTAAATATATCTTTTGTTAAACTTTATTGGTCCTGAGCCTAAAGTTGTTTTGGTCAGGACTACAGTCAATGAAAATCAATTTAGATGGATAGATATATTTACAAATATATATAAAGATATTTACACACAACAGACAATATGTCCATAGTACATTGTTACAAATGTTCACTCTGATGTTATTTACTCTTTTTAAATACTAGTACATGGAAGCAGGTTGAGGATTGTCATCATCCCACTGTGATAAGTTGTCCCAGGCCAGATATTGCACTTATCTGTTGCCTGGAATCACAGCCGTTGTAGTCGGTTTGGCCAAACACTTCAGTCTCCTCTGGACTTGACCTTCTTTAATACAAGCAGGTGCCAGAGACTCTTTGAAATCGTGCAGACTTCTTCAATGAGCGAGTACTAGCACCAGACAAGTGCCAGCAAGAACCCCACATATCAAGGAAATATAAACAAGTAACGATGAATTAGGCAATCGATTATAGCACACTTTCGTCACTGCCTCTGTTCAGACTGCTTTCAGATGGTAGTATTATTAATAAAAAGCACAAGTCTGCTCATCGCTTCTTGCTCCTCTGAATATTTTAGAAAAATGGCAGCGAGCAGTTTACTATTTCGTTAAAGTAAAAGGCTTTGGCCAATGAGACCAAGCATCTCTTTCATTGAATGAACTCTATTTTTTTTTTAAATATCTCAAACCACTATGCGTTACTACTACCAACTAGATTTGTATATTTAGGTTAGCCAATAATATTTCGGCTTCCTTCAAATTTCATCCAATCCCTTTCATCGTACTATCTTAGCCTTTCTTTGACCTAATTTTTTCTCAAAAAAATATGCTATCCAATCTAAGCAGATATGACTTGACCTGACAGTATCTCCGATTCTCTATGTATTATTACCAATATTTGATTATTTAATGGACTATTTAGATAACTAACAACATATTCTTGGTCAGTAAGTCTTCAGGTACACGAATATATGATTTTTATGGGGCTAAGTGGCTTGGTTCAAAATTCTATCTTTTTTCCATGTTAGTTGTTTATTTTTAAACTACCTCCTGTTCAATTCTTTTTCCATGTACTTTCAAGTTAATTACGAGAGTCTCTCGTAATACACGGGAATTTACGTCATTCGCAATAAGAGCTAAGCGTGTTTTCCTGATCGTAGTGTCCACATTTTCTAACTTTTTCATCGTATTCTGAAAACCGCCTAAGGGCAATACTAGCAAGTTGGTTTTATTTTTAGAAACAATGTGAGACGCGATTTGCGTTGTGTTATCTATCCGTCCCCTCTCCCCTCTACCATGTATTTTAGGCAAATACTTAGTTGACCTAGGGAAGTGTTACGTTTGTCGTCAAGGACGAATTTGAAAATTTGGGTACCCTTTTTGTTCGGCTAATGTGTTATCAAATAATAAGCTGAAGGCGTAGGCGACGCCAACAATTCTCGCCGAAAATTTTTAGTAATATCCTATCTTTGACTTTATGCACTATACTGTTATATTCTAAATTAGCTATTGTATTTAGAAGTTCGCCACAATGTCTCGGAACCGAAGAATGCATATGAAAAAGGTAAGTTGAAAAAGTTACACTTATAGACATGGGACTCTCACATTCATCTGTAAGGGCTGAACGGATTGTATCCAAAGTAAGCCAAGTTATAGCCCCGTATAGTTTCATGGGGGTCTCTGATGAGAAAAATTTCATGGGGGTCTCTGATGAGACAAATAAAGGACAAGACAGGCTGATAATCTCAACATGTAAAACAAACTTCTGCAGAAACCACCACTGCAAGAGCTTGTGAATGTTTGAAGCAGCAGACGTAATGGGATCTGCTGCTGTGGTGGCTCTAGGCTCCATAAAGGAGAAAAAAGAAAGGTAATGAAACAAAGTCAAAATCTCAGCAACAACAGCAGAAATATGTCTCCGACTATATAAGGAAAAGACGATGGTCATATATTGGTCATGTCCTACGAATGCAAAACAACAGAATACCACTACAGGCGCTCACTTGGGTTCCTGAGGGTAAGAGGAAAAAAGGAAGACCAAAAGAAACACTCAGAAGAACAATAATAAGAGAAGGAAGAACGTTGGGCCTAAATAATGTGCAAGAGCTAAGAGGAGTGGCGTCACAACGAACAACCTGGAGAGCACTGGTTTCTGCCTTATGCGCCGTGTTTGGTGCTTAAAGAATTTATTATTATTATTATTATTAATAGTATGTGGATATGTTAGAGGTTTGCTGTCTGCTATGAGAGAGGGACAGAGTGTGAAATATTATATTCTGAAGATAGTTGTTTCAAATTTTATGTCCGGAGAATGCCACGTTTGTTTTTTTCTCAAGCAAGGAAAAAAAAAAAAAAACTCGTAGCGTACACCAAAATAGCGACAATCGTTAAAGTGCATAGTTGAAAAATGACAATATTATCTCACAGTTACAGATACAGTTTCCCGATCTGGCAAGTTGATTTATCCTCGATGACATGATTACCATAAGATGGAAACATCATTTTCATCACCGCACATCAGCCACCAGTGGAACAGAGGTCTCCCACAAGTTCACGATATACCTTCCTGTTTGTGTCATCCGTTCACGCTTTTTTTTCCGTGTCTTAAAAAAAAATCCAACTTAAGTATGTTTTCAATTCCCTTCCCCATTTGGTTTTGGTCTCTCTCTATTCCCCCGCCCCCCTAAGGATTCCAGAAACATTACAACACGGTAAAGGTAATCCCATAGCAGATACTGCCGTAGGGGAGTGAAGTGTTAGAGACCTCACCATACTAGGTCCAGCATATGAGAGGTGGGGTGACTAGTTCCCTTCCTTGCTGTCTTTTCCTTCCCTGACTCTGGCCATTTACAGCCGGGTAAACTGGAGCGTGACAATTACTACCTTGTAATGCTATCAACTGGTTTCAGTGGCGTACTAAGGTGGTCCGCCCCGGATGACAGCCAGGAGGATGGTACCATCTATTCGACTGTTATAACATCATTGTACGGTACTATTTAAAAATCTGCTTGCAAGCGTAATGCATTTTTCTGCGTGTTTTATAAAGGGTATGATTCACCCCGGTTGCCAAATACTATAAGTACGCCACTGACTCGTTTCCGCCATGTGTGTGTCCCATCCGACGCCAACGTCTTTTAAAAAAAATCTCATCGTGTTTCACTAGTATGTGTCTGATACTTCCCATCAGTTCTACATTGATGATCTTCATAAGATGTTAGAACAAGAAGCCATGAATTAAAATTAGTTCTGATAATAGAATAGACTACGCGAACGAGAAAAGAGAGAGAGAGAGAGAGAGAGAGAACAGCGTAGGGATTCTATTTAAGCATCGAGAGTGGTGGTGAAGATGCTGATGGGTGACGAAGAATAGAGAGGAGAGGAGAGAGGGAGAGGGACGGAGGGAGTTCTGATAATAGACTAGACTACTCGCGAACGAGAAAAGAGAGAGAGAGAGAGAGAGAGAGAGAGAGAGAGAGAGAGAGAGAGAGAGAGAGAGAGAGAGAGAGAGAGAGAGAGAGAGAGAGAGAGAGAGAGAGAGAGAGATCTATTCTGAAGCAGTGTCATTATGGGAAAGCAATTTTGCACACAAGTGCTGCTCGTCAGAACACGGAACCACTGTGCGTCTAGCATTCTGAACACCCTTCTCGGCAGTACCTTGCAATCGATCGGCACGCTCCTCGAACGTCAACCAACGCAAAACTCGCTTCAGTTTTCGCGAAACGAACCGACGGGAGAGAGGCAAGGCTTTGAGTTTATTTCTTCCAAGTTTACAACAGCGCAGTTTTCCATCATGGAGAACGGTTAAAATATGAGATTTGCTGTTCAGTAGTTTCTTACACAGTTCCGTGAACAATGAAATCGTTAAACGTTCTGGACATCGGGACTTGTTGTCATGGTAAACTGAAAAAATGTGATTCACTGAAAACTGTCATGTCGATGAGCAAGGTGATCAAAAATCGGCGAGGAAGCTGATTCCTCTGTTCGAAGGGAAGGAACGGTGACAATAACCAGGGATAGGACCTTTTTCCTATCTCTTTCACCCGTTCGGCCCTTACCAACACAATGCATGGATCTATTAACGTTGTACAAGTTTTGGTTTTGGGATTTTTTCTTCTTGTGCAAGCTGTGGTGGGCAAGCACTTTACTGACCTGTGGGCTGTACATATCAAAGGTGGCGAGGAAGTAGCCAAGCTAGTGGCCACTCGACATGGATTTATTTACAAAGGACAGGTACGATTCTTAACATACATAAATTACTGTAATAGCAGATATATAATTCACAATTATAGTTTTAAACATTACATTGATTGTTGTGTGTGTTATAATGCGTAATCTAACATTGTTTGACCAAAGGGAGCGACGTAGTTCAAAGTCCAGCATAGAAATATAGTGCGTTACATGTACTAATTGTGAAATCTTGCGATAGGCCTATATAATTTTAATAGTATTTATTGTGAAGTGAAATTTTGTAATGGAAGTTTTACTACTTTCACTGTTGTGAAGTGAAGTGTGATGTTGCAGTAGGAATTTTACTAGTAGGCCGACTTACTGTGAAGTGAAATCTTTCAATATAAATTTTACCAGTAGGCCTACTTATTATGAATTGAAATCTTGCAGTAGGAATTCCACTAATACTTAATATGAAGTAAATCTCACAATAGGAATTCTACTAGTATTTATCTTGAAGCTAAATCTTGAAAAATTAACGCTGCTAATATTTAGTGCAAATTAGAAGAAGGCCTATTTTAAAATAGGAATACATTTCACTACATCCTCTAGGGAGAAAAATAAATGCGAAAATATAAAGAATTATGCCTTCTCTCACCATCTTTCAACTTCCTTGAGAGCAGTGATCCTTTAGTGTACCCACTGAGCTAACAGCTGTATGATTTGATCCTTTAGTATACCCACTGAGCTAACAGCTGTATGATTTGATCCTTTAGTATACCCACTGAGCTAACAGCTGTATGATTTGATCCTTTAGTATACCCACTGAGCTAACAGCTGTATGATTTGATCCTTTAGTATACCCACTGAGCTAACAGCTGTATGATTTCTTAGACATGTCTTGGTTTCTCCAGTCTTGGTTTTTGTTTATGTCAGCCCTCAGATTTCATTTTTCCATGTTTTATATAGCCATCCTCTTTGTTTGCATGTCATACAAGGCGACTAATCTGAGGTTATGCAAGAGGCTGACAATCTTATCATGTAAAACTCATTGCTTCATAAACCACAGCGGCATGTGAATGCTTGGCATAGGCTTCCTACAAGGGGACTGTGGTGTCTGCCCATGCATACCACATGTTATATTTATAGAGGTTGAGTCAGTGCTGATAAATGCGGCACTATTTGGAATATTAAAAATGAGGCGCACCAAAGAATGACGTACAAGATTGTTATGTGTATGGCCAAGGTGTTGAGGAAAGCCTTGAGCTTTGTGGCAGCTGTTTTTGGCTGTGTTTTCTTTTAAGTTCCATTGGGAACCTATTACGAAGTGTTCACCTTTCTTAAAGGATATGGTTTGTACAAGAGAATGAATATTCTTTGAATAGGATTAATACTGTATTGATGAGGTTTTGTAAATAAGGATTAATCTTGACGAACGCTTATGTATGCTACAAGGGATATAAATTATTAAAGGATGTCGAGTTCGTTTCAAAAAGGAAGACTGTTTTAGTTCCTCATTTGTGATTGGGTCAGTTAAAGAACCCGCATGTATGTTGTGGAGTATGGAACAAAACTATAATCGCATGTATGTTGTGGAGTATGGAACAAAACTATAATCGTTGGGAGATTTCACCCTGGATGTAACAGAGTAACGAGCATTATTATGAAACAACAGCAGGAGCAATCAAATATACATTAACATAATCAACATATACTTCAACTGTGGACAGGGGTAGCAATTTACCTGAAATAATAATAAACGAACACATAATATATTCAAACAGCGCCCCACCACAGAGGCCAACTTCAGTGGTGGTTCTATAAAGAGTGAAAAGGAAAATGACGGTGACATAAGACTGTCATCAGACTTTTGTCGTCTGCAAATATGTCATCTCCATTCATTAGATTATATTCTTCATTTTCTGAGTTTACTTCTACCTCCTGTTTGTCTCCAGTGGGGTTAGTGTTAATAATTCTTTGATGATATCTGGAAGTGTCCTTTCACAGTTCATCTGGAAATTTCGCAACTTTTGTCTAGTCATTTTTATTCACTGTTAGTTTATTTATATCCACAGTTCAATTTACGATTTTGTTTCACAATTATGTAGTAGGCCTATAGTATTCTTTCTCCCAATACATCTACAGAACCGTGTGTTTTTGAATAGTTGTTTTTCTTGTTTGTGATGACTTTATTTTAATATGAAAATAGGGCCTACTTCCATGATACATACATATTTTCAGTTATTCTTCTTCTTCTTCCGTCCTTAGCCAAAGACCGACCAAGCAGTCAGAGGCCATCACGCCTTGTGGCGTCTTAAGGGCAACAGCAGACTGATTTTCTCTGTAGTAGTTACCCATCACGCCTTAACGGCGTCTTTAGGGCAACAACAAATAGATCCATCTGCCGTTGTTTCCGTAATCATTTTTCAGTTATATTTAAGGTATAATTCTTTGTCACTGCATACATTTTCTTAAAGCATCATAAATCTGCAGTTATCAGGCTAGACATATAAGGCAATTAATATGAGGTTTTGTATGGAGCAAGTTACCTCATGATGTGACAAAAATTGCAACAGAAACAACTGCTGCAGCAACTTATGAATGCTTCATGCAGCGCAAAGGAAAATTATAACGGTCATGAAGAATTTGCAATATTTTTTTTTTCATTCATACGTGCTAAGTGGCTTCAGATTTGTTACCAACTCTGCCTAGTTATGAAAAAATATGTTTCCTTCAGTGAAATGCAATTGCATTTCTGAAGAAGTTTTTTTTTTAAACTAACACAAAACTTCTTTTTAATCTTCTCATAACACATACACTGCAGCTGTAGTTTTTGTATTTCTCTATTCAGATGTTGGCCTCCAACACTGTTTGTATTTTCATGTTTTTTAAACTTTTTCAGGGGGTATTTTAAAGGTATTTAAAAACAATTATCTATCTACTGCGTGCTGTTGGGAATAATTTGGAGATTATTTTCCAGGGAAGATATTAAATAGCATCATCACTGAGAGATTAAAACAGGCCAATTGACAGACAATTTGCATATGAACAAGCATTTTTTTTTTTTGACACAATAGATCCTCCTAAAGACCGGATAACCATGCTGCGCACAATGGTTGAAGAAAGCTTGGAATTGGACTTACCTCTTTACATTGTATTTGTGAATTTTGAAAAGGCATTCAACAGTGAATCACTTGAGAAACTGAGGTATTAGGGAGTCCCCATGGAGATCATTAACCTAGTAAAGGAAACATTTAAAGAGATGAAATGCAGATCCATTTGAGAAAAGAGCTGGAGTACCACAGGGATGCCTCTTCTCTTCTTACTGCCTATAGATTGGGTTATGAAAGGGGTCTATAGATTTGGAAGTGAGCTGGCAAAACAGCTCTATAATGTAGGTTTTGCTGCTGACCTTGTTCTTCTGTCTGATAATTGTCACTTGATTCAAGATGAAATGAAAACACTTGATTTGTCACAGCAATGGGGTCAGAAGATGCACAGGGAAAAGACAAAGACTCTGGGAATAAATGCAAAAAAGACTGAACTTTGTTGTGAGATAATAATAATAATAATAATAGCCCCTTCAGTCATAACTGACTACATCTTCCATGCGGCGAACATGGCCAAGCCAGCGAAGTCTGCGCTGTCTAAGCAGTGTTATCTTTCCAGCACGACAACACCTCGACATTTGTCACTTTATCTTTCCACGAAATGCCGAGGATGTGGCGTAGACACCATAAATGGAAGGTATTGAGCCTTCTTTCTTTTTGTGAGAAACATCCATATATATTCTTCTTCTTCTTTCTCTTCTTTGATCCATAGCCGCCAACTGTCAAAGCAGTCAGTGGCCATCACACCTGGTGGCGTCCTGTAGGGCAGCAACAAATTGATTCCACTTTGCTTGTTCGGCGGCCATCCTTCGTACAGTTCCACAACTTGGGTTCATTCTTTGCATCTCGGCTTCCACAGTTCTCTGCCAAGTTGTTTTTGGTCAGACTGTCTTTTGCTTTTCCCTCGGGGGTCCATAGCATAGCTGTTCCTGTGATGGTATACATATATATATATATATATATGTTAAAATGAAGAAGGCGGGAAGAAGACACGGACATTGGATAGGAAACACAATGAGGAAATTCGTTGATAACATTACCATGTGGCCCTTGTTCTGGAATCTGCAGGCTAAGAGAGGTAAAGGGAGATGAAAAAATACATTGAGAAGAGAATTGGAGGCAGAAATGAAAATGAGAAGGAAGACATGGAAAGTCCTTGATTCTGAGAGCAAGTTGCAGGAGAACCTGGCATGAGTTTGACTGCTGAAAGCCTATGCTCCTTGGGACCTAGAAGGGTGATAATTGAATGAATGAATGTTAAAAACATGAGCCTGTTCATGTCTGTTACAGAATTTCTAAACAGTTTATTATTTGCAGTGTTTTTCTGCCTTTGCTGGGTAAGCAAGATGTTAAACAGGTCTAGCTTTTCTGAATGGGTATTAAAAAAAATGATAGGGACTGATTAACAGAGTGGTTAGAGCGCTGGTCTCTCGCGGCAAAGGTTCCAGGTTCGAATCACTGGGCCGACATGTTCCAGTCTACCCAGCTGTAAATGGGCACCTGCTCTTTGAGTTAGGAAAGGAAAAGGCTGCGAGGAAGGAAATTGGTCACCCCACCTCTCGATGCTGGACCTAGTATGGTGAAGTCTCTAACGCTTCTCTCCCCTATGGCAGTATTTGTTATGGGACTACCTTTACCTTATAAAAAAAAGAGCTTATAAATATGTCCAAACACACTATGACCACTATCATTTTTTGGCAAGACTGTTGAAGCAAAAGCTCACAGAACTGATAGATACTTTGCATATTGGGGCATACTTTTGAAGCAACTTTGTGAAGGACGTACTGCATTAAGTGGTAAAGGAAGGGGCTACAGCAAGCCAAGATAATGTTAATTTCTGTGGGAAAGCAAAATTAGACCAAATCAGATAGATGCCATCTTCAGAGCAGAAACACTTTATCCTTAAAATGATCTCGTTTTGTTGATTTAGTAATCTACCACATGATTAATGGTACTTGCAGTGCATCATTATTCCCCATCATCATCATGTTCCTTTTCACTCCTGTTTGAGCATGGAGCTGAAGCTGCAGTTGGTTCCGTTATGCGAAGCTGGCAACAAAGCATTCATATTCTCTTGCAGTAATGGCTTCTGTAGCAGTTCATTTGACATAATGAGATTGCCAGCCTTATTCACAGCCCCCATATTAATTGCTTCTTACTACGTGCCAGATTGGGCATTAGTCTTATTATTTTTTTGGTCTCCCATTGCACAATGGAGGTAAAATATACCAGATGGTTTTTACATAATCTTAATAATGAAACCCAAACTAGACATAATGGGTATCTCCTGTTTAGGAGAAGTAATGGTTTCTGTAGCAATTCATTTTACATACGGAGATTGCCAGCCTTATACACAGCCCCCACATTAATTGCTTCTTACTGCATGCCAGATTGGGCATTAGTCTTTTTTTTTTTTTTTGGTCTTCTCTTCCATGAAGGAGGTAAAATATACCAGATGGTTTCTACATAACCTTAATAATGAAACCCAAACTAGACATGATGGATATCTCCTGTTTAGGAGAAGTGGAGCAGAAGATGGTACAGTTGTAGCCAGAACAACATTAAAACTGACAAAACGAAGCTTTTTTTATCAGTGTTAAGTGTAAGCAATCTTTAACCTCCATTATGATTTTCTGTTCCGATTCATTAATACAGCTAGGGAGGATATCTTGTAAAATAACAAGTCTTAGTTTAGTTTGAATGAGGATTTAAAAACCAAAACAAAGTTTTAATTTCATCATCATCATGTCTTTTTAATGCTTTAAAGAGCATGAAGCTGCAGCTGGTTGTCTTGCAGGAAGCCTATACCAAAGTGCTTGCTCAATCAGTGGTGGTTTCCATAGCAATTTGTTTGACATGAGGAGGTTGCCAGGACAACCTCATATTAGTCACCTTGTAGGATATGCCTGGGAGAACAGTTGTCCTATTTCTTCACCATCTCCTCATTCTTACTTTCATATATATCTTATTTTATTCTTCTATTTTCTGCAACTGTTTCAGCAACTGTTTCAGCAACTGTTTCAGCAACTGTTTCAGCAACTAAGGAGAGCTGAGTTTTAAAAAAAACAGAAAGATCTATTCCATTATAAATGTTTAGTGGCTTTCGCAGGAAGATAGGTTCACTTGCATTATATTTGTTCACAAATAGTAATACTGTAAATTGTCGGCTGCTGTCGTTTCTTTAGATCTCAATGGCTGCATGGAAAGGAGGAACATGCTGCAGGGGCAACAACTTGATCTCCATATAACTGCCCAAGCTCGCGCCCTGGAGAGGACTTCCCATAGTCAGTTATGACTGAAGGGGCTATTATCATTATTATTAGCAATACTGTATTAGCTTCGATTGGTTAGTAATTTTTTAGATGGGTTCTTTAAATGAAGATCCGTGAAGAACAGCTATAGACATCATCATCACCTATCAGCTCCTGAAGAAGCTTTCAACAAACGTATGCTAAGTCTTCCCACCCCATGCCATCAGCTCAGTGCCTTTCTATGTCGTCTGTATCCACCTATGTTTGTCTCCAGTTATTTTCTGTGTGTGTTCCTTGTCTCTCTCTCTCTCTACCTCTCCTACCCTAGTGACTTTTCTTCTTTGGTCCTTGGTCGCTGATTGACTAAGCAGTCAGTGACCATCATGCCCAGTGGCGTCTTGTAGAGGTAGCAACACACTGTCTCCACTTTGGTCCTTGGTCGCTGACTGACTAAGCAATCAGTGACCATCATGCCTAGTGGCATCTTGTAGAGGCAGCAGCACACTGTCTCCACTTTGGTCTTTGGTCGCTGACTGACTAAGCAATCAGTGACCATCATGCCTAGTGGCGTCTTGTAGAGGCAGCAGCACACTGTCTCCACTTTGGTCCTTGGTCGCTGACTGACTAAGCAATCAGTGACCATCATGCCTAGTGGCGTCTTGTAGAGGCAGCAGCACACTGTCTCCACTTTGGTCCTTGGTCGCTGACTGACTAAGCAATCAGTGACCATCATGCCTAGTGGCGTCTTGTAGAGGCAGCAACACACTGTCTCCACTTTGGTCCTTGGTCGCTGACTGACTAAGCAGTCAGTGACCATCATGCCTAGTGGCGTCTTGTAGAGGCAGCAACACACTGTCTCCTATGTGCTGCATCGGATGTCATCCTTCGTGGGGTGTCCCATCTCATGCTTGACATCTCTGCCTCCACAGTTCTCAGCCAGGTAGATTTTGGCCGGCCTCGCTTTCGCTTGTCTCTGATGATGGTCTCTTCTCATGAATATCCTGAACAAATGTAGAACAAATAAATGAACATTGAACAAACAACTTCCACACTTGAACTACATACAGCTACTACGAAAACTTACTGATGAAAATTATTTTTCTTTTTCGGCTGACTGCTGTCGTGAAGCTGTAGTAAAGGTAAAGGTAGCCACATAGCAGATGCTGCTGTAGGGAAGTGAAGTGTTAGAGACTTCACCATACTAGGTCCAGCATTGAGAAGTGGGGTGACCAGTTCCCTTCCTCGCTGCCTTTTCCTTCCCTAACTCAAAGAGCAGAGTCAGGTACCAATTTTACAGCTGGGTTGACTGGGACATGTCGGTACCGTGATTCGGACCCGGCGCCTTTGCCACGAGAGACCAGCGCTCTAACCACTCTACCAATCGGACGATCGAAGCTGAAGTAAGGAGCTTAAATTTATTCTCAAGAGCCATGTGCGTGGCGTTGGCTTCTGTGAGCCCGTGTTTTTGCAGGATTTCTGTGATGGTGTCTATCCATGTGTCTCTTGGTGTTCCCCGTGCCCCGAAACAAGATCTTCATTGATGACAATTAATTACATAAATAACGACGGTTTTTTTGTTAGAGAGATACTTCACAAGATGACTTTAAATACAATCACGTATCTGAACAGTGTTATATTTAACTACATCAGTGGTTTACCGTTGACAGTTGACAGTAACAGTCATATCAGGGGTGGTAATAATGATATGCGATTTTTGAGTGATCTTGTAATTAGAGAATATCATAAATTATATAAAATAATTGCAATTTTTGTTCTTGTTGTTTTTGAGGATTTGCTTTAAAGCAGGTATTCTTAACCTTTTGTGAACCATGGATACATTTCGTTGTCCATTGAAGTCTATGGACCCATTTGATTGTCCGTTGGAGGCTGTCAACTCCCTTCTTGGAAAATGAAATGTACATAAGAGCATAATTTTAAAAAAAAAACTTTACATTCTAAATTTTGTTACGTACACGGACCTCCCCCAGAATCATTCATGGACCACAAGTTAAGAAACCACGCTTTAAAGAGTTTGTTATTGGAAGTTTCTAGCACGCTACCACTGGTTGTGTGAAAATGTTGATGAGATAAGTTTTCTCGTTATTAATAGAAGGTTGTTCGCACCCTGCCAATGAACTTTGATAGAAAGCTTTTAACACCCTGCCGCTGATTAGGGATGGAATTGTGGATATAAAGTTTGTAGGAAGGTGTCACCGCCTGCGATTAGACAGTAGTTATCGTTGTGGTATTTCTTTGTTATTTTATATTTGTCCGATTGACAGAGTGGTTATAGCGCTGGTCTGTCGCGGCAAAAGTGCCGGGTTCGAACCATGATACCGACACGCTCTAGTCTACCCAGCTGTAAATGGATACCTGACTCTGCCCTTTTGAGTTAGGGACGGAAAAGGCAGCGAGAAAGGGAACTGGTCACCCCCACATCTCGATGCTGGACCATAATCAAGTCTCTAACACTTCAGTGCTCTTCAGCAGTATCTGCTATGGGACTGCCTTTTTTATCTATATTTTGTATACTTGTATGCCCGTTCTCAGTTCTATCGCGTAAGCAGACGCGTAGTATTAAACTTCTTGACTTGATAATGGTTTTATTCTAATAAATTACATTTCTTCTCAGAGGCGTACTATAAGTATTTGGCACCGGGGGAAAGGGGGGGGGGGGGCCGGATCCTACCTTTGGCACCCCCGCCCTCCCCCCTCCCCCATAAAGAATCACAATTGGAAGTACATTTTTAACAGTAAGTGCTATCATAACAGTGGCCTATGGCACCCCCCTTCTGGCTGTCACCCAGAGCGGACCGCCCCCCTTAAGCACACCACTGTTTCCTTTTGCTTTTTTTTAAAAATCAGCCTGTGTTTAGGAGCAAGATGTTCATCATTCAATAATTCATTCTTATTTCAGGCGCTCATGCTGTTGTGTGTTTGTTTTCAGCGGTGATAAAATGTTAAAATTCAAACATTCAGTACCCGTTTATGTATAGATCAGTGATAGACGCTTACATTCATCTCGTCCAATCTTTCCATATTTTCCCAGGATTATGTTTCGCCCATTAGTTCCATCTTGTGTCTCTTCCCTCTCCTGGTCTTCCTCTTTTCCTGCAGGTTATGAATGTCAGACCTGACGAGTTATGCTCTATGTCATTTTTCTATCCATATTATCTCCACGTACGTGCTCTAATCTACGAAACGACGGGCTTATATTTGATATGGTCAAGAGGTTTTCATTCGAGGAAGTCTCCTGCTGCCCTGTATGAAGCATCTTGGTCAAGAGGTTTTCATTTGGTGCAGTCATCTGCTACCCTGTATGAAGCATCTTGGTCAAGAGGTTTTCATTCGGTGCACTCTCCTGCTGCCCTGTCTGAAGCATCTTGGTCAAGAGGTTTTCATTCGGTGCACTCTCCTGCTGCCCTGTCTGAAGCATCTTGGTCAAGAGGTTTTCATTCGGTGCACTCTCCTGCTACCCTGTGTGAAGCATCTTAGTCAAGAGGTTTTCATTTGGTGCATTCTCCTGCTACCCTGTGTGAAGCATCTTGGTCAAGAGGTTTTCATTCGGTGCACTCTCCTGCTGCCCTGTCTGAAGCATCTTGGTCAAGAGGTTTTCATTCGGTGCACTCTCCTGCTGCCCTGTCTGAAGCATCTTGGTCAAGAGGTTTTCATTCGGTGCACTCTCCTGCTACCCTGTGTGAAGCATCTTAGTCAAGAGGTTTTCATTTGGTGCACTCTCCTGCTGCCCTGTGTGAAGCATCTTGGTCAAGAGGTTTTCATTCGGTGCACTCTCCTGCTGCCCTGTGTGAAGCATTTTGGTCAAGAGGTTTTCATTCGGTGCAGCATCTGTGTGAAGCATCTCTTATAAGGCATCCCTGTGTAAATATCCGTATTCTCTTTTTGATTTGTGCTGTGTAAGAAATACTCAGCAATTAAATGGAAACAATCATCCAGAAATAAAACATGGATGGAATAGAGGCGTGGATATTTGACGATGAGCGTGTTTTTAGACTATTTCCGGTTCTTGTGCGTTTATTCACCGGTTAAATCAAATTGTGGATATTTATTACCCAAACCGATCACCGTACTCTTTCTTGACTGAAAAAGTGTCATTGTCCTCTCCCCCCTCCCCCGTTGCTTAGAATTTTTTTTAAAACACGCCTGCCGTTCGTAAGGTTGTAGTCACGTAGCACATTCTGCCGTAGGGGAGTGAAGTGTTATAGACTTCGATGTACTGGGTCCCAGCTTTATGAGGTGGGGTGGCCTGTTCCCTTCCTCGCTGCCGTTGCCTTCTCTAACTCAAGATCAGAGGCAGGTACCCTTTTACAGCTGGTTTGACTGATGCGTGACACCTGCTCCCTTTCTCGCTGCCGTTGCCTTCTCTAACTCAAGATCAGAGGCAGGTACCCTTTTACAGCTGGTTTGACTGATGCGTGACACCTGTTCCCTTCCTCGCTGCCGTTGCCTTCTCTAACTCAGGATCAGAGTAAGGTACCCATTTACAGCTGTTATGGAGTGTTAGAGACTTCACCATACTAGGTCCAGCATCGAGAGATGGGGTCTACCTAGCTATAAATGGGTACTTAACTTTGAGTTAGGGAAGGAAAAGACAGCGAGGAAGGAAACTGGTCTCCCCACCTCTCGATGCTGGACCTAGTATGGTGAAGTCTCTAACACTCCATAACCAGCTGTAAAAGGGTACCTGCCTCTGATCTTGAGTTAGAGAAGGCAATGGCAGCGAGGAAGGGAACATGTGTCACGCATCAGTCAAACCAGCTGTAAAAGGGTACCTGCCTCTGATCTTGAGTTAGAGAAGGCAACGGCAGCGAGGAAGGGAACAGGTGTCACGCATCAGTCTAACCAGCTGTAAAAGGGTACCTGCCTCTGATCTTGAGTTAGAGAAGGCAACGGCAGCGAGGAAGGGAACATGTGTCACGCATCAGTCAAACCAGCTGTAAAAGGGTGCCTGACTCTGATCTTGAGTTAGAGAAGGCAACGGCAGCGATTTCCCTTGTTTCCTTTGTACCGTTAACTTGTAGAACTGATTCAATTCCGTTCTATTGGTTTATAAACTTTTTTTTTTTAAATACGGGGGGGGGGGGGGGGGGGGGGGGGGGGGGGGTGGGGGGGGGTTTGGGGGCGGGTCTGTCGTAAGCGTGTCAACTATGAATGCAAGAGAAACGCTTTTTTTTTTTAACTTGCCTCCCAAATCACAATGTGAAATCAACATTTTTCAGTCAAGAAAAAGTACGGTTCTCAGTTTTGGTAATAAATTTCCAGAATTTGATTTAACCGGTGAATAAACGCACAAGAACCCTATTTCCTTAAAAAAGAAAAAAAAAATTTGTAAGTGTGCGTTGTTCCCTTCACCCCAACTTTGCTCCAGTGTTAAATCCATTGTCAATTTAAAAAAAAAGGTCTCATCGGGTTTGTCCTCCGCTAGTTTATTTCTTTCCCGGGATAAAAATCACGATCAAGCCATCCCCTCCTTCTCCCGTCCATTTTTTTTAAAATCTCCGCCTTTGTTGGCTCCGGTCCTTTTTGCTATCGATCTGCATCCCCTACATTCAAGAGTGCATTGTTGGCTCTGCTCATCCGTGTTTTTGAAGAGCGCACTATGGGACTGGAAATCTTGCAGTAGAGATAATTAGTAGTAACTTGACTTCTCTAGAAGACTGCAGCACGTGTACTTTACAGCTTATTCTTACACAGTTGTCCTTGTTATCTTCTTTATATACTTTCTCATCCGTCTGTCATTTTGTCTTTCTTTTATTTTCGATTAGTACAAGATTTTACCGCCTCATAAACACGAACAAAAATTAATCTTCTTATTTGCCTGTTGGTCTCCTGTGGAGCATAGCATTTCACTTAGTATCTTCGTGCCAGGCTTCCCTGTCATGCTTCATGTGTTCGGGTTCGTTCAGAATCTACAGTAGCTTTCTTACGCTTGTCTCCAGTTTGTCTCTTCATGTCTTTTGTCTTTTTCTCGCTGTACTTTTTTTAACCTAGGAGATTCCAGAATAAAGACTGCCTTGTGATACTGTTGGCTTGTTTGTGTTCTATCATCGACAACGTTTGTCTCATCTCATGTATCACTGGTACTTGCCTGGCTGTTTCCATCAGCTCCACATTGATGATTCTGTCATACCATTTTAGACCAACTATTCTCCGCAAGCACCCATATATTACAGTAATAGAAGCACAAAACGTGGTGGTTGGGATGATCTGTATTACAGTAATAGAAGCACAAAACGTGGTGGTTGGGTGGATCTATATTACAGTAATAGAAGCACAAAACGTGGTGGTTGGGATGATCTATATTACAATAATAGAAGCACAAAAAGTGATAATTGGGCGGATCTATATTACAGTAATAGAAGCACAAAACGTGGTTGTTGGGTGGATCTATATTACAGTAATAGAAGGACAAAAAGTGGTGGTTGGGGTGATCTGTATTACAGTAATAGAAGGACAAAAAGTGGCGGGTGGGTGGATCTGAGATCTGTAAAATGAGTTTTAAACATTTTGGTAATAATTGAAGAATACCATGCAACTACCCATACTTACAGAATGATTTTGATTAGATTTAATTTATTCATTCATCCCCTTTCAGCGCCCCCCCCCCCCCCTTCCCCAAGGATCAGGGGCCTTCAACAAAATAATGCCAAGTCTGCATATCCCGTGCCATCAGCTCAAGGTCTTTCCATGTCTTCATAATCGCTGTCATATGTCTCGAATTCTCAGCGCCATGTGATCCTTGAACTTCCTCTACCTCCCTTACCCTGGGGATTCCAGAACAAGCACTGCCTAGTAATGCTGTCAACAGGTTTCTTCAGTGTGTGTCCTATCCATCTCCATCGTCTTCTTCTCATCCTTTGTTCCATCCGATAGTTCTTGTCATTATTTCCAATGTTGTTCATTGTGACTTTCGAAACAAAAGAAGACAAGCTGAATAGAGGAGTGAAAGGAGTATATGTAGCAAGTGCATTCCAGTGATTCGAACAGCAAGGCAGTTCTTGTCTGAAAATTCTTATCTTTTGCCTGTGTACTGTGGGTTCTTCTTCTTCTTCTTCGTTCACCCTCAGATGTCAACTTGAATAAGTTCAAAGAAAGCAGTGGTGAGCCGGAGGCTCTTGATATCTCCGTAGATTTTCTCCAGGAATGGACTGTGGGTTCGATAGCACCGCGCCTTGCTCCGTCGTAAAACATTGTTCATAATTTATTTGTCTTGTTCCAGTTGGCTTTGACCCCTATTCTGTATTCCAAGAAAAAATATTTATAATACACTTTGTCTTTTCTAATGTTTACATTATTTTTCGTGTGCTCAGTTTCTTAAATAGCTTGCCTGCTGTGTTCCACGGAAGCGCGCACGCCAATGCTTTTACAACGCAACACCGAGATCCTAAGGAGGCCATTCCTTCCACGCGCTCTCTCTGATTCATAACTGTTTCACTTGATAACTTATACACGTAGGAAAGCCTCTTTGATACGTAGCTATTTCACTTGATAACTGATATACGTAGGAAAGCCTTTCCTTCCACTTGCACTCACTGATAGATAATTATTTAACTTGATAACTTATACAGATTCCTTTTCTTGTTTGTCGTTTCAGATTATGCCAGATTACTACCATTTTCAGCACAGAAAGGTAGCCAAACGGTCGGCGTTTGCCAGCACTCATTACTACAAGCCTTTGGCGGAAGACAGCGACGTAAGTAGAACTGAAATGTTTGGTTGTTGAGGCGTTATGTAACGCAGCGGATTAACGTGAAGCCGTAGCAAAATATTTTGAGAATACTACGAATCCGCGTATAATGTCGTATATACCAAGGGTAACAAAGATGTTGTGATGAGCAATGGCAAGCAAGTAAAATTATAATCAGCCGGAGAAACACACAATAAACAGCGGAAAAGAAGGGAACTGTATCCGTTTTTCAATAATTTAGAACACAGTCCATTCCAGTAATGACATCACCTCACCGCAAGGAAGATGCGAGTTAAGCATTTCTAACGTGACTATAGAAACATAAAGAATAAAAGGAAGGACATATATCCAAATAAAAAATTTACCACCTCTACCACCTGTCTTCACCTTTATTGAACAAGCGTCATACAAGTAATCAGTGTACTGTGATGAGTTGGCCATATTGCAGAACCGGAAACGGTTTTTAGGCGGAAACGGTTTAAGTGCATAATCATCATCAGAATCTTTCAGCAAGCCATCTTCTTATTTCATCTAGGATCCTTAACCGCTGGCTGTCAAAGCAGTCAGTGGCCATCACGTCTGGTGGCGTCTTATAGGGCAGCAACAAACTGCCTCAACCTTGCTCGGTCGGCGGCCATCCTTTGTGTGGTGCCTTAACTATGGTTTATGCTTTGCATCTCGGCCTCCACAGTTCTCCGCCAAGTTGTTTTTGGTCGACCTTTCTTTCGACTTCCGTCAGGGGTCCATATCATAGCAGTTCTTGTAATGGCGTCGGGGTCTCTTTAACACATTAACTACCGAATTGAAAAACACAATGTAGCCGAATTAAATTTTTTTCCCATTTTCATCCTAATGGTGTTTGCACAAAGTAAGCTGTAGTTTTCGTAATTGTTTACAGATTTTTATGAATTACATGTCATTTTAAAGATAAATGAATGTATTATTACAATAAACACCAGTTGTAACTCTAATAGAGGTTGTTGCTATTTAACGGCCCTCCGATAGCCGAGGACTTGCAATATTTTCACAATTATAACTGCTTGCACCCCATCTCTATCAAAATAACAATTTCAATCAACGTGCACACCATTTTCACTCTTGTCCTCGTTGCTAGATCTATCAGTCAATTGTTGAAACACGTTTCTATCCTATTCAGCCGTTAGACGAGATGTACACGCATTTTATGTAGTCCTATCACTAGTTGCCATGGTAAACAGTTTTACACGATTTGGTAAGTAACCCAAAACGCTGAAAAATATGAACATAATATCAATTTTTCAGTGTTCTACAACAACCATGCTTTGGGAATTTGTTTTCCGGTGGCAACTTAAAATCTCGAACCAGATCAGAGAGTGTTTCAGTACATTTTTTATTCGTTTTATTACTAAAATTAGATTGGCGCTCTGAGCGGCTTGCGGTCCAAATGTGATTATTTTGTAAGCCGCTGACAGCGGCTTGCGGTAGTTAATGTGTTAAGTTAGCGATGAAACACAATTTGTTTCCCCTGAAAAGAAACATGCCACGATGAGACGCATTACAAGGCAGTCCTTGTTATGGAATCTTCATGGCAAATGAAGTTGAGGGGAGACCAAAAAACGCACAGAGAAAGGAACTGAAGACAGCCACTAATGGATAAAGAAGATATGGAGATGCCTTACATGAATGGCAACAGGACAGAAAGGTTGGGCATGAATTAGTTCTAAACCCAATTTCCTTAGTATATGATGATAATGATGAAGGTGCAAATTAGAGGTGGGCAAATCGACACACTCAGCTGTTTCGAGACATTCGAAACAGTGATTTAAACTGTGTCGACACACTGTTTCGACACAACGGCACAGCGGCACTTTTGCCCGTATCGGGGAGAAAGAAGTCTCTTATAGACAGTATACATGAACTGTGTGAGACAATCTCTGTTTTTTCTTGCGCGCTACTGGCGTGTGTGAAAATCTATGTCGTTTCGTGTGACCACAATTCAATATTTTTACACAAGTCTTCATTATGATGAAATAAAACGGAGATATGATGATAGCTGCAGTATAAGTGAAAATAATTAAAAAAACAACAATAATAATAACAGTAATAATAACACATGATATCAAACTATAGTAAGCTAGTTTTGGTAGATAATGATTCAAATCCACACCGAGTACACAGATATCAGCAGAGCTAATAAAGTGTCAGTTACATTTATACGAACACACGGACACTTTCAACTTTAACATAGTGCCTAAAACATTGACAACTGCAGCACTGACACAATTTCCAGTGTCTATAACTTCTCAGCAAAAATAATATCACTTGTAAAATCAAGTCATCATAACACATCCCTGAAAAATATGACATGTTTGATATTCCATACTAATGTCCCGGACGGTTGACTCAAATTTTACATAGGCCTACGGAAGGTGAGACAGTGTGCCTCTTTGCAAAACAGCGAGGCAGACAGGAACTGAAACTGCTTCGAAACAAGAAGCAAGCTATGTGTCGAAGCTGTCGGACTCAGCGCTGTTTCGAAGCATTGTTTCGACACACACACACAGTAGCCATTTCTAGTGCAAATGGCTACAGAAAAACAAATGATAGTGGCAAAATATTTATAATCGGTATTGTGCTGTCAGTTCCAGTGCAGATCAATGCTCATGTGAAATAAGATGCCTGAGAAAGGCGGTTAATAGCACATACACACACTCACACACTCAAAAGAAACGAAGAAACCAGAGCGATCGTTAAAGCAGCGCTGACGAAGTATACTGTATAGAGATAAACCAAGAATAAGTTGGTTTGGGCGCCTGGTGCTTGTTCATGGGTTACTGTCAAGCTGCAGAACGGGCTTATAACCTCTGAATGGAAGATAGAATGTGTAGAGGGCGATCCACTAAAAGATATATAGAGGGAGTTACATGACAGACATCGTAAAGACAAGACAGTATGACAACACAGCAGGCAGCAATATGCTGATGGATGGGATTCCTATCAATCTGGAGAGCGGGCTTATAACCTCTGAATGGAAGAGAGAATGTGTCGAGGGCGATCCACAAGAAGGTGGATCGCAGGAATTACGTGCCAGACATCGTAAAAACTGACAGTATGACAACACACCAGGCAGTAATGCGTGTATTAGATCTGAAACTGACGGTTAATCAAATCTGCGACGATTCGCAACATGAATCTAAGCATAAGAGGTAGTCGATTTATTTCAGTAATTTGTTGGTGTCTGTTTCTGAGTAACATTCCAGCGAGCTCTGAAAGGTTGCTAAAGAAAACTGTGATAAATAGCTAGTCGATTTGATTGCGTTGCTGCGTGTTAGCCGGTCTATTTGTGCAACTTCCCTCTTTTTCACACTAGTCGTGTTAACGGCCTCATTTTGACCTTTCAAACGGGGTCCAAATGTGAGACCGATCGATCTGGGCAACTGTGTGCTAGTCTCAGATGCCTTTGCGTCGGACATTCACATCTTCTTCATTCTTTGTTCTGTCTGTCTGTCACTCTCTCTCCCCCTCTCTCTTCTGTTAGATTATACATTAACGCATGCGTAATTGTTCTTTTTCGGCCTGCCTACTGTTCAGCTCTTCTGTTTGCTCACTGAGGATTCGTTACCATTTCTAGTAATAGCTGGAGCTTACTAACCTTTCTCAAATTCAGCTTTTTTTGCCTGTTTCTTGCAGAACGTAGGTGTTAAACTATCCATTATTTTTTCTGGTTTTCTCCAGTTTATTTTTTCTTCCTCTGCTGTTTGTGCCTGTTGTCACACTTTTTTTCTTTATAATGTGCCACATAAATATATACTGTTTACTTCTGAAAGATTCCTTGACGCGTTGACCACATTTAGGACATCCTCGTGAGTCCATTTAGCTGTCCATGACATTCATAACATCTCTTTCTCTCTCCCCCCTCCCCCCCCCCCTCCCCACGTAAAATCACATACTGGTATCTGTTACCTGCAGGGGTCTACTTTATTTTAAATTTTGTTTACTGATTGTTGTCACGGGATTATCTCCCCATGCTCAGCAGTAGTGGTGAAACAATGGCCAGACTTAGAGCATAATGACGAGAGTATTCAAAGGTATCAACCTTCGCTCAAGATTATTCTTGGCAGAAATATAAATAGAAGAATGATGATTCTGCTTCAGGGAGCCTCACAAGAATTTTAAGAAATCAAGTATAACAACTGAAATCATCTAATTATAAGCTGTCATGAACTTTTTATATTCCCGCCCCTTCAATGAGGAAAAGAAATTTGCTCTTATTGTCTAAGCCACCAACTGAAATGATTCAGTAAAATCTTAATCTATTAGCTCTTTAAGTTTATGTATTTAAAACAATATATGAGTCATACAGGTGCACACTACAGCTTACCCCAATTATAGCTTTAAAGTTACAAATAAACAGGTTTAATAATCACTTAGAGTTTAACAAGATTTAAAATAAATAACATTGTTTAGAATAATGAAGCGAGGATATTTATCACACTCGGATGATTTATATTGTGGTGGAAAACTTGTGAAATGTTCATTGATTTCGCTTGTTCACTACTTGGCTTCCAGTGTGGATTTGGTTGGCGTCTGCTTCAGCTGCTGTTGGTTCCCACCCGTGCTTTGGACTGTAGTTCTTGTCAGTAGTCAAAAATTTTAGCAGCAGCACATCTCTTGCACAAGGCCGTGGTAATTGCTTAGGTTGTCAGGCCAAGCGTCTTCAAGACCCGTCTGATGAGGAGTCTAGCGTCGACTGCTGGCAACTTGTACCACAAAGTTGATGTTGGGTCCCGTCACTGCTGGTAACTTGAACCACAGACTGAAAGGAGACAAATATCTCTACTGAGTATTGGGTCTCCTGATATGAGATTCAGGCGACTTCCTCTTCCAGCCACTACTTTTTCAGAATATTTTACCCTCACTGAGTGTTATGTTTTAACCACATGAGTCGGATGAAAGTGCTTTTGAGTAGCGGAAGACAACAATTGCAATATTTATACACATATATAAGAAATTTACTAAAGTGCTTGTATAATAAATATGAACCCCATAATATCATCATCCACTCCCTGCTCTCTGTGGATCCTGGGGCCACCTCCACTGTTGATTCCTTATGAGGAAGCCCACATAAAGCAGTCACCAGCTCTTGCTGTGGTGTTTCATATGTCAAGCTATTAACAGTGATGCCACTGTACACCCAGAAGCAAATTATACGTCAAAATGCAAAATATGAAATGATAAAATGTACAGATTACAACTTACCCCAATATCGGTCGAAGTAACTTACAGGCTTGGTGCATAAAGTGGCCGCAATTTACTGCCACTAGTTTAAGTTGCAATAAACCCTCAGATAGATGAAGTTACAGTGTACTTCTGCTATATCCACTTGAGGGGGGGGGGGGTCCTGAAACTTGGGCTTTTGGTATTATTATGAGTTTTACGCTGTCTAATGTTAGCAGCTACTCCTAATCCTGGGCCGGTCCTATAAGCTGTCCATGGTTACGAGCTCTTATTTTGGCTGTCTGTGATCTCTCATTGACAAAATTGGAAGTGAAGTAGTCTTACAAGGCACTAGATTATAACAAATACGAGGGGCATTCAGAAAGTAATGCACCACATCGTTTTTCTCAGCTAATAATAAAGATAGAAGCATGAAATTTTGCACACTTCAAATATGGCATGTGCCAGTTGTGTGCACCAAATTGCACCGCAACCGGCCAAATAATACGGCTGCCCTAAACCGTTGAAATGGAGCGTGTTAGCAACTTGCGTTATAAACAGCGAATTGTGATAGAATTTCTCGTTGCAGAGAAGGAAACTGTTGTGAATATTCACAAGTGTCTATGTGATGTGTATGGAAGTTTTGCAGTCGACAGGAGTACAGTCAGTCGCTGGGTTCAGAGAATCAAAGAATCAGGAAGTGGAGATACGGAGCTGCTTGATCGGTCGCGCTGTGGACGTCCTGCCACAGCCACCAACGCAGAAATGTTGAAATGCGCTGAGGGCATTATTCTTACTGATAGGCGAATCACTACTCAACAATTGGCCTTACAGCTGTCAGTCAGCATTGGTAGTGCAAATGCAGTTATAAAAACTCGGATTTTCTAAGGTTTGCGCAAGATGGGTTCCTCGAAGTCTCACAAATGACCATCGATTGCAAAGGAAACCAATTTCTGCTGAATTGTTGGAGCGTTTCAGTGCTGATGGAGAGAACTATTTGGCTAAGATCGTTACAGGGGACGAAACCTGGGCACATCATTTTGAACCAGAGACAAAAAGACAGTCAATGGAGTGGCATCATCCGCAATCACCAAGAAGAAAGAAATTCAAGACAATTCCTTCAGCTGGAAAGATCATGATCACTGTCTTTTGGGACATTGAAGGTGTGATTCTTGTGGACGTTATGCCAAGAGGAGAGACAATCAATTCGCAAGCTTACATTAAGACATTGAAAAAACTCAATCAGTTCTTCTTCTTCTTCTTCTTTCGTTCGCTTGAAATATATTGTCTATATCTGCAATGTTGTTTCTTGTATAAACTTCACTGTCTTTTGTAGTTCATACAGAGGTCCATATAGTTTTGCTTCCAGTGTTGTTTCTCTGGGCCAGTGGGTTTGCCTCAATATATCATATTCGGGCCAATCTTGCAGTACGTGCTCTGCTGTCTGGGGTGCCTGTCCACATGTACACATGGCTGAATTGCCAATCTTGAATTTTGTATACATGTGGCTGCGGAGGCGGTTGTGTCCTGTTCTGAGGCGCAGAATGACTATTTGTTCTGATCTGTTCATAGCTTGGTAGTCATCCTGCGTTGATGTTGGTGGCTTTCTGATAGATTTGATCATCTTTTTCTTCTGATGGTACGTAATTGGTACATCCGGTTGTTCGTCTGCAGCACCTTCTTTAGCCAGTCCGTCTGCTCTCTCGTTTCCTGGTATTCCACAATGAGACGGTATCCACTGCATGGCGACCCTGCGCTGGTTGCACAGTTCAGAAAGTAGGGCTTGTATAACTGGCAATTTTCTGGACTGAAGTTCTTGGAGTGCTGATCTTGCATCTGTCAGGAATACTACAGGCTGTGGACCGAGATTGGTGTTCAGTAGTTTCTCAGTTGCCACCTTGATTGCCTGGACTTCTGCATCATAGTTGTTACAGAATTTCCCCGTTGGTACTCTTACCGTATCCCTAGTGTTGTTTGGGTATTCTATGTACACTCCTGCTCCTCCATTCTTTACTGCATTCTGTGCTGACCCATCTGTGTATACTCGGACCCAGAGGTCCTGTGGGTATTCATCATCCAGGAAACTGAGAGTGACTGTCCTACGTTGCACGCTGTTCTGTTCATCCCTGTCGAATATTCCTTTCACTTTTGTGTGGATGTGTACTGGTAGTCCATGCTCCTCTCTCCAAGGGGTTTGTTCTGGCACAGACTTTAGGGGGCTGTTAACTTCAGGCAGGTCTGAGGTTTGTCTACGAAATCGTTTGGCCTGGTGGATAAAGCTGCTTCTTTTCAGTCGCCCCATTGCTAGGTTTTGGAATCTGTCCTTCATTGGATGGCTCGGCATACAGAGGAACTTTTCTGCCTGTGTTAGCACTTTCGTGTCTTTGCGTTCTCTCAGTGCTTGTATCCTCCCCATTTTCTCCATCTCCACTATAGGCGTTGATTTCATTGCCCCCGTGATGACCCTAAGCGCCTGGTTTTGCACCTTATCTAGCTCTTGTAATGTGGTGTTTGATGCTGGACACCACGCAGCTGACCCATATTCCAGGTGTGGTCGTATGCCCTGCTGGTAAACTTTACTAAGTATTTTCCCGCTGGCTCCCCATGTGGTTCCACTTAGTTTTCTCAGGATGGCTAGCTTCCTCCTGGCCTTTGTTGCTGCCTTGTTGATGTGCTGCTTCCATGTCAGCCTATCATCGAATGTAACTCCGAGATAGGTGGGTTGTTTATCTTCTCTCAGGAGCTCTTCGTTTATCTTGATGACACCAGCTTTTTGTTTGGGAGAGAGGGGTGAAGAGCGTAGTGCTGCACTTGTCTGTGTTGATGCTGACACACCATCTATTTGCCCATGAGGTTAAGGCATCTATAGCTCTTTGTAGCAGTTTGGTGGCCACTGTTGCATGCTCATCTGTGCACCATATTACCAGGTCATCAGCGTACATTGCCACTTTCATTCCATGTGGTAGTTCAGCAACCAGGTCGTTGATGTAGACTAGGAAAAGTGTGGGGGACAGAACCCCTCCCCTGAGGGACGCCATGACGCAGTAGAATTTTCTTACTCTTGAGGCCATCTAGTTGTACTCGGGCTCTTCTGTTATGCAAGTATGCTTTCACCCATTTGTACATCTTACCATTCACTCTACAATTTCTCAGTTTCTTCAGAAGCCCTTCTTTCCAAACCTTGTCAAATGCTTTCCTTAGATCTATCCATGCTGCTAGTACCAGTTTCTTATCTTGGAACGCATCCTCAATCTCTTGGGAAAGGTAAGTTGCCTGATCTTCGGTGGAATAACACTGCCTAAAGCCCGCCTGCTGTGGTACAAGAAGGTTTTCACTTTCAAGGTACCACTGTAGCCTGAGGTTGATGATACGTTCCATTGTTTTGCAGAGGCAGCTTGTAAGGCTGATTGGTCTGTAGCTGGAGGCAGTGGAACTGTCTTTTCCTGGTTTTAGGAGTGGTATCATGATTGCTTCCCTCCAGGTCTGTGGAACTCTGCCTGAGTTCCAACAGATATTGAAGATCTGCAGCAGCTTTGTTTTTGCTGCGGTTCCCAAGTTCTTAATCATTTCATTGGACACTCCATCAACTCCTGGCGACTTTCTCATTTTCAATTTGGATATTGCAAGCTCCAGTTCTCTGAATGTGATTGGTGCCTCCATAACTTCAGGTATGGTTCCATCTCGTCCTGCGTGTTGTTTCTCACGAGTCTCCTGTTGCTTCTCTGGGCTAACTTCGATGTTGTTGTCTTTAGCAAAGGAGTCTGCAAAGTGATCAGCTGCCTGTTTTCCCATGAGGATGTTTCCATCTTTGTACAGAGCAATCCTTGAGTTTCTCTCTGTACCTTCATCGTTAAGTTGCTTTACCAGCTTCCACAGTTTCCTCGTATCTCTTTCAAAGTTCAAGGACTCTGTTTTCTCCTTCCAGCTTCTTCGCCTGGACTGCAACTTGGCCCTTTGAAATTTGGCCTTAGCTTGCTGGTAGTTATTGTGGTGTTCTTGGCATGGACTGGTCTCTGCCTGCTTTCGAGATGTTTCCACGTCGTTGTGCAGCTGCTCTAGTTCACTATTCCAATATGGTTTGTAGTGCTTACGAGCCCCTCTAGGTATTGTTTCACGAGCAGCCTGTAATATGCATCTGCTGAATTCATCGACTAGCTTATTGATGTCTTTGTCTACAGTCAGATCTCTAGCCAGTATACTAGTACGGTGCTGGTACATTGTCCAGCCTGCTTTCTTGTAGTTCCACCTAGAGAGAGTGCTGCTCTCCTTGACACGTTCATTTTCCACAATTAGGAAGACTGGACGGTGGTCGCTGCCTCCAAGTTGTTTCCCTACAATGCGTGTGGTGTTCCACTCCAAGCCGGGTGAGTGGAATGCCAGGTCTGGTGTAGAGGTGGTGTGCCATGATCTCGAGTAGAAGGTTGGTGGGTTGATTGGCTGGTTAATCAGGATAAGCCCATTGTCATCCTGCCAGTTTTCAAGCTCCTCACCTCTCCTGTCCATGTGATCATAGCCCCAGCTCTGTGAGTGGCTGTTGAAGTCTCCGCATACAATCAGTCTTTCTTTTGCTGGGATTGTATCTAGTGCCAGTGGGCGGTCACTCGGACAGTAGTAGTTGAGCAGGTGGAATTCTGAACTTTCTGTCCTGAGATGAAGCATCTGGTATTCCGCCCCCTCCATATATGTTTCAAGCTGACATGCACTGATGTTATTCCTCACGAGTGTCAGTATTCCACCTTTTCGCCTGTCTATTCGGTCAGATCGGTAGCACTGGTAGCCTCTGATTTTGAAGGCTATGTCTTTGTTGAGGTGTGTTTCTTGCAAGCAACATACACTTACTTGCTCTTCATTCAAGATATTTTCGAGCTCTAATTTTTTGCTGTAGCCGTCTTTTTTACTATTGACGCCTTCAGCATTCCAGTGCATTATTTTAAATGGTCTTTTCTTTGCTTGGCCAGTAGCTCTATTCTCATGCCTCCTGGCTCCACGGGGCAATTGAGAAGGACCCCCAGTAGTAGGGGTTGGGCCCTTCCGAGGCAGAGGGCCCGGCACTGCGCCTGCCTGGGTGTCCGTCACAGGGCGAGTGCCATAACGTTTTGCAGATATAGGCATACTTCCCATAGCGCATGTGCGTGGCATCCTGATTGCTGTGGTGCGCCTCTTGGCTGGTTGCCTCCGTCTTCAGCACCTTGACTTGCTAGGGCAGACTGTGGTCTTGCTCGAGTCTAGGAGGGCCTGGCCAGTCTTGGTTTTTCAGCCGCTGATGGCTGTACTTGAGCCCCATCTCCACGTCAAGGAGCTGGCCTTGATGGGGACTCAATCAGTGTTTTAGCAGAGTTCGGCCGCACAAGAATCCAGCAGACCTGCTTCTCCTTCACGACAATGCGCGCCCTCACAAGTCTGGCAACACGGGAAGCAATCACCAAATTGGGTTGGACTGTACTACCCCATCCACCCTATAGTCCCGATTTGGCACCCTCTGATTTTCATCTATTTGGTCCACTTAAAGATGCACTCCGTGGGACAAGGTTTGAAGATGATGAAGGAGTGATTCATGCAGCGAAGAAATGGCTACATGATCAAAACAAAATCTGGTACGGGCTAGGAATACATGCACTTGTTTCGCGCTGGCATAAAGCTGTACAAGTTGATGGGGATTATGTTGAATAATACCGATGTTTACATGACATATCCATGTATATTGTGTATACATTTCATGCTTTTTTAATAAACAGCTCCTGAGAAAAACGATGTGGTGCATTACTTTCTGAACGCCCGTCGTATTTTCGCGCACACACTCAAGTTGCTACGTTGAGTAGAGGCCCTATCAGGAGCAGTCTGTCTTAACATTTTCATGCCCAGGCAGCCATCATTCAGGCAGATGACATTGGTAGGGGTTTATCACCCATCCCTCTCATGTAGAACATTCTACATGACACCATAAGATATTGTTTTCAAACTCCATTACCGTATAAAGTCTTGCTACTTCAGTGGGTATTTATCATATTTACAACTCACTACTTAATAGATCTATCACTGATAATATTTTCGAGATGTTAATTTCTTGTAATTATTTATTACAACAAGGTGTGTGTGATGATATGGTTGTGCAATCTCAAGTCCGCTCTGGCAGGATTGCATTACATTCCCGTGCGAGTGATATTTTCTTATTTTTCTCTCCCTTGTGAAATTAATATGTGGCATATTTTATGCACCATTATTTACTCTCTACGTTGGATCAGTAGAGTTAAGTTTCTAACACTTCACTCCTCGATTGTTTGTGTTACGCCAGGTTTATTGACCCGGACAGCAATAAAATGTTATCACGTATTATCAGGTTGACCATCTTTTCAAAGCGACTATGCCTGTTTATTCAAGCTTGCATCGTGCACGGTCTATGAATAGAACCCCATATTGTGTGGCTAATCTGTCGGAGATCCGTCTAGTTAAACACAGGTGGTAATGCGTAATTTGTTTCCATTTGGACCATCCCTGTGTGTAATTATCTCAGATAATCTGTCTGGAAACTCAAGATTTGTAGACGTTACGCCTGAAACACATGGTCACAATATGGTGAGAGGCAGATGGGTGCAGCCGGAAGTCTTACGCAACGATATGACATCACTGTACGAGGTCACGCGTGGATATAAAATTTAATATTGTGAAACACGTGAGGGTATTTTTTTAAAACTTGAAACACTAGTCGGAAGTGCAGTCTGTGATTTGCACTAAGAACTGAGAATATAGTGTGATGAAAACAATTACACAGATCACACAGAGAGACTGCAGCGCACAAGTCATATCAGCGACTCCTAAAAGCCAGAAAGAAAAAGGAGACTTTGGACTTAGAAATTCCACAACTATAAGTAACAGATCGAGTATTGGGCAACTTTGGAATTCACAAGTAAACCCGCATTTTAAATACAAGACTGAAAACTTAAAGGGGCCAGGACTTTAATTAACAAGACTGGAATCCTAGGAATTTGATCACAAGTTATAGAGGAATTTAACAAAAGATTACCCAGGCCCAGGTGATTTCACAGAACATCCGTCGTGAGAAGAATTAACTCTAATTTCCCAGACCAAGTCATAGAGGAATTAAAGAAAAGTTTTCCCAGGCCAGGATTTCGCAGAACACCCGCCGTCAGTGGAATTAACTCTAATTTCCAGACCTAAGTGATTTCGAAGCATCTAATACAGAGCTGTGTCCAGTCTAAATCTGTGCAAGGAGATTGTGTATTCCCAAAATTTTGGGGTAAGTGTAAACAATTTATTTACTAATGTAAATTCTACAGGTAAAAAATGTACTTAGCAGTCATTTGTTTCTGTCTTTTTGTCTAAAGTTCGTGGTTACAAGCCATCAGACGATTTGTGGTATTCACGCTGCTGTTGTGAGGGAAAAGCAACCACCTTAACCGCCTACAGTGGAAGAGAGTGTGGAGAAGGCTTCCGTCATCACAGAATTGATGAACCACAGCTGCAGGACTCATCTGAAGTTTAGTATTTTTTGGTCACAGGCAACAGCAAAACACGGACATTGATAGCGCCCCAATCCAACCTCTGTGAGAACAAATTTTATTTACCTTTCACCCCCATTTAATCCTTATTTTTACTTGTTGAACTAATTGGCTATTAAATTTGTTGTATGTTATTTTAAACTAAACAAATAATTCGTTATTCAGTCATTAGAAGTATGAAAGCAAACGTATGAGCAAGACTATTTAATAATTATATATATATATATATATATATATATATATATATATATATATATATATATATATATATATATATATATATATATATATATATATATATATATATATATATATATCCATTACGTGTAAGAGGGCATTCATTGGATTACACCAACTGGGGGTTTAACGGGCCAGAGCCATTGCTACAACCCTTCACAAAAGGTGACGGACCAGATAATAAGTTAACAAATTGCTCACCCCTAAGCAGCTTTTGTTCTTGACTTCTGGGAATATCTTGTGAAGCCTCCCCTAAGGTAGAAGCGTTATTCACCTTCTATCTACATCTCTGCCCAGAGTAATCTTGCGTGAAGATAGATACCTTGGACGACCTGCTTTTGATACGTGGACCACTACTGCAAAACAGGGGGAGGCAATCCGTGACAGTGTGGGTGGAAGCAATTACGTAGCTTTCTGTGTTCCAAAATTACATTTGTTATCTTACTGTCCATGTCGTAATCTTTAACCAGATTGACGTCTTCCGACACGTCATGTGCGAACTGACAACATATCTCCCAATACCGTCTGTCCATTCATATTAGAACATATGAACAACATGGTTTGTGTATCTTTCCAGACAAAAAGTCTAGGTTAACAATAGGAATGTCGCTCATTATAGACTCTTACTTTGCTGGAGCTGCAATAAGCGAAAAGTCAATGTGGCAAGTTCGCTCTGCACAAACAGAAGTCAATGTTACTTCAGAAATAGGTCACGCGATCAGGTAAATTAAGGGAGTGACAAATCAGAACAAGATATGATAAGAAAACCTTGAACAATGCAAGTGTAAACAATGAACAGGGAAGAATTTAGCACGTAAAAGAAGTGGTTAATGCTACCGGAGTGGAGAATACCGAAAAAAAATAGAACGAACATATTCCGTGACAATTGTCCATGATTCGCTTCCGTTTGACAGGAAAGGTTGTATATAACGTGAAAAGCTTCCTTTTCTACTTCCATTGACAAATATTTGTAGCACAGGAAATTATTCAGTTTCTGGAATTCTGCTCGGCGCGCAAGAATGGATTATACAGCATCATTACTGTAGATTCAATTATATTATATCATGTTAATTCTCCATTTTCGAGTCATATTACAGACAAAGTTTACTTAAATACCGAACTCCCTCCTATGAATTCGTAAATGTTGGCATTGTTACTCGGCGAAAGAGTATATTTTTGTCTCTGAGATCCGGTTATAATTTGTCACCACTGAATGAATACGTTTAAGCCATCTTTTCAGGAGAGGCTAGCACCACTACATCCATTAGAATAAACACATATTCTGAATGTACAGAATTCCGGCAGCATCAAACCATCCAGTGGTCCCGGAGGACATACTTCTGGTACAACTTCAGTTGATCGATTCCCACGTTTAAAAAAAAAAGAGTTGTCGCATTGTTGTGGACTAAATAAGATTCAAGTCACGTGTATTTCCAGGGCATCTCTGAATAGACAGAAAGAAAAGGACTACTGCACCCTCAGCCATGTCGTAAAAGGCTACTAGCGCATAGGTCTGGCAGCTTCATCATGTAAAACTAAATGCCACAGAAACCAACACAGTTGGAGAAGGTCACGCTTCCACCCCGCTCCTCTCATAGAGCCGGCAATCTTGAAAGACATGTTCTACTACTTGTCTGTCTTCCCCACATGGACACATATCTGTCTGATTTTCAGTCGAGTCTGCACTGGCCGGTTCTTAGTCTAAAAAGTGCCACTTGATCTCTTCTTGGTGATGTATAGTGTGATTCTACAGTATGTACTTGAGAGAAACGACCTTAACATCTAGCATACGTAATATTCTCTTTTGCTATGGAAGTGCGAGCTGAATCGTCAAAAGTGGCATCAAGGATGAGGCTTAGGGAAGCTCGGGATGTGTATAACACGTGTCCGTTTCCTTGCCCTTAATTCTAGCCCCAACGCTGCGTCTCGTTTGCATTATTGATTCGCAATTTTTGGTTGGGTTCGTTCGGCCTTGACCATTCGGAACATAGCCCAGAAGTATGTGCTCGTAGCTAGTAAGCACTGGTCTTAGTTACAGTTGATGTGCAGCATTCGTAGCATTTATTCCCCGGCTTGGAAGTGCCTCGACATTTGTATGCGAGACAGATGAGACGATTGGTCTTGGTGCTGTAACGTCATCGTAATTCTCAGCAAACTCCAGTGAACACTCCCGACATATCTCAGACGAGAAGAAATCACTTGGGATTTTAACGTCTCCCATATATTGCTCTTTTATTTCGGCAGCCATTCATTTTGGCTCGTATAACCTCAGCCCTGGGTTTCACTTTCTATCAGCTGGCTGCACATAGCCCCAGCCGTGGTTTAAGTTCTAAAAGCTTGGCTATTTATGTTTTATGCCAGACATGTTCACATTGAAGAAAAAAATATTATAAAATAAAAGAATGGAAGCTGTAAAGATTTAGATATAATCCTGAGTCAGCGAATAAATTGTAGTGGTCTTCCATGTTGAAGCTATGACAGGATTTATAAGGAACTTCTGTGGAACAGTATTTCCAGTACGTTGTAATTAGTTCGCTGTCCCTCATTCCTCCCGCTTCTTATTAAAACAAAATTATTGTGTCTTTACTTATGGCTTTATCTTTAATCTTGCTCACTTTTTTCGATATAATCCCTCACTACTCTCTCTTTAACCTCCATATAGCTTTTCTTTCATTCTCAGAAGCTCCAACTTTTTAACGTATTATCCAGTTCACCATGGTCACAGCAATTAGGTCTGAAGATATGCAGCGAAAAGACAAAGGTTGTGATAATAATTGATATAAAAGATAACCAGATTGCTCAGGTAAATACATCTTTTCATGACGTGGAATCTTTCATATTGTTACGCATAAGAATTTTGCTATGGTATCTGTGTACTCAATTTTTCTAATGCAAGGTATATAACTCTTGGAATTGAAGTTACTTTTTACTTTAAGTGGTTACCTGTTCTTATGCCCTTCGGTTGCCGGTATTGTGGTTTGACCGATCTTGGGTCGTGTCAATTTATGGAGCGCACAGGCCCACTTTTCTTGGAAACGTTTGGCAACCTGCGTCGATAGTTATTTCCTATCCTTATACGGCTCGATTTTAAGTGTCGTTCTTAGAATATGCCCATAGCTTCGGGGTTGTGTGAATTGTATTCGAATCGAACGTTTCTGCGCATGTCTGGCTTTTTGATTGTGGTTTTGAACAAGCTTTCGCCCGAGAGTGTCTCAGATTTTGTCGAGAGAGCTAGACGCCTTTTCAGCGTCTGTCATGATAATATTGTTCGGGGAATGAAAGTCCTCTATAGTGTTTGTTCATCTCAGATGATATTCCCCTTTGTGATTCAAAGCGCCTGGAGGCGAGTGAGTTGTGTATTTATTCCTGAAGAGAAGGTAATTGCTCTACTTTATTATCATTGTCGCTAACTTTCATGATTGACATTTTGTGCCTATTTACCAACGTTCCCCGGGCGGGAAAGAGTCTACGTTATGAGGAGTGTTCAACTCACGAATCACCATGTTGTTATGCATCGGGTTGATGCATGTCCTAAAGGCTATCTATTTGTTGGACTTTGCTGCTCTGGCGGTTCCACGTCAGTTTAGGTTTGATACCGTTGTTATTGAAGGAAATTAGAGGACATTATTTGATACTCCAGAAGTCATGCCTGTCTTGCTGGAGGTCAGAAAAGGAGAAGGGATTTAATCTCCTACATTTATATATATATCGGCTGTTATAGAAAAGGATGATGGTTTCCACACCTGAATACATTTACAGTCGTTTACAATGCATTAACGCCAGTTACATTATTCTCCATTAACATGCTGTGATGTCTACAAGTGTTGTCAGTGACTATGCCATTTCGATGTCGTCGTTGTGTCGTTAATAAATATTGAGAAAACGTCACTAGCTGTTCAACACCTTTATGACTTTCCTCGTCGTGAGTCAATGATGTACTCTGTACTAAGTAATGTGGACAATGTTGCCTCTGTACATTAATACTACTAGACCGTAAGGATGGATACCAACAATATATACTTACAACATCATGTTACATCCCAGAAGGACCAATTCCATCACCTCTAGAGATTGGTTCCCATCCACAACGGTGTAACGATATACATACATACTTCAAGTAAAATAACACACCGTTACACATATATCCAGGCAACAGTGTAGACCCAGGCAGAGGAACATATGATAATGGTAATATAATAATACAAAAGGTAAGGGGAGCTTTCATTCAATTTGGAAATATGTGAAAGTAAAAATAAAGGATGTCAATCACATGAATAAGAATCGTCAACTCGGATGTAAAGGCTGTCAGATTGATTGGTTCTGAAAGCACAGAGGGGAAAAAAAAACGACAACCTGAAAGATACGGATTTCATACATGGCTGCTTAGACAGTATGAAGATTGAAATGGTATGACGAGATCATCAGTGTGGAATTGATGGAGAGAAGCAGATAAAAACAAGTGGAACAAAATTCAAGGAGAAAATACTGGCGTTACCTTTATACGTATTTAGAAAACCCGTTGATAGCAATATAAGACAAAGAGAAATAGTGGGAAACCAACAAAACACACGTGGAGTGACAAAGAGAAATAGTGGGAAACCAACAAAACACACGTGGAGTGACAAAGAGAAATAGTGGGAAACCAACAAAACACACGTGGAATGACAAAGAGAAATAGTGGGAAACCAACAAAACACACGTGGAGTGACACAGAGAAACAGTGGGAAACCAACAAAACACACGTGGAGTGACAAAGAGAAATAGTGGGAAACCAACAAAACACACGTGGAGTGACAAAGAGAAATAGTGGGAAACCAACAAAACACACGTGGAGTGACAAAGAGAAATAGTGGGAAACCAACAAAACACACGTGGAATGACAAAGAGAAATAGTGGGAAACTAACAAAACACACGTTGAGTGACACAGAGAAACAGTGGGAAACCAACAAAACACACGTGGAGTGACAAAGAGAAATAGTGGGAAACCAACAAAACACACGTGGAGTGACAAAGAGAAATAGTGGGAAACCAACAAAACACACGTGGAGTGACAAAGAGAAATAGTGGGAAACCAGCAAATCACACGTGGAGTGACAAGGACATGAAAGGGATACAGAAGACGCGGAAAGAACTCTAATAGCATAGGACAAGGAAGACTTGGCGTTAATTTATTGTAGACCTGTACACCCTAAGGAGCGGAAAAGTAACGACCATGGGTGCAGTGGCGTACTAATGGGGTGTGCGAGGGGGCGGTCCGCCCCGGGTGACAGCAAGGAAGGGGGTGCCATTGGACCCTTATGATAGTACATACTGTTAAAAATATACTTGCAAGTGTGTTTCTTTATGGGGGAGGGTGCTAAAAGTAGGATCCACCCCGGGTGCCTAATACTTAGGGGAGCCTCTGCATGGAAGATTCTTGACCAGGACTTATGGCGGACACGTAATACATTGCTGCCAAGCGATTTATGCTGGGAGGGGGGGGGGGGGGGGAAAGAATGTTCATCGATCAACATCAGATATTGCCGGAGAGTGAAAAGTGATATTATAATGATGCATAAAATAAAATGCACTTAGGAGACTAAAAGATTATTAGATAGATAGATAAAGAATAATTCAGGGTATAATTTAAGCTTTGGATGAATAAAATCGCTCCAGAAATAAGAAAGATAATTGGGATAATAGTTTTTCATAATTGAACAGAGAGACAAATTATGCCTCATTTTGAGATTCGCCATACCACTTTAGCCCCTGCGTTCTGATACGCCGGATGTGCTAGTATAAATAGACCTTGCCCTTGCTAAATTGAGGCGATAAGATTTGAAAAGCACAGCGAGCAGAAGAAGCGGTAAAATTGTTAATGAAGTGTGCCTTTGCCAACTGCATCTGAAGAGCAGACCATAGATGCCCATTAACAGCTCGTCTGTGTGTGCCTGAGGATAAGAAAGAACATATATATATATATGCAAGACAACAGGAAGCTGAGACGCTTGGGAGTCATGACCCAAGTGGGCCCGCCCCCCTTAGAGTGTAAAGGAGTAGATAGGGCCGAAACACTTGTCGGACGGGGGGACTTCTTCTGATGATCAGATTGCTTCCTGTTGTATCGCTCTGTAAAGAGTTTCCTATCATATATATATATATATATATATATATATATATATATATATATATGTATGTATGTATATATTTATATATATATATATATATATATATATATATATATATATATGTGTGTGTGTGTGTGTGTATAATTATATGTATTTCTATTAATTCACTACAGTATGCGATAGGGAGTGTGTAGACGTGTTTCTGCAACCATTGTGTAATTTCTGAAGGACTTACCAGACTGTGTATATTCAAAATAAATTGCGAATGATGGCAAAAGTGTGTCTGTAGGTTTGGAAAAGCATTTAAAGAATTATTTCTTGTTGGAATGGGACACATACCAGGAACATAAGGAAGGATGACAGAAATTGTTTTAATGTATTGATCATGGTATTACTTAGTATTTTATACTAGACCAAATCATTGTATGGAGGCGTAGCATGGACAAATGAATCTAACTAAGGATTTATAAGGAAAGTGTAGTCACGGTGAACTGGTTGTGGGTAAAAACGAAGTGTAACCCACTACTTTGTTAATCACTATGTCGAGATACAGATTTGCTTCAACCAATCAACTTGCACCGTTCACCAGTCTCTGAGACATAATAAATTATACTGTTCACGCAGTTCACGCAAGATGGCGGCTAAAAACTGAATAAAATTAGGCTGTATGAGACCAGGTACAAAACCGGAGGAAACCAATCATTTTGCTCCGCCAGGAACCAACCGAAAGCCTTGCTTAAGTATTTACTTGCCTATATAATCGGGCGGATTTTATGCTAACCACGCAATCCCGAACTTGACGCCAGAGATACTGACTGAAGAGGAAGAAGCTGTCACCTCTTGATTTATAGTTTACCTGAGGGCATCGACCTGCAACCTACTTCACTAAGTCGCGTCAAAACCTGGCCAGTTTAAAATCTTAGGAGGGTTCATTTGTGTCCTAAAAACTGAGGTCGTATGTTCGAGTCAATCCCGCTGCCTGGAACCCCGCAGGAGCATAGAGGTTGACCAGACTCTACATCTTTGGTCCCCCTCAGTCTTGGGTGGGCTAAAGTAACGAACCTCAGCAGGAGTTGTGTGAAGCAAACTACGGAGAACAGAACTGTTTAAGAGAGATGAGTACACATTAGTACCATTTCTGTCAGCATTGTGAGCATAGAAACTGTCAGTGATGAGAAAGTGACTTAACATAGCAAGAGACAAAATTAATAGCATAGCTGAGAAGTGTTATATCCTTAATTAACAATCAAGAGAATCCATGTACTATAACATGCTAACAAAAAAATGCAAAATTTTTTCTTTACTCTAAATTTCTATGTTTTTCTGGTCAATTTAATGCGCTAGTTTTTGAAATCTGCAAAACACGTTTTTCTCAAACTCAGGTCGGGATCTCTAGAAATACGCAATATGAAGTTTTTAACAACGGCATTATAGAGATTACAACATCATTCATACAAGAAGTATAACATTTATCTAGGCTTGAATTTCTTTGTAGTCAACTATCAACGGTGAATGGCATGTGGTATCATTGCGATTGAAGCAACATATATGCAAAACATATTTAGATCGGCATTGAATATGTAAAAGTGTGGTCACACTCCACGTCCTTGATAAAAGTGACTCCATTAAGGCTATATCTTGAATAATCTCTCCAAGAGATCATCGCAAACTTCGCCAAGGTTATAGGGAAAAAGTTTAAGATGCGAATAGCAAATGGATTTTGAGGGACATGTTACAGCCCATAATTCTGTATTGCATCCACAGTATCAACTGCTTAACAATATCCACATAGTCGACAGATTGTAGTGAATCCCAGAAAGTTATCGACGATCGATTTGATATGGCATCCATGCGCGAAGTTCATACCAGGGAACCAAAGTTCAAACGAAAAGTTTGTCTGCATAACTTTCCTAAAATACTGACAGGTCCTACAAAGATACCAGATTTATCATTGCAGCTAACTTGCGGAAATTTTTCTCGAAGATAAGTAAAAGTTTTGCTCGTTTTATCTAACGCTTTACGAAGGATTCTTCATGAGGCCAAACTTATATGTAACTGTGGTAAAAACATGATGCTGTTGGCAATGAGTGTTAAACTAATGATCGTGTTTTACCATTTTTATGCCCGACTCATACGGGATCCCTGATAGGCCACACCTTTCTTGCATGTTCCTGTCTGTTGCGGCTGTCCCATTCACATAGGAAGCAACAAAATTTAGTATACCCAGTCTGCATGCCCGTGAGAATTGCAATGACCTTTAGGTCTCCACAAATCCGCCATTGGTAGTCATTGTACTTTATTTTTGCCAAAATTATAGCCATATTGTCATAAGTTTCTTTCATATGAACAGAGTAGGCGACTGGAATTGATGAAAATAAATTTCCATTATGCAATAACACGGCTTTTAGACTAGTCTTGGAAGAGTCGATGAAAAGTCGACATTCGTTGACTATGTGCTCATGACCGAGGTGCACCAAGTAGGACCGTTTACCATCTTTGCACAATAGCAAATGTCCATCAACAATCTCAAAGTATTGAACAAGTTCTCTGTGTCTATGACGAAATTTAGATATCATTTAGTATTGCGCTAAAAGAAATCCATTCTTTGATCGGGAACCAGTAAATTCCGCTTGTAATTTTGGTAAGAGCGATTATCACGTATTAGATCTGAAAGTTCTGAATGGTTAATTAAGTGAACACCATCATTCACCGGTATATAATCCGAGTCAGAATTAGTTTCTAAAGCAGGTAAACTATCACTTTCTGATGGTTCATTCACGTCCAACGGATATTGTTCTGGTGGAACTGGGATCGGACACGTGATTTGATCATGAGGCACTGGTTTCGAAACCGATTCAATATTTGGATAAACCACAGACTTTCTAGTTTTAAAAAGTGAAACCATGGATATATGTCAAACAGAAGTAACAATCAGTAGCGTGATTTGTCGGTTCACGCCATATTACTGGCACTCCAAAAGTCATCGACTTATGCTTCGGCGATTTTCGTAACCAACCTGCCAATGTATTTGAACAAGTCGAACAAACTGCATTTGGCTTCCAAGATTTATTTGCATCATCAACTTTCGAATCGAAATAAAGTTCATATGCTTTCTTTAGTAATGGTGTAAAGTTTTTCTGGTGAACACGATCAGTAAAATATCCGCACACGTAACAGAACAGATCAGCCGAATTTCTACAACTTCTAGAAGCCATATTTCGCTCAGAATTATTTCAAAATACAGTAAGTATTTGAAAAATAGCGTAACATATGTCATGCATCTTTTAGCAGTATAAAAAGTAGAATTATTTTGCATTTTATTAATTTTTAATAAGTTATATAGTAAAAATGAAACGGAGCAAATAACGGTTTCCCAAAAATATATTTATTCACAAATATCTTAAGAACCCGACGTGATAGAGATAAACGGATTTCAGATTTGAAATCAGCGTAAGAAACTGACCTAAGAACACTTATTCTTATATAAGAAAGAAAAATGTTGTTTGTCAGTGTAATTAATTAACAGCACAGCTGATATAAATTTTTTGTTCCTATAATTGGAAAACTTGTAAAATATTTATATATATATATAAAATAAATATTTGTAAATCACATGTAAACTTACAATTCCATTACATTTCATTTTTTTCAACATTCACCCTTCAGCACAAGAGTAGATAGTGTATATACTAAATAAATACTTAGGAAATTGTATTTGAACGACTTGTCAATTTTATCATTGTTAAGCAAAATCTGTTTCCTTGTTTTTTGATATCACAGTTAGTTACATAGCGGAGGTGGCACTTTATGTCGGTCTCCTCTCTACTATTGTTTCGAGATCAGAACATTCACAGCCGTAACTAATTTGTGATACCAGTAGTTCTCTCAGACACTGGGACTTCACCATTTTCTGCAGAAATTCTATTTCTGTAATTTTCAGTACTATACTGAGCCTACAGCCAAATAAAACCTCTCGCCACAGTATCATATAAATGTTCTTTAAAAGGAGATAATTAACCCAGGTGATAACCTTTAACCAGTGAATGACTTTTTAAGATTGTTAATTATTTTCAATGTTTATTGATTTATTGTTGTAAATAAATTTGATTTCATTTCAAACCTTCCAGACCGAAAAGAGAAACGGTATAGGCTAAATAAATTGTAAATATTTACCAGCAGACTTACGTACTTATTAAAGTTGAGTTCATGTTCTTGTTGGAAATAATTTTGTTAATATCCCCTAGCTGAGTCAACAGTAATAATAATAATAATAATAATACAATAATCAAGGGAGGATCTTGAGAGGGAGCCCATAGGGATCCAGGATAATACATTAACAACATACATGGAAACTTATACAGCTTGACCCTACCTTTGATATCCATACACCCTTACTCTTTTCAGAGAAGGGGGTATTACTTATAAGACCAGACTCCTATCTGGCACTATCCTGGTATCACCTGATACAACTTTTTGTCCAGGATATCTTATATTTTAATAACATCTCAACCCCCTCGCGACAATCTTCTCCCCGTGTAACTGACAAATTATATTGAGATATTCGTGGGAAACACGGGGGAACGATCGAAGTTTATGTGCGCATTAATTTCTTTGTGTGACCAAGCACACTGAGGAAATGTTTCTGAATGGCGTGTACGTGGGGGTTGAATCACAAATGAGGGGGACTTGTGCCGGATCTCGCCCAAATAGCTATCGATACAAAGTCAGTTTTGCGCGTGCGTGCAGTTTTTCGCCTGCAATTACAACTCGTCAGAAACAGCGTTACCATTGGCATATTACCATTAGGATTTATGATTACGCTTACTGTGTCCCAGCCTGCACCGATTCAGTAGCTGACCCCTGTCCACGAAGCACTATTTTTGTGGTGCCTAGTTGACAGAGTGGTTAGTCCCGATTCATTCCCGTAGCGAAGCGGTGTTGCCGTTCGGATGGTCCTGGGTTCGAATCTCCGGTAAGCCTTTCACCCAGGGTCCGTCGGTTATATTAGGGCAAATGTCAAAATATAAAAGACATTGTGGTCTGGTTTATTTTTAGTCATAGATCTGTTTTCGGCTTGACATTGGTAGAATATACACGATATACACGTTGATGCATAAATATTCATCCTTGCCCACATACATTGGTTCTCGTAATAGCTTTTGGGGGGGGGGGGGGGGGACGACAGGGGGGCGTTGGAGATAGAGAAAAGAGCTACTTTGGAAGAATAAGAAGCAGAAGATATAGAAGAAGAAGAGAGATAGGAGAGGGTAATGCAGTTTGACTGTTATAGCACGTTTCACTAGCTTTGCCCTCAAACAAATGTAATTATCTGATTAACCGTCCAACGTATTAATGCCATTTTTTGTATACGATGTTATATTGGGTTAGACCCAACAAATATATACTTTATATCTGTGCATCTTGTCCAGTTCCCATAAACGGATGAAATCCTTTGATCTTTGTCGGCATACTAATTATTGTGTATCGAGAAAAGAAATTTTACCACTTCATGCACAGATTCTGTGAATTGATTAGGCAAAGGCGTGTCTACTATTACAATAATGTGGCCATCACGTTTGCATATTAATACCTGTTGAAGCTGATTTCTTAAATGAACTGCATGCGAGATACTCGTGACATTGTTTGTCATTGACATTTAATGCGCTACCAAACTGGTCCTTCCTTGATCTAATTATTTCAATAGGTATCACCTCTTTGCGGTTCATAAATATCATAATGGAACGTTGCTCCTCTAATGTGCTTGTAAATAACGGTAAGGTCATCTTTAAAGAAATTAAACTTCATCCGAATCATAATCAGATGTCTCTGAGAAATTGATAATCAATCTCGGCTGAATGAAGAACAAACCATCATTCTTCCAATATTCCTCTTCCTCTTGTAACACATGGTTCTCACATTTCTTCCAATAATCCCTGGCTATATTGGAAATGTTTCTGAATGGCGTGTACGTGGGGGTTGAATCACAAATGAGGGGGACTTGTGCCGGATCTCGCCCAAATAGCTATCGATACAAAGTCAGTTTTGCGCGTGCGTGCAGTTTTTCGCCTGCAATTACAACTCGTCAGAAACAGCGTTACCATTGGCATATTACCATTAGGATTTATGATTACGCTTACTGTGTCCCAGCCTGCACCGATTCAGTAGCTGACCCCTGTCCACGAAGCACTATTTTTGTGGTGCCTAGTTGACAGAGTGGTTAGTCCCGATTCATTCCCGTAGCGAAGCGGTGTTGCCGTTCGGATGGTCCTGGGTTCGAATCTCCGGTAAGCCTTTCACCCAGGGTCCGTCGGTTATATTAGGGCAAATGTCAAAATATAAAAGACATTGTGGTCTGGTTTATTTTTAGTCATAGATCTGTTTTCGGCTTGACATTGGTAGAATATACACGATATACACGTTGATGCATAAATATTCATCCTTGCCCACATACATTGGTTCTCGTAATAGCTTTTTTTTTTGGGGGGGGGGGGGGGGGGTGGGCCCGGGGGGCGTTGGAGATAGAGAAAAGAGCTACTTTGGAAGAATAAGAAGCAGAAGCTATAGAAGAAGAAGAGAGATAGGAGAGGGTAATGCAGTTTGACTGTTATAGCACGTTTCACTAGCTTTGCCCTCAAACAAATGTAATTATCTGATTAACCGTCCAACGTATTAATGCCATTTTTTTGTATACGATGTTATATTGGGTTAGACCCAACAAATATATACTTTATATCTGTGCATCTTGTCCAGTTCCCATAAACGGATGAAATCCTTTGATCTTTGTCGGCATACTAATTATTGTGTATCGAGAAAAGAAATTTTACCACTTCATGCACAGATTCTGTGAATTGATTAGGCAAAGGCGTGTCTACTATTACAATAATGTGGCCATCACGTTTGCATATGAATACCTGTTGAAGCTGATTTCTTAAATGAACTGCATGCGAGATACTCGTGACATTGTTTGTCATTGACATTTAATGCGCTACCAAACTGGTCCTTCCTTGATCTAATTATTTCAATAGGTATCACCTCTTTGCGGTTCATAAATATCATAATGGAACGTTGCTCCTCTAATGTGCTTGTAAATAACGGTAAGGTCATCTTTAAAGAAATTAAACTTCATCCGAATCATAATCAGATGTCTCTGAGAAATTGATAATCAATCTCGGCTGAATGAAGAACAAACCATCATTCTTCCAATATTCCTCTTCCTCTTGTAACACATGGTTCTCACATTTCTTCCAATAATCCCTGGCTATATTGGAGATGGCGGCTTTTATAAGTATTTCAACATCTTTTAATTTGAACGTTCTATTTTCTGTTGCTATCTGTTCCTTAATTTTAGCCCAGACTAATTATATTGGCTTTAAGTGAGAATGGTAAGGAGGCAATCTTAAACATCTGTGACCATGTTCATGGATTGCCTTGTCTATGTGAAATATCTTTGTATGCTGTGTCTTTTTTTACAATTCCAAGTAATTCAGGCTTCAGGGACATTTCGTTGAATGGAATGTTGTTTTTGGTCGGCCAAATCTTTATTACATCTTTAGTACTTGATGAATTAGGAACTTTATCTTCTGGTGCCACAACGTTGTGATATGAAGCATTGTCCATTATCAAACACGACGGTCTATCCAAGGAAGGAAGTACATGATTCACAATCCAATCTTGAAATATCTTGCCATTCATCTCTGTATGATAATCCCTATTATCTGTAGATTTTGTAACAAATGTGAGTTCAGTATTATTTAGAAACCCATGATGGCTGCTTCCTGCATGTGCAATTATTAGGCGCTGTCCTTTGCTGCTTGGTACTAGTCTCTTAGTTGTTCCATCAGATGATTGCCATTCTCGTTCATTACTGTGGTGCGCATTGATCCAAGTTTCATCTAAATACACAAAATCATAACAATCTCTTCTCATTTCTCTGACCTCGCGTAAATATTTCCTTCTCATTGCAACTATATGAGGCTTCTCACAAATAAGGTTTCTACCACCAACATATTTTTTAAAATTGAATCCCAAATTCCTAATAGTCCTCCATAACGTAGATTTGGAAATTTCAATGTCATTATTCTTTCTTAAACAAATTTTCAATTTCCTTAATGTCACTGCCTCATTATTGTGAAACATATTGCAAATTTCTCTGCGGATCAATTCTCTGTCAAAATTATCCACCACTCTTGGCCTATTTTTCGTGTGTAAAACACTGGAATTACAAATTTCAGATGTCGCTAGCCAGTGGTGCAATGATCGTTTGCTTATCCCCAAGGCATGAATAGTCCTCTTTTGTGGGTTTGAAATAGAATGATATGGTTTTCCTCGAGTAGCTTCATCGCAGAAATACTTAAAAATCCTATTTGTGATTTGCTGTAATGTCATAAAATGTACTCGCAGACTCATTTTTCCTACATAACCACATAATACTTTTTGTAGACACGCCACTGATTGACAATGTGTGCGTAACACCGGAAATAAACTGTTTTATGTTCAAGAAGTGCAATTTCACGCTAAAATCATGCCAATTGCTTGATAAACCAAAAATGTGCAAATGAGGTCGTATAATTTACTGTAGACATTTCAATATGTGTGTGTGTGATGTGTGTTGGCAAGTAGGATTTTATATTATATCGCAAAGAAACGAAAATTGAAACCAATGGCCGCATTTTAATGAAAAATTTAATTCATAGGGTCTACACCCTTTCAAATTCACACACACAATTTCACTTATATGCGTTATATATTCGCTGAGATATAGCATTTTGAAGTTGGGCAAAGCTAGTGAAACGTGCTATAGATATGTTTGTACGTGTCCCCGTAAACGCGTGCACGTTCGCACTAAATTTTCAAGTGAAATAATTCTTTTTAAGAAGGTTTGGTTTAGTGCATTCTTATGCGGGAACAGTTTTTGGAATCCTGTGAATTGAAATATAAATACACGTGCAATAGAATTGTTGTATTTATTGAATTTTAAGTGTAATTTACTAACCTGACAGTTTAGAAACTTTGCAGGAAAATGGCGTCACATATAATCGACCGCCACCATTTTGTATGGTACTTGAGGGTAAACGTCGGGGGGGGGGGGGGGGGGGGGGGGGGGGAAGAGAGAGAATGGTGACCAAATGAAAGCCAGAGTTCACATTTTGAATGTTATTTAACGGTATGGTCTCCTTTGCTAAAACTGATGGTGTCGACTGGTTCACACATGCCAAGACGTAAAGCGGGAAAAGTAAGTTTGGTTAGCAGAAGTCAAAACGTAATGACCTTATTTCGTTGGGGAATCATTATTATTATTTGTTTGTTCTTCTTCAGATGACCTAAAATGAAATAACTTTGCACCCAGTGCTCAGGGTCCGTAAAACAATAAAACTAATGTAATGACAAAACAAGTACAATTTCATTCATTGTCACCATTTCCTATTACACTGCTTGTGGAGCCAGGAGCCACCACTGCCGTAGTCACAGTGCAGGAAGCCTGAACCAAATCATTTTATGTATTCTTACAGCAGTGATTTCTCTTGCAATTTGTTTTACTTGATGAGGTTGCCACCTCCTGCACAGTCTCACATTAGTCGTCTCTTAGTGCATGCCCGATGGAGCAGTAGTCAGGCAGACATAGTGGGCAGTATTTACATTTATGTTCTGTGCGGAACCTGTTGAGAGCATTACAAACCTGTCCTTCTTCTGGAATACCCAGGGAGAAAGTGGCAGTGGGAGACCAAAAACACATGGACAGCAGAGCTGGAGACAGAATTGAAAGGGATAACAAAAAGAATTTGTTGAAGGGGTATACCTCCTGGGGAGCTGAAGCATGATGGATGAGGATGATGATGGTGGTGATGATAGATGAGGATTATGATGATGATGATGGTGGATTATGATGATGGATTATGATGATGGATATGGATGTTCTGCTCAAAAGTTCACATAGGAAGACTGTTACGTTAAAAATACACAATGAAAAATACCAAGAAAGTGAATTCAATATCATATTCACGAACGTGCCTTCATTCAATTTTGTTTTTGTTGCTTTTAGTGATGCTGATGACAGTTCTGACGAAGATGATTATCCTTGTCATGATTTTCTTTTCTTTGCAGGTTTTATGGGTGGAGCAACAAGTAGCCAAAAGTAGACAAAAACGAAGCGCACATTTTAATGATCCCAAATGGCCGATCATGTGGTATCTGGTAAGTCAGCTCATTGGATGCCGTATTTTTTTTTTTTCGCTTGTCATTGTCTTCATCAGTGGTTGGTACTTGCAGAAAATCATGCATTATATGACTTCTATAAGGTCATATCCTGTACAAATTCTGGAAATTCAGATATTATATACCTTCTATTGTTGTAGGCGCGCAGTGTTAATTTATTGGGCTCCATTCTCATGAGATGACCAGACAGTTGTTGAAGGTCTGATTTCAAGACGCGGGGAAGATCAGTAGACAGGTGGATAGACAACATCACTTAAATTGTCATGAAATATTCTAATCCACATATATAAATTATTAGGTAAATATGAAGCCTAACAAATAAAATTAATAAAGAGAAGAGCAATGGTAAAATGACAGTGCTGTCACAAGGAATGTACTCGAAATCCCCCTTGTTTTCTGCTTCGTCTGCAAATTGTAACGCTTTCACGTTGATATAAAAGCTTACTGTATTATTACCCGCCTTCTTCAATGAAACGTGTGCTGTATTTCGTGGAAAAAAACATTGAGACGTACTGCGTAATGACCTAAATTAATCCTAACATTAATTATATTACGTTACCAAAACGAACGAACAGATGGACAAAAGGATAGCGAGAGGGGAGGGCTGAAAATCAGGAACGCATGCAACACGCGACGCGCGATATACAAATGCTGGCATCACGCGTGTAAGTCTACAAGCACTAACTTTTTCAGACGGACAGTGATAAAATACACTACCCTTTCCCAGAGTTAGGTTTATAAATCATAACAAACTCTTATTAGAAAAGACAACATTAGATGGGTTTACGTTTGAACACATAACAGTACCCAGACAGCACATCTTCGAAACAGGAGGTAGAAGAAATTGCATATTTTGAACGCAGCCACGTAGCTCCTTTAAATTAGTATTTTTGGGTTCCTTAGGGCTTGCTGACAAATAATATGTAAAACGTTACGCAAATAGTCCAGGAATTAATAAATTATACCAAAATAAAATATTGGGGGTGCCTGACAGCATAAAATCATTTCTGCTCATAAGATTTTTTTTTAACGTGTTTGAAAAAAATTTACGTTACAGAAATAGCCTACCATGTAAACTTCAAATTGATTGGAGCGCAACAAATGAAAGCCTAACCACGATTGGTCGGGCTATAAATACTATCTTGGTTGTTAGGGGAGACGGGAAAAGATAACATTTTTTCAAACACTTGTCGAAACGTGGCTCATTGGCCAGTCTCGCTGATATACACACTTGGGAGCGTTAGTTCGAAACCACTTGTTTAAATACACTTGATAAAGCATCAGTGCGTTGAAGCCAGCTTATATTTGGCTCAATAAAAGCCTGGAAGATAAGCAGATGGAAATTTGTGCCAGTTTGTGCCAGAATTCATTGCTAATCAACGTATCTGTGTTATTCGTATGAATTGTGGTAAGCTTGAACCATTTAATATCTTTTAATGAAAATTGAATGTGAATTGTTGATTTATGCCTGTATATATATGTGTAGTTCAGTGGCAAACGTGAGGTAAAGCCTAAAATGCTCCAGCCTGAACAGAGGGTGTCGGAGAGAAGTAAAACGGCATGGAATGGCCAAACAGTACACTGACACCTGGATGATTGACTAGAAAGAAATATGCTGGAAGTGCAGAGGCGTAGTAACCATTAAGAAGGGTAATACTGGAATAAAGTATTTCAAATGAAGCTGACTGTTGGCCTAACGCTCTGAACGCAATGTTTGTGCTGTATTGTGATCAGTGTAAAAGAGAATATAAATTAGTTATGAAGTAGAAGGTACATCCTTCTTGATTTCAGGGACAGTGGTCTTGATGGTACTGAGCAGCATCTGGTCAGAGATTTGCTGAATCCAGAGTCGGACAGCATACTCCTTGGTCTTTTTAGCTATCAGTGAGGTGTCTCCTGAGCCCAGAGGAGAATTCGAGCAGAGGAGTCCTTTCCTGCCGCCATCACTCAAGATAAGCAGAGTTGGCCAGCTGAGCTCAACATTATGTCCCCTCATCTTGAAATAACTTTATAAAAATACTATTCAGAGGGGAATTTACTTGTCTTAAAATCAGGAACTGTGAACATCTCCAATACTAGTCCCTAAAGACAAACTATTGAAGTCATGATGACAAATACCAACAGAGCTTGAACAAAACAAAACCAATATTACCTCATTTTACTATACACAACTGACACACATAGAACATTTGTAATAATATATGTCACTACAATATTCATATTAAATACATTCTGTACATAACTTGTAATTTAAATTGATTGTGATTCCTGGTTCCCTTGTAGTTGAATCAGGACACATATTCATTCATGCCAGTAATGAATACATATTGTTATTTGAAAGTTTATCAGTGACTCTTTTAAGATATCTTTGTAGAGTGTTATATGTATGTGAGTGTCACAGTGTTGTCAAGAGTAGTGGATTAAATTAAATTGTTTATCTGTCTGTTGTTGTGACTTACACTTCACATACACATACCCTAGACACATAACGTAGCATCACACTATTCCAGAATAATTCTGACTGAGATATATAGATATGTGGTAGCAAGTAAGGTTATCTATAATACACTACTCTTAATAGATATAGATACCTTCACAGCTGATCTCAGTCAGTACACTAAGTTCCCTTAAGTATTTATAACATCCCACTTCACCACATATATTGGGGTCTCGCTCTTGGGATTTTGAATCTTTAACTATTAAAAATATTGGGGGTAATTCACTTCAGGGAATATAAGAATTAAAAGGTATCCTTGGGTGGAATTAAATAAGGTTGAGCTCACGGTGCCTGTGTTGTCCATTAGATATATAGTTAGAACTTGAATTGTTGGTTAGACATTGTATAAATTTACCTGATAGACAATGGCGGACCTGGCCAAATTTCGATCTGCTGCGGTTCAGACTGCAAAAGAGTTAGGATTAGATGGGCAAGTTATGGTTGCCTATGTCACTACGGAATGTGACAAATTTATTGAACGCGAAGAAAGAAGATTAGAAAAAGAAGCCGAAAGAAAGTTAGAGGCTGACAGGGAAATTAAGAAGTTACAATTTGAAGCGGAGGCTGAGACTAAGAGGTTGCAGATTGAGGCTGAGGCTAAGAAATTGGAAGCAGAAAGAGAAGACAAAAGATTAGCTGCAGAAAGAGAAGAGAAGAGATTAGCTGCAGAAAGGGAAGAGAAGAGAATAGCTGCAGAGAGGGAAGCAGAAAAGGAGGAGAAAAGATTACAAAGGGAACATGAGTTACGACTAAGGGAGTTTGAGTTTCAAGGCCATGCTCCTGAAAATGGTGCCAGTCCCTTTGCCTCTGATGCTACGGTTACTCAGGGAGCCTCAACCTCAGCTATGAATTTTCATTTAGATCATTTTGTTGAGAAAGACGATGATATTGAGAGCTATATAAATAGGTATGAACTATTAGCTACCACGTATGGGTTAGAGAGAGAAAGGTGGAGCTTAAAGTTATCTCAGGGACTTCGTGGGGCAGCTTATGAAGTTTTTGCAAAAATGAGCAGAGGTGATCAGGAAAATTATGACATGCTAAAGCAGGCTCTTTTGTTAAGGTATGAAAAGAATGCAGAGTTTTACAGGAAAAAATTTAGGAATGCTAAACTACTGTCAGGTGAAACCTATCACCAGTTCTCTGCACGAATAGAGACATACTTGGAGAAATGGACTTCTCTGGGGAAAACCCAAGATCTTAAGGAAATGGTCCTTATAGAGCAACTAAGAGAGTCCATGGCTCCAGACCTGAGAAAGTTTCTCATGGAACAAGGTGCAGAGAGGCTGGGTGAGTTGCTAAATGTTGCTGAAAGGTATCAAGCAGCTCAAGCAGAGGTAACAGGTAATAAAAAGAAACAGGTGGATAACTTTAGGGCACCACAGAACTTTAATAAATTTGATCCTAGGGATCAAAATAAAGGTAAGCACCAATTTGATAGGCCACGGTATGAAAATAAAAATAAATTCCCACAATTCGATGAAAGGAAATATGATGAAAGAAAATCTTTCAACCAAGGAAAAAGGTGGTGTAAGAATTGTCAGATGGACAATCATGACACTGACCGTTGCAGAAGGAAACCTGTGTATATGGCAACCCTTCAGGTCAGGTCGACCTCAAGACAGGAGGAGGATATTATGTTAGATACCACTCCAGAAGAGATGAGGAAGGCACAGGCTGGGGATAAAACACTCAAGCCTTGTTTCAGAAAATTGTCAACTTGTCATACAACTCCAGGCAAGGGAGATTTTTACATGAAAAACAAGTTGATGTATAGGAAGACTGGAGCTAGATCCAATGGTCACGGACAGCTGGTTCTTCCAAAAAGATATAGGACAGAATTAATAAGGAGCCTACATGTGAAACCAGATGGGGACCATGAGAAGATAGGTACCATCATTCAAAAGGTGGCTCACAATTATTATTGGCCCAAAGCAAGATGGGACATTGAGAATGTTGTAGAAAGGTGTAGCATAGCACATGAGGGAACACCCACAAGTGGGAACATGGATCAGGACCTGGACACGCCATGGGGCAAAATTAGGCCTGATAATAAAAAGAAAAATAGATTTGATAAAGTGGACCAAATGGAATGGGAAGCCCCTTTTCACGGACAAGCTTCACTTAACTGTTTTACAATGGCCACTATGCGGAGAGTGCAAAAAGATGTCTTACCCCAGGATAAGCCGAAAATCCCTCAATCGGACTTAAACAAACTGGAGGAAGAGGATGTAGAGAGGAAATCTCTCATCAAGAATTTTAAGAGGGGAGAAAGCCCCAAAAGAAAAATTGGTAGCGGTCGTTTTGTGAATGATAATTCTGGGAGGAAAAATCATCACTATAAAGCTTCGAGTGGAAGAGACCATACCGGTGCATGGACAAATAGGTCCACACAATTAAAGGTCCATATGTAGCTTTGTTAAGAACGTGGACTGATGAAAAGGCAGAGGAAAACATTACATCTTCATACCAATATGTGAATGAGCTGACCACTCGGTTGAAAACTGGCTGGAAACTTGCCAATGAAAATTTGAAACAAGCCAGGAAGAAACATGCTGCCTATTATAACAGGAAGGCGAAAGACAGAAATTTGGCTGTGGGAGAGAAGGTACTGCTTCTTTTGCCCGGGAGTCAGAATAAGTTACAAATTGGATGGCAGGGTCCATATACAGTTCTAGAGAAGGTGTCTAGAACAAATTATAAGATAGATAAGAAGGGGAAAGAAAAAATCTATCATGTGAATCTCCTGAAGAAATATTTGGAAAGAGAACATCAGGAAGAGACACTTGTTGACCTTGTCCATCGCCATGGAGATGAAAAAGGAACCACTTTCATCATTTGAATATCCATTACACCCCTGTGAGACAGCAGCACAGGTGAAAATCAGTACACATTTAACGAAAACTCAGAAAGAGAGAGTGCAACAGGTTCTAAATAATCATGCAGAGGTGTTAACAGACCGACCAGGGCATACAAACCTATTGGAATATGATATGAAACTCATAGACTCCACACCTGTCTGTATGAAACCATATTCGATTCCGTTTGCTAAGGAAAAAGCTTTGAAGGAAGAGATAGACTATCTATTGAAGGAAGGAATTATTTCGCACAGTGAGTCTTCGTATAGTTCCGGTGTTGTACTCTTAAGGAAGCCCTCTGGAGAACATAGACTCTGTATAGATTACAGGAGACTGAATGCTATTACAGAAGGACAGGTGGATCCATTGCCGGATACAAATCAGCTGTTTGCCAGACTAAATAAAGCTAAATATTTCTCAAAAGTGGATCTGAGTAAAGGATACTATCAGATTCCAGTAAAGCCTGAGGTTAGACCATACCTAGCTTTTAGTACCTCAGAAGGACACTATGAGTTTAATAGATTGCCATTTGGATTGAAGAATGCGCCTAGTGTCTTCTCTAGAATGATGAGAAAATTATTGGATCCTCTGAATAATCCCTGTATAACAAATTTTATGGATGATATCCTTATAGCAACAGAAACATTTGAGGAACACATTGACTCTCTGAACATGCTGTTTGATCGACTTAGGGAGGCAAATTTAACAGCCCGACCAACCAAATGTTGCGTTGGATGTAAAGAATTGGAATTTTTGGGACACACAGTTTATCAGGGAAACATGACCCCTGACCCAAAGAATTTAGAGAAACTACAGAAAGCCCCGAGACCACAAACCAAGAAGGACGTGAGATCCTTTGTCTCATTATGTGGTTTCTACCAGAAGTATATCAAAAACTTTAATTCCATATGTGCACCTTTAACGGAATTGACACGTAAAGGACTTCCAGATCGCATTACATGGACACCACAATGTGAAATGACTTACCAAGAATTGAAGGAAAAGCTCACAAGTAAACCCATTTTGAAATTACCTGACTTAAGTCAAGAATTCATAGTAAGGACGGATGCAAGTAATATTGGGTTAGGTGCAACTTTACTACAGAAATCAGATGCATTGGATGGGGAATTAAGCCCAGTGGCATATGCTAGCAGAAAGTTGAATAAAGCTGAAATCAACTACTCAACTAGCGAAAAAGAATGTCTTGCAGTAATATGGGCAATAAAGAAATTCAATATTTATCTATATGGGAAGGCATTTAAGTTGCAAACTGACCACAAACCTTTATCGTTTTTAGCACAGGCTAAGCATGAGAACTCTAGGTTACTCCGATGGTCTTTGCTTCTGGCTCCATATAATTTTAGCATTGAATATATATATCTGGAAAAACCAATCTGGGAGCGGATTTTTTAAGCCGCCATCCGTGTGATGAGAATCACCGTAAACCCAGAAATAATAATAAATTTCTCTATGTGTATATAGAATAAAGGACTGACATATAATGTCTGTTTTAAGAGGGGAGGTGTCATGAAATATTCTAATCCACATATATAAATTATTAGGTAAATATGAAGCCTAACAAATAAAATTAATAAAGAGAAGAGCAATGGTAAAATGACATTGCTGTCACAAGAATGTACTCGAAATCCCCCTTGTTTTCTGCTTCGTCTGCAAATTGTAACGCTTTCACGTTGATATAAAAGCTTACTGTATTATTACCCGCCTTCTTCAATGAAACGTGTGCTGCATTTCTAAGAAAAACATTGAGACGTACTGCGTAATGACCTAAATTAATCCTAACATTAATTATATTACGTTACCAAAACGAACGAACAGATGGACAAAAGGATAGCGAGAGGGGAGGGCTGAAAATCAGGAACGCATGCAACACGCGACGCGCGATATACAAATGCTGGCATCACGCGTGTAAGTCTACAAGCACTAACTTTTTCAGACGGACAGTGATAAAATACACTACCCTTTCCCAGAGTTAGGTTTATAAATCATAACAAACTCTTATTAGAAAAGACAACATTAGATGGGTTTACGTTTGAACACATAACAGTACCCAGACAGCACATCTTCGAAACAGGAGGTAGAAGAAATTGCATATTTTGAACGCAGCCACGTAGCTCCTTTAAATTAGTATTTTTGGGTTCCTTAGGGCTTGCTGACAAATAATATGTAAAACGTTACGCAAATAGCCCAGGAATTAATAAATTATACCCAAAATAAAATATTGGGGGTGCCTGACAGCATAAAATCATTTCTGCTCATAAGATTTTTTTTTAACGTGTTTGAAAAAAATTTACGTTACAGAAATAGCCTACCATGTAAACTTCAAATTGATTGGAGCGCAACAAATGAAAGCCTAACCACGATTGGTCGGGCTATAAATACTATCTTGGTTGTTAGGGGAGACGGGAAAAGATAACATTTTTTCAAACACTTGTCGAAACGTGGCTCATTGGCCAGTCTCGCTGATATACACACTTGGGAGCGTTAGTTCGAAACCACTTGTTTAAATACACTTGATAAAGCATCAGTGCGTTGAAGCCAGCTTATATTTGGCTCAATAAAAGCCTGGAAGATAAGCAGATGGATGGCCAAACAGTACACTGACACCTGGATGATTGACTAGAAAGAAATAATGCTGGAAGTGCAGAGGCGTAGTAACCATTAAGAAGGGTAATACTGGAATAAAGTATTTCAAATGAAGCTGACTGTTGGCCTAACGCTCTGAACGCAATGTTTGTGCTGTATTGTGATCAGTGTAAAAGAGAATATAAATTAGTTATGAAGTAGAAGGTACATCCTTCTTGATTTCAGGGACAGTGGTCTTGATGGTACTGAGCAGCATCTGGTCAGAGATTTGCTGAATCCAGAGTCGGACAGCATACTCCTTGGTCTTTTTAGCTATCAGTGAGGTGTCTCCTGAGCCCAGAGGAGAATTCGAGCAGAGGAGTCCTTTCCTGCCGCCATCACTCAAGATAAGCAGAGTTGGCCAGCTGAGCTCAACATTATGTCCCCTCATCTTGAAATAACTTTATAAAAATACTATTCAGAGGGGAATTTACTTGTCTTAAAATCAGGAACTGTGAACATCTCCAATACTAGTCCCTAAAGACAAACTATTGAAGTCATGATGACAAATACCAACAGAGCTTGAACAAAACAAAACCAGTATTACCTCATTTTACTACTACACAACTGACACACATAGAACATTTGTAATAATATATGTCACTACAATATTCATATTAAATACATTCTGTACATAACTTGTAATTTAAATTGATTGTGATTCCTGGTTCCCTTGTAGTTGAATCAGGACACATATTCATTCATGCCAGTAATGAATACATATTGTTATTTGAAACGTTACGAGTGACTCCTTTAAGATATTCTCATAGAGTGTTATATGTATGTGAGTGTCACAGTGTTGTCAAGAGTAGTGGATTACATTAAATTGTTTATCTGTCTGTTGTTGTGACTTACACTTCATCATACACATACCCTAGACACATAACGTAGCATCACACTATTCCAGAATAATTCTGACTGAGATATAGAGCTACTCTTAATAGATATAGATACCTTCACAGCTGATCTCAGTCAGTACACTAAGTCCCCTATAAATATTTATAACATCCCACTTCACCACAGTCTTATATATATATATATATAGAAGTTCCTATACAACTTGTAAAAGGTCATATATAATATCCTGAACAACTTCCAGAAAGTCATATATCGTATATATATATAGCTTCCAGAAGGTACTATATTAAATGGTTTACAACTTTCAGAAGGTCATATATGATTTATAATCCCAAGAAGGTTATATATGATTTCCTACACAGCTTCCAGAAGGTCATATATTATATGTGGGACCCCAAGATGCAGCAATAGTGAATGCAGTCAGCGACCCATAGCTGTACTGCTTGCATCAGGACCAGCGAACCAGAGCTGGTCAAGACCGCACTCCACCTCCACGTGGTGGTCCTGGAAACAGTCTGCAGCAGTGTAGTCTGGCTGAGCGAGTGCGGATCGCAATGGGAAGGCAAACCCGGTCCCTAAAAAATGCCGTGCTGAAGTCGGATGTGTCGACCGAAAGCTGCAGATATCACAGCTTAGGCGTAAACAGACACAACGCAACCACCGTCCTTTTCAGGGCGAACGAGGAAGAAGAAGAAGATATATTATATGTAACTTTCAGAAAGTTATATAGAATGTAACTGTGACACCGATAAAATGATTGCTTAAAATTTGCTTCAAAGATGCCCAATATATTAAAAAAAAGGGAAAGGTAGTCCCGTAGCAGATACTGCTGTAGGGTAGTGAAGTGTTAGAGACTTCACCATACTAGGTCCAAAACCGAGAGGTGGGGGGTGACCTGTTCCTTTTCTCGCTGCCTTTTCCTTCCCTAACTCAAAGTCAGGTACCCATTAACAGCTGGGTAGACTGGAGCGTGTAGATTATGTATATACAGAAACTGACTGTTCGCTATGTTAATGTCGGGGAGAGGGCTGTTAAACAGGACTGATGGAGTAGAGGAGTAGCAGATGTAATATTGTGTAAAAAAAAAAAAAAAATTATCAGTAAATTGTAGGCAGGCAGAGTGAAGAAACAAATAAAGAAAGAATGGGTCACTAGAAAACAGAAAAAAAATCAGAGAAGAATAGTCATTTTGGAGAATCGAACCGGGCCCATCAAGATGACACCATCGCTTTGCTATGAGAAATCAATATGTTAGGGAAATCGGCCAAGTAAATAAGGTTTTATGTGACATTTGCTAGAGCCCACAGCTAACACGGTCCAGGAATGTTAACTTGTTTTCTCTTTTTTTATATTGTTTTTGTTGTGAGCCCCCCCCCCTCTTATTCTTACTACCCACTGTTAACTTCCAAACTGGCCAAGACACACAAAAAAAAAAAAACCTACACTCTCTCACTAACTCACAGAAGATAGAAAGAAGTGAAGAAAGAAAGGACATAGTTTAGTAGACAACAAAAGAGAAAGAAAAGATCAGGCACTCGCAGTAAGGCGAAAAGTGTGACCTTGATGGCCCTGACCATTTCACTTGTTACCGTCGTTGCACTCGCTACTGAAGAAAGTGGGCGCATATGGCATATGACGACCATTACACACGATTTTAAAGTTGTATCATGACCTGATGTGCCCTTCCTCTTTCGGCCTTACTTCTACCTCCTTTCCAAACTATTAATGTTCTTTTCTGCAGTTCTTTGTTTCCAGTTCTTTCATATCCATATATCTGTTTCTTTGTGCATCGTGTTCGTGCATCTTTAATTTAATTTGTGTAGTGAGATAGTCGAGTGGTAGAGCGGTTAGAGCCCTTGTTTCTGGAGTTAAAAGTAGTGCCATGCTCTAGCCTACCCAGCTGTAAACGGGGTACCTGGGTAAACGGGTGTCTGAAGTTAGAGAAAGCAAAAGCAGAAAGAAAGTGGGAAACCCCCACTTCACAAAGCTCAGACCTAGAATGTTGAGGTGTCTAACACTTCACCTCCCCCTACTGCATTATCTGTTATGGGACTACGTTGACCTTCTTGAAGAAAGTGAAGCCACACTGAAAGAAAAACACATCATCATCTTCTTCATCATCATTATCATCATCTTCATCATCATTATTATCATTATGCTTTTCGTTTGCGCTCGGTACGGAGCATGGAGCGACCACTGCAGCTGATCCACTTGCAGGAACTCTGAACCAAGCAGTAATATGCTCGCAGGAACTCTAAACCAAGCAGTCATTTGCTCGCAGGAACTCTGCACCAAGCAGTCACATGCTCGCAGGAACTCTAAACCAAGCAGTCATTTGCTCGCATGAACTCTGAACCAAGCAGTCACATACTCGCAGTAACTCTAAACCAAGCAGTCATATGCTCGCAGGAGCTCTAAACCAAGCAGTCACATACTCGCAGTAACTCTAAACCAAGCAGTCATATGCTCGCAGGAATTCCTAAACCAAGCAGTCATATGCTTGCAGGAACTCCTAAACCAAGCAGTCATATGCTCGCAGGAACTCCTAAACCAAGCGGTCATATGCTCGCAGGAACTCCTAAACCAAGCAGTCATATGCTCGCAGGAACTCCTAAATCAAGCAGTCATATGCTCGCAGGAACTCCTAAATCAAGCAGTCATATGCTCGCAGGAACTCTGCACCAAGCAGTCATATGCTCTTACAGCGGTGGTTTTTGTAGCAATATGTTTTACATCATATTGCCAGCCCCACGCACAACCTCATATTAGGGACCGTTCACAAATTACGTAGCGCAAAGAGAGGGGGGGGGGGGAAGGCGAGATGTTACGCTTTGGTGCGGGGGGTGTCTGAAATGTGGGTATTTATTACGCACATCTTGGGGGGTGGGGAATGAAAATGTCAAAAATGACGTTACGTAATTCACATGGTATTGTACGTCATGGTTGAGGGTGCATTAGTCCTATTCTTTCATTGCCACTTCAATACCCCCCCCCCCCCCCCCGAACTACACGGGGCAAAAGCAAAAACAGTTGAGACAAAAATATAGCTAGTCGCTTTGGTTTTTACTGAAGTAATTATCGTGTCTTGTTTTTCATTTATATCGAGTTCTTGTCAGATTATCGTGAGGGTAGGTTTCTTTTTTGTCCCCTTGACCTTTTTGTCTAGCTGACGAATACTTTTAACGGTTTGGGAAAATAAAAAAAATCTAGTGTGTACGTTTGCGCTGTTTCTGTGTTTTATTTCACTTACCTAGCTGTTATCGTGTTTTGTTTTGGTCTGCTACGTCGCTCACTCGATTGAGTGGTACATGTGACTTTTATATGGGTGTCCTGACGTTTTTTAGATGAACTTCCCCGACATTTCATGACGGTAATCTGACCCCCATTCAATAACAGTTGTCGTCTGCCCCGATGCGGTGCCCTGTTATTGGAAAGCGTAACAACAGGGTGCCTTCATCAGTCAGTGGAATCTGAGATTACACTGATCAATCAGCACTGTTTTTTTCCCCCCTTACTTAGGAGGGAAGGGGGTGAGCAGAAGGGAGGTATAGTTTACTACTGGGATTTTGAGCACTCACATTTTTTAATATCTTTAGTGACTGCTCCAGCTCCGATAAAGTTTTTTTTTTCTTCTTAACTTTGAAGTTAAAAAATGCACATTGTAACACGGAGAATGAAACGATTTGTTCAATAATTTTCAAACAGTTTAAACGTCATTTACACTAGCATCACCCGTGTTGTTTTCTCGGGTCTGTGAGGATACATAGAAAAAATAGGTATACTGCTCTTTATGACAATGTCGTAAAAGCCGACTGAAATGAGGATGCCCAGGGGACTGTCGTAAAAGCCGACTGAAATGAGGATGCCCATGGGACTGTCGTAAAAGCCGACTGAAATGAGGATGCCCATGGGACTGTCGTAAAAGCCGACTGAAATGAGGATGTGCATAAGACTAGATTATGTTAAACAAACTGCTACGGAAACCATTACTGTAAGAGTACATGAATCCTTTGATGCGAGCTGCCTATAAGGAGACCAGCTGCAGTGCTGGGGTATATTCTCCATGGGCGGCGAAAAGGACGTGATGCTATGTAAATGAAACTAGAATCATTTATTCATTCTTGTATTGATAGGTTTTGGCCATGTCTGCAGAATGGGAGAAGATCGGCTACCACGACAAGCATGGGAAACAAAGAGCCAGGGATCCAGACCTCCAGGACGACCCAGAGTCCGCTGGGAGGACAACATTAGACAATCTTTGAAGGACTGAGGACTAGAATGGAACCAGGCCAGGAAGAAGACAGCTGATAGAATAGTCTGGCGCTCTCTCTTCCAAACCTCTACACCTCACGGTAGAAGAGGAACGACTAAGTAAGTAAGTATTGATAGTTCATTCTGTTAAAAAAAAAATGATGCTAACAAATCGTATTGTTGGTGGACTTTGAATATTTCAGTTGGCTGTCTTCCTCTACTTTCCTATAAGTTTAATCGACGGCACTTTGATCGTTCCTGCTCATCTAAAGGTTTGTAAAGCATCCTCACGACGCGTCTGATGTTGGTGTCAAGCGTCGACTGTTAGCAACTTGTACCACAAACTGTGCCACCTGTGCTGCTGGTGTGAGGAAACCCTCACGAAGCATTCACCAGCACTTGGAGTGTTTGTTCATGTGTCATGTTATTAACGTTCATGAGGTTGCAAGCTTCATATACCACTGTAAACCCACACGCATTATACATGTCAAAATGATAAAAGGTACATATTCCAACTTACCCCGAGTTTTTTCGCACATGCTTTTTGCACATGAAACGTCCGAATAAAGTCGGGCAACTGGTTAAGATGCCTAACCTTTCAGGTGAGTAAGGCGTCTAACTGAGTGCACTTGAAGTAGGACTCTAGAACGTAAGGCGCAAAGTGACGTCTCTGGGATTACTCTGTTCTTATCTTTGAATTCACGTCCAGTCCTATGGTCTGTCCTATATCTTCTTCTTTGATCCTTAGCCGCCGACCGTCAAAGCAGTCAGTGGCCATCACGCCTAGTGGCGTCCTGTAGGGCAACAACAAATTGATTCCACTTTGCTCGGTCGGTGGCCATCCCTCGCAGTGCCCCAACTCTGGTTCATTCTTTGCATCTCAGCCTCCACAGTCCTCCGCCAGGTTGATTTTGGTCGGCCTCTCTTTCGTTTTCCTTCAGCGGTCCAAAGCATAGCTGTTCTTGTGATGGCATCGGGGTCTCTTCTGAGGACATGACCAACCCAGTTCCAGCGTCTGCCAGCTTTGATGGTGTGCATGTCCTCTTGCTTGCTACGAGTAAGCAGATCTTGGTTAGTGATGGTATTCGGCCAAAAGATTCGGTGAATTTTTCTTAGGCATGTTGTGTGAAAAGAGGACAATTTCGACATTTCCTTCTCTGTAACTCTCCAGCATTCCGCACCATAGAGAAGCACAGAAAGCACACAGCTCTGATATAATCTTAATTTTGTGCTTGTGCTGTATTGGGAGGACTTCCAGATGTTGTTTAGGCTAAAGAAGGCTGTTCTTGCCTTATTCATTCTGATGTTGATGTCTTTGCCTGCCCCGCCGTCTGGTGTTACTATGCTTCCTAGGTATGTGAAGGTATCTGTCTGTACCAATTGCTTATTCCTTACTGATATGGGCTCAGGGTTGCTCACATTGAGCGTCATGACCTCAGACTTCTTTAAATTGATGTTCAAGCCCACCTGCTGGCTAAACTTATTAAGTCTATCCGTTTTTTCCTGGATGTGTTGATGTGAATGTGCTAGCAGTGCAATGTCATCTGCATATTCCAGATCTTCCAATGTAGAAAATGTTGTCCATCTTATTCCTCTTGGACTGCCCTCTGTTGTCTGGCGCATCACCCAGTCTATGGCTGTTAAAAATAGAGTGGTTGATAAGGGGCATCCCTGTCGTACTCCTGTCTTCACCTCAAAGGTTAGGTTGCTCTGCCCAACACTGCACGTAAAGTTTGCATAGAGGCTTTTTATGATTGACACTATGCAGCTTGGAATTCCATAAGCCCTCAGTATTTTCCATAAACTGTCCCTATGTATGCTGTCAAAAGCCCTTTCAAAATCAACGAAATTAATGTAAAGCTGTCTTTGCCATTCTGAGCACTGCTCTATAATGTTCCTGAGAGTGAATATATGATCTACACATCTCCTGTTCTTTCTAAATCCTGCTTGTTCTTTCCTCAGTTTGTGATCTACTGCCTTTGAAATTCTCTGTATAATTATCCTGCCTAGTATTTTGCTGGGAACTGAGAGAAGAGTGATTCCTCTCCAATTATTGCAGTCTGCAAGATCTCCCTTCTTGGGCAATTTGACAATTATTCCTTTGTTCCACTCTGATGGTGTTGTCCCCGTTTTCCAGACTTGTGCAAATAGTGGTTCTAATAGTTCTGCTGCTAGCTCAGGGTCTGTCTTAAATAGCTCTGCATTTAAGTTATCATGGCCCGGGGCTTTTCCATTCTTTAACCCTTTGATTGCTGTGATGATTTCTTCTTTTCGTGGAATGTCTGTATTCACATCTAGATCGTTTTCAGCCTCAGGAACATTCAACTGTGTCTCTGGTGGTTCCTTGTTCAGAGTTTCTCTGAAGTGCTCTGCCCATCTTGTTTCTTCTCCCTCTGCTGTCGTGATGAGATTACCTTTCTTATCTCTTACTAATGTAATATTGTTTGCACCTCGTTTTCCGCTGATGAATTTAGTTATTTTGTATACTGTGCTTTGTTCATTTCTCAGTGCTGCCTCCTCTGCCTGTCTTGCAAGATCGTCTAGGAAATTCCTTTTGTTGGCTCGGGTTTGGCGTTTAACTTCCTTGTCCAGCTGACTGTACTGTTCGCTATATAGTTGCTTTAACCTGGGGGACTTCGCTTCTGTTTTCTTTCTTTTCATTTCCTTTCTCATCGTTATGGTGTTTAATGTTTCTGGTGTTATCCAGTCTTGCTTCTTCCTTTCCTGGAATCCCAAGCATGATTTGCTGCTTTCTTTGTATATTGTTGAAATGGTGTTGAAATTCTGGTCTATATCATCAGTCAATGTCTTTTCCTGACTTTTGGCAAATTGATATCGTTTCTTTATGTCGGCCGGAAAAGCTTTTCTGGAAAGGGAGTCTTTCAATTTGCTGATGTCAAACCTTTTCTGTGTAGTTACAGTTGGTGCAGCCCTTCTTAGTTTCACTTTCAGTTTTGCTACTACTAAATGATGATCACTTCCCACATCTGCACCTCTTCTTACCTTCACATCTTGTAATGCATGTCTCCATCTACCGTTAACCATGATGTGGTCTATCTGGTTTCTGTCCCGACCATTTGGTGATTCCCATGTTAATTTGTGAATTTCTTTATGTGGGAAGAGTGTTCCTCCAATGACCAGGTTATTAATGCTACAGAAACTTATTAGTTTATCCCCATGTTCGTTTGCTGTTCCGCTGCCGCATTTCCCCATTATTCTTTCATTATATGTATTGTGTGTACCAACTTTCGCATTGAGGTCTCCCATTACTATAACAAGATCATATCTAGGTGTGTCTTCCATTTCTTTCTGCAGTTGTTGATAGAATTCATCCTTGACCTCCTCATCGCTATCATTCGTTGATGCGTAGCATTGTATTATTGTAGTGTTGGTGAATCTCCCTCTCAATCTTAATCTTATCAGTCTGTTGTTGATGGGTTTCCATTCCAGTAATGTCCTTTCTATTCCTTTCTGTAGAATAATGGCTACGCCTTCATTGTGTTGTCCATCCTCTCTTCCAGAGTAAAGTACTGTTTCTCCTGTTGCTGTTTTAACTTTTCCTGCCCCTGTCCATCTGCTCTCGCTTATCCCTAGAATGTGTAACCTATAGTTTCTCATTTCTGCCGTGACCTGTCTTAGTTTACCTGTCTCGTACATTGTCCTGACATTCCAAAAACCTATTCTTGTATCCTGTTTTGCGGTCAGGACATCCGTTTTCATGTCAGTGGCTTCCTTTCAGCTTTCACCACTGACAGTCATACGAGCCACAGACTCCGAATGTCCATCCCGCAGCAAAGTCTGTTCATTTATTATTGTTTCCGTAACTTCATTGTTTTTTTTTACACAGACAGGGGTGTCAGCCCTGTGCTAAAACCCCCAACCTGGAGGACCAGGGTACCAGCTTTTGTCTGACCCCTACCCACACAGACCAGTCCAGCTTGGTTGAACCTACCAGGAGTAAAACTCCCACTGGCATAGCTCTGGGGATTGTCAGGGTACGCAAGCTGCCATACCGCTACAAGGTATAGGTACCATTGATGGCAGTGTCCTATATAGTGGGTCTTAATATTCCGTTTTCCTGGCTGTGTATGATTTCTTCTTGACGAAATTGGAAGTCAGTGAAGTAGTCCTACAACGCTGAAGAATATAAGCGAAATTTTCGCCTACACACCCAGGTTGCTACTTAGAGGAGAAGTCCAGTCAGGAGCAGTCTCTCTTAGCATCTCAGACGCCAAATTAATTGCGAATAAGTGTCTGATTTTGGTAGGTGTATCCCCACTACCCTCATATAGATCATTACTACATGACAACATAAGATATTGCCCATTAATATGATTTTAAAACTCTATAACCATATAATGTCTTGCTTCTTCCTTTTCGCCTGTCATGTTTACAAACTCACAACGTAACAGATCTAACATTATAATTTCCTCCAAGATGTTACTTTCTGGTAGTTCATTATCACAACACATTCCGTGTGCCGGAAATATTACATCACTTTCTTTGTCTTCATCTTTGCCAAGATTGTTATCCTCCTACATTCCAGTGAGATCTGCCATGTATTTGGGCACGGTATGTTTGTAGACTAGCACCTAATCATGCGACAACAGGGTTTCATGTATCTTCCCAGACAAAAAGTTTTGGTTAACAATAGGAATGTCGCTCAGTATAGACGTTTACTCCGTCTGGAGCTGGCAATAAGCGAAAAGTCAGTATGGCAAGTTCGCTAAGCTTTGCCGATAACAAAGAAGAAAATAACCAGGAGAGAGGGATGGATGAGAGATGTGACAAGATGTGATAAGATAAACTTGATCGAAGAGAGCAGAAACAATGAATACTGGAAGATATAGCACGTAAACAGAATGGTATTGCAATAATGCCGGAGAGTATCGAAGACCAGAAAAAGAGAACGAACGTATTTCGTGACAGACTGATTGGTTTGGCCACTCCTCCTTTGGCTCTTAAGAAGATCACTTCGCTCTGGGGGTTCAGGTGGGCTCATAGAGATGCATTCCCTGCTAATCACTGGCGCTTGTATTGCAGACCTCATTTCTTCGCACTGTTGCTGAGCATTCGCTGTGGCTCTGTCACATCATGCATCTATGCCTTCACGATTTTCCCCAGCACTGTGGTTCTAAATTTCCATCGTGTTTGAGCAGTGTCACCACATTCCCGCATCTCAGGAGTTGGATAGAATCCGACGGTGGGTGCATAGTCAGGTCGCATGGCACTCTCGCTGCAGCTGGGACATTGGGTAGGGCCTGGATCCCTTCTAGGTAAAAACCTATATTTTACCATTACCACTACGGGATTATTGGTAGGGTTTATCGTGGATTAGACAGAGAAAGCTTGGTAGGCAAGTGGATAGGTGATAAAAGTAGCATTTAACCCATGAGTGGCATTTAGGTTGGTGTTGGCCAGTGCAATGTCCACTCGCCGATGGGCATTGCGCCTGCACCATAGAGGGACCCCAAAGTGCTCCCGACCCAGTTATAGCGACAGGCACTCCGTCGCCCCCACAGCAAGCTCTGTGAAAACAGGGTCACCTCGTGTAGGTGTTGCTATGGATACGTTTGTGCAGGAGAGGCCCTAATGCCAGAAGCTTATTGTCCGAGCAAGACAGTAGCTTCTGCGGCGATCCTGCACCCTGGATGTGAGAGGCTGTATGTTCGCATAGACATAACAATTTTCAAATATTTGATTTTTTGGCACCTCCTCTAATACGCGTACAGGACATCTTTTCATCCAATTAGGTAGAGGAAATCCCACAAAATAAAATACATTTCTCGAATAATACATAACGCATGTTGGGCGTTAGCCTATAATGTTATTTATCAAGGAGGCTCTAGCCTTTAAAAAAAAAACAAATTTAGAATAATTGAAATAAAATCGTTTGTATTAAGAAAGCTTGTTATCTAGTCGGGAACGACGAAGATTAATAAAAATAGTAAATATTTATTATATCTTGGTAGATAGACAAAACACGGAGGAATGGAACTGATTTTGATTTAATAATACAAACGGCAAGAGGAGCTTTCACTGCACTTGGGAATACATTTAAATCATAAGAAATCAAGTTGCACACATAAACAATTCTTCAGCTCATGTTTCAGGACAGTCTGGCTCTAAAATAAGGAGAACAACAAACATGACTGCCAGGAAGTTACAGACTTTCATAAACTGGGGCTTTGCATAGAATAGAAGTATTAAGATAGTATGGCACGATCGCCAATGTCGAATTGATCGAGAGAACGTGACCAATGAAACAACAGTTGAGGGCAAGACGTTGGAGTTGGGTAAGGCACACATTGAGGAAAGCTGCTGATGGCATTTGTTCAGGAATCATCAGGGTAAGAGACATGGTGGAAGACCTCTGGTAATAACGTCATGGAATGTTTCTCTCGTGGACTCGTCATTGGTGCATATACCTACATTGACATTTTTGTCCCATTCTTTTCAGGTGCACGCGTAAAAGGCACATGTTATCTCACGTACGCACGCTTGCGTCTTCTTTCTTCTGCCACCTGCTTATGCTGTGATCCTTTGTACATGGAAATGATTATTAGTTTCCGATTTAGCCCAGGCACTGCTGCTTATTATTCTGTCACGTTGTGTTTCTTCAGTATGTCTCATCTCTCGTTCAATCTTCTTCCGGGTCACTTTCCGTAAATGATGTGTTCGGCTCGATCTGTCTTCTTCCGGGTCACTCTCCATACCTGGTATCTTCTGTTCTGAGGGTGATATATTCGTGCTGCTGACTGATGGGAATTCATCCTCCCTAAATGTCCAAATCAACTCTTTTTCTTTTTCGATATATCCTTCACTTGTGCTGTGTCAGCTATGGCCCTGATCTCTTCTGATCTCGTTATGTATTTTCTTGTTGTATTAGCTCCTTTCTTAGACATCTCACTTGACGGGCGATAATTCCATTTGTCTTTTGGTCATTAGTCACAAACCTGGCACACAAGTCGCTTATATACGGCTCAGGTTGCCAGAGAATTGATTTCCACATCAATCGATCGACCTTTCGCTGAGTCGGCAGCTTGTACGAGTTTTTGAGTACTGTATATAGGTCATTGACAAGTTTGTCATGGAATATCCTAATCCACATATATAAATTATTAGGTAAATATAAAGCCTAACAAATAAAATTAATAAAGAGAAGAGCAATGGGAAAATGACAGTGCTGTCACAAAGAATGTACTCGAAATCCCCCTTGTTTTCTGCTTCGTCTGCAAATTGTAACGCTTTCACGTTGATAGTAAAGCTTACTGTATTATTACCCGCCTTCTTCAATGAAACGTGTGCTGTATTTCTTGGAAAAGCATTGAGACGTACTGCGTAATGACCTAAATTAACCCTAACATTAATTATACTGCGTTACCAAAACGAACGAACAGATGGATTAAAGGGATAAAAAGAGAAGGGAGAGGCAGAAAGCCGAACACTAAACCCGCTTCGCGCGATACACAATTACTACCATCACGCGTGTAAGTCTACATGCACTAATTTTTTTTCAGACGGACAGTGATAAAATACACTACCCTTTCCCAGAGTTAGGTTTATAAATCATAACAGACTCTTATTAGAAAAGACAACATTATATGGGTTTACGTTTGAACACATAACAGTACCCAGACAGCACATCTTCTAAACAGGAGATAGAAGAAATTGCATATTTTGAACGCAGCCACGTAGCTCCTTTAAATTAGTATTTTTGGGTTCCTTAGGGTTTGCTGACAAATAATATGTAAAACGTTACGCAAATAGTCCAGGAATTAATAAATTATACCCAAAATAAAATATTGGGGGTGCCTGACAGCATAAAATCATTTCTGCTCATAAAATTTTTTTTATAACGTGTTTGAAAAAACCTTACGTTACATAAATAGCCTACCATGTAAACTCCAAATTGATTGGAGCGCAACAAATGAAAGCCTAACCACGATTGGTCGGGTTATAAATACTATCTTGGTTGTTGGGGGAGACGGGAAAAGATAACATTTTTTCAAACACTTGTCGAAACGTGGCTCATTGGCCAGTCTCGCTGATATACACACTTGGGAGCGTTAGTTCGAGACCACTAATTCAAATAAGCTTGATAAAGCGACAGTACGTTGAAGCCAGCTCACATTTTTGCTAAAATAAAAGCCTGGAACATAGGCAGAACGGAATTTGTGCCAGTTTGTGCCAGAATTCATTGCTAATCAACGTATCTGTGTTTATTTCCATGAAATTGTGGGACAGTGGTCTTGATGGTAGTGAGCAGCATCTGGTCAGAGATTTGCTGAATCCAGAGTCGGACAGCATACTCCTTGGTCTTTTTTTAGCTATCAGTGAGGTGTCTCCTGAGCCCAGAGGAGAATTCGAGCAGAGGAGTCCTTTCCTGCCGCCATCACGCCAGATAAGCGAATTGGCCAGCTGAGCTCAACATTATGTCCCCTCATCTTGAAATAACTTTATAAAAATTAACATTAAGAGGGGAATTTACTTGTCTTAAAATCAGGAACTGTGAACATCTACAATAATGGTCCCTAAAGACAAACTATTGAAGTCATGATGACAAATACCAACAGAGCTTGAACAAAACAAAACCAGTATTACCTCATTTTACCACTACACAACTGACACACATAGAACATTTGTACTAATATATGTCACTACAATATTCAGATTAAATACATTCTGTACATAACTTGTAATTTAAATTGATTGTGATTCCTGGTTCCCTTGTAGTTGAATCAGGACACATATTCATTCATGCTAGTAATGAATACATATTGTTATTTGAACCGTTACGAGTGACTTCTTTAAGCTATTCTCATAGAGTGTTATATGTATGTGAGTGTCACAGTGTTGTTAAGAGTAGTGGATTAAATTAAATTGTTTATCTGTCTGTTGTTGTGACTTACACTTCACCATACACATACCCTAGACACATAACGTAGCATCACACTATTCCAGAATAATTCTGACTGAGATATATAGATATGTGGTAGCAAGTAAGGTTATCTATAATACATTACTCTTAATAGATATAGATACCTTCACAGCTGATCTCAGTCAGTACACTAAGTTCCCTATAAATATTTATAACATCCCACTTCACCACATATATTGGGGTCTCGCTCTTGGGATTTTGAATCTTTAACTATTAAAAATATTGGGGGTAATTCACTTCAGGGAATATAAGAATTAAAAGGTATCCTTGGGTGGAATTAAATAAGGTTGAGCTCACGGTGCCTGTGTTGTCCATTAGAGATTGAATTGTTGGTTAGACATTGTATAAATTTACATAATAGACAATGGCGGACCTGGCCAAATTTCGATCTGCTGCGGTTCAGACTGCAAAAGAGTTAGGATTAGATGGGCAAGTTATGGTTGCCTATGTCACAACGGAATGTGACAAATTTATTGAACGCGAAGAAAGAAGGTTTGAAGCCGAAAGAAAGTTAGAGGCTGACAGGGAAATTAAGAAGTTACAATTTGAAGCTGAGGCTGAGACTAAGAGGTTGCAAGCTGAGAGGCTGAGACTAAGAGGTTGCAGATTGAGGCTGACAAAGAGGCTAAGAAATTGGAGGCAGAAAGAGAAGACAAAAGATTAGCTGCAGAAAGGGAAGAGAAAGAAAGAAGAAATTAGCTGCAGAAAGGGAAGCAGAAAAGAGAAAGAAGCAAAGATTACAAAGGGAACATGAGTTACGACTAAGGGAGTTTGAGTTTCAAGGCCATGCTCCTGAAAATGGTGCCAGTCCCTTTGCCTCTGATGCTACGGTTACTCAAGGAGCCTCAATCTCAGCTATGAATTTTCATTTAGATCATTTTGTTGAGAAAGACGATGATATTGAGAGCTATATAAATAGGTACGAACTATTAGCTACCACGTATGGGTTAGAGAGAGAAAGGTGGAGCTTAAAGTTATCTCAGGGACTTCGTGGGGCAGCTTATGAAGTTTTTGCAAAAATGAGCAGAGGTGATCAGGAAAATTATGACATGCTAAAGCAGGCTCTTTTGTTAAGGTATGAAAAGAATGCAGAGTTTTACAGGAAAAAATTTAGGAATGCTAAACTACTGTCAGGTGAAACCTATCACCAGTTCTCTGCACGCATAGAGACATACTTGGAGAAATGGACTTCTCTGGGGAAAACCCAAGATCTTAAGGAAATGGTCCTTATAGAGCAACTAAGAGAGTCCATGGCTCCAGACCTGAGAAAGTTTCTCATGGAACAAGGTGCAGAGAGGCTGGGTGAGTTGCTAAATGTTGCTGAAAGGTATCAAGCAGCTCAAGCAGAGGTAACAGGTAATAAAAAGAAACAGGTGGACAACTTTAGGGCACCACAGAATTTTAATAAATTTGATCCTAAGGATCAAAATAAAGGTAAGCACCAATTTGATAGGCCACGGTATGAAAATAAAAATAAAGTCCCACAATTCGATGAAAGGAAATATGATGAAAGAAAATCTTTCAACCAAGGAAAAAGGTGGTGTAAAAATTGTAAGATGAACAATCATGACACTGACCATTGTAGAAGGAAACCTCCTCATTTTGCTGCTATGACATCGGGGAAAAAGGAAAAGAAGGGCAAACCTGAAGAATTACAGGAACCATACCACCCCCCAGTGTGTGAAGATGTCATCTGTAATGGTGTCACTATAAGATGTTTATATGATACCGGTTTAGATTACGATTCCGTTGTGAGTTCTCACCTGGTGCAGGCCGATCAATACACCACAGAAACAGTGGAGATTCAAACTGCAACCAAGGATGTAGCTACCATGACACTTCCCGTCGCCCGAATAAAAGTGAAAACGCGATATGTGGAAGGAATCATAAAAGCAGCAGTGATAAATGAGCCAATCTACCCTCTAATATTGGGGTGTAGATATGTCTTCTTGGGGAATCCCAAGAGACCTGTGATATTGGCAACAGTGCAGACCAGATCACAGACAAAGAAGGAGGAGGATAATCCCATAAATACTCACCCAGATGAGATGAGGAAGGCACAGGCTGAGGACAAAACACTCAAGCCATGTTTCAAGAAGTTGCCCAAATCTCATACACCTCCAGGCAAGGGAGAGTTTTATATGAAGAACAAATTGATATATAGGAAGGCTGGATCTGAATCCAATGGTCACGGACAGCTGGTCCTTCCCACTTCATATAGGACTAAAGTGTTGGAACTAGGGCATGCGATTCCCTTCAGTGGTCATATGGGAATCAGCGCAACAGGACAGCGAATAGCTTGTCACTATTTCTGGCCAGGAATAACTGAAGATATCAAACGATATGTAAAATCCTGTCCAGAGTGCCAACGAGTAGCACCTAAACATTGGACTGCACCAGCAACTCTGGGGGAAATGCCCATAGTGGGAACACCCTTTGAGAGAGTTGCCGTGGATCTTGTGGGACCTCTCACCCGAACCAAGAGAAGGAACAGCTACATTCTGACTCTGGTGGACACTTGTTCTATGTGGGGAGAGGCAGTAGCCCTGTCATCGATTGATTCAAAACATGTGGCAGAGGCATTGCTCACAATTTTCACAAGGTTAGGCTTTCCCAATCAAATCTTGACTGATAATGGCTCTCAGTTCAAGGGGAAACTAACTGAAGAAGTTTTCAGGATCTTCCAGGCCAAACACTTCCATTGTAGTGTGTATCATCCCCAAGGGAACGGCCAAGTGGAAAGATTTAACGGCACATTAATGTCGATCCTGAGAAAGTTGGCACACGAAAAACCAGATACATGGGACCAGTACCTGCACGCCGCCCTCTTTGCTTATCGAGAGGTACCCCATAGTTCAACCGGTATGGCCCCGGCAACATTATTGTTTGGAAGGCCAATAAAAGGTCCACTCGAAGCTATGTTAAGAACGTGGACTGATGAAAAGGCAGAGGAAAACATTACATCTTCATACCAATATGTGAATGAGCTGACCACTCGGTTGAAAAACTGGCTGGAAACTTGCCAATGAAAATTTGAAACAAGCCAGGAAGAAACATGCTGCCTATTATAACAGGAAGGCGAAAGACAGAAATTTGGCTGTGGGAGAGAAGGTACTGCTTCTTTTGCCCGGGAGTCAGAATAAGTTACAAATTGGATGGCAGGGTCCATATACAGTTCTAGAGAAGGTGTCTAGAACAAATTATAAGATAGATAAGAAGGGGAAAGAAAAAATCTATCATGTGAATCTCCTGAAGAAATATTTGGAAAGAGAACATCAGGAAGAGACACACTTGTTGACCTTGTCCATCGCCATGGAGATGAAAAAGGAACCACTTTCATCATTTGAATATCCATTACACCCCTGTGAGACAGCAGCACAGGTGAAAATCAGTACACATTTAACGAAAACTCAGAAAGAGAGAGTGCAACAGGTTCTGAATAATCATGCAGAGGTGTTAACAGACCGACCAGGGCATACAAACCTATTGGAATATGATATGAAACTCATAGACTCCACACCTGTCTGTATGAAACCATATTCGATTCCGTTTGCTAAGGAAAAAGCTTTGAAGGAAGAGATAGACTATCTGTTGAAGGAAGGAATTATTTCGCACAGTGAGTCTTCGTATAGTTCCGGTGTTGTACTCTTAAGGAAGCCCTCTGGAGAACATAGACTCTGTATAGATTACAGGAGACTGAATGCTATTACAGAAGGACAGGTGGATCCATTGCCGGATACAAATCAGCTGTTTGCCAGACTAAATAAAGCTAAATATTTCTCAAAAGTGGATCTGAGTAAAGGATACTATCAGATTCCAGTAAAGCCTGAGGTTAGACCATACCTAGCTTTTAGTACCTCAGAAGGACACTATGAGTTTAATAGATTGCCATTTGGATTGAAGAATGCGCCTAGTGTCTTCTCTAGAATGATGAGAAAATTATTGGATCCTCTGAATAATCCCTGTATAACAAATTTTATGGATGATATCCTTATAGCAACAGAAACATTTGAGGAACACATTGACTCTCTGAACATGCTGTTTGATCGACTTAGGGAGGCAAATTTAACAGCCCGACCAACCAAATGTTGCGTTGGATGTAAAGAATTGGAATTTTTGGGACACACAGTTTATCAGGGAAACATGACCCCTGACCCAAAGAATTTAGAGAAACTACAGAAAGCCCCGAGACCACAAACCAAGAAGGACGTGAGATCCTTTGTCTCATTATGTGGTTTCTACCAGAAGTATATCAAAAACTTTAATTCCATATGTGCACCTTTAACGGAATTGACACGTAAAGGACTTCCAGATCGCATTACATGGACACCACAATGTGAAATGACTTACCAAGAATTGAAGGAAAAGCTCACAAGTAAACCCATTTTGAAATTACCTGACTTAAGTCAAGAATTCATAGTAAGGACGGATGCAAGTAATATTGGGCTAGGTGCAACTTTACTACAGAAATCAGATGCATTGGATGGGGAATTAAGCCCAGTGGCATATGCTAGCAGAAAGTTGAATAAAGCTGAAATCAACTACTCAACTAGCGAAAAAGAATGTCTTGCAGTAATATGGGCAATAAAGAAATTCAATATTTATCTATATGGGAAGGCATTTAAGTTGCAAACTGACCACAAACCTTTATCGTTTTTAGCACAGGCTAAGCATGAGAACTCTAGGTTACTCCGATGGTCTTTGCTTCTGGCTCCATATAATTTTAGCATTGAATATATATCTGGAAAAACCAATCTGGGAGCGGATTTTTTAAGCCGCCATCCGTGTGATGAGAATCACCGTAAACCCCAGAAATAATAATAAATTTCTATATGTGTATATAGAATAAAGGACTGACATATAATGTCTGTTTTAAGAGGGGAGGTGTCATGGAATATCCTAATCCACATATATAAATTATTAGGTAAATATAAAGCCTAACAAATAAAATTAATAAAGAGAAGAGCAATGGGAAAATGACAGTGCTGTCACAAAGAATGTACTCGAAATCCCCCTTGTTTTCTGCTTCGTCTGCAAATTGTAACGCTTTCACGTTGATAGTAAAGCTTACTGTATTATTACCCGCCTTCTTCAATGAAACGTGTGCTGTATTTCTTGGAAAAGCATTGAGACGTACTGCGTAATGACCTAAATTAACCCTAACATTAATTATACTGCGTTACCAAAACGAACGAACAGATGGATTAAAGGGATAAAAAGAGAAGGGAGAGGCAGAAAGCCGAACACTAAACCCGCTTCGCGCGATACACAATTACTACCATCACGCGTGTAAGTCTACATGCACTAATTTTTTTTCAGACGGACAGTGATAAAATACACTACCCTTTCCCAGAGTTAGGTTTATAAATCATAACAGACTCTTATTAGAAAAGACAACATTATATGGGTTTACGTTTGAACACATAACAGTACCCAGACAGCACATCTTCTAAACAGGAGATAGAAGAAATTGCATATTTTGAACGCAGCCACGTAGCTCCTTTAAATTAGTATTTTTGGGTTCCTTAGGGTTTGCTGACAAATAATATGTAAAACGTTACGCAAATAGTCCAGGAATTAATAAATTATACCCAAAATAAAATATTGGGGGTGCCTGACAGCATAAAATCATTTCTGCTCATAAAATTTTTTTTATAACGTGTTTGAAAAAACCTTACGTTACATAAATAGCCTACCATGTAAACTCCAAATTGATTGGAGCGCAACAAATGAAAGCCTAACCACGATTGGTCGGGCTATAAATACTATCTTGGTTGTTGGGGGAGACGGGAAAAGATAACATTTTTTCAAACACTTGTCGAAACGTGGCTCATTGGCCAGTCTCGCTGATATACACACTTGGGAGCGTTAGTTCGAGACCACTAATTCAAATAAGCTTGATAAAGCGACAGTACGTTGAAGCCAGCTCACATTTTTGCTAAAATAAAAGCCTGGAACATAGGCAGAACGGAATTTGTGCCAGTTTGTGCCAGAATTCATTGCTAATCAACGTATCTGTGTTTATTTCCATGAAATTGTGGGACAGTGGTCTTGATGGTAGTGAGCAGCATCTGGTCAGAGATTTGCTGAATCCAGAGTCGGACAGCATACTCCTTGGTCTTTTTAGCTATCAGTGAGGTGTCTCCTGAGCCCAGAGGAGAATTCGAGCAGAGGAGTCCTTTCCTGCCGCCATCACGCCAGATAAGCGAATTGGCCAGCTGAGCTCAACATTATGTCCCCTCATCTTGAAATAACTTTATAAAAATTAACATTAAGAGGGGAATTTACTTGTCTTAAAATCAGGAACTGTGAACATCTACAATAATGGTCCCTAAAGACAAACTATTGAAGTCATGATGACAAATACCAACAGAGCTTGAACAAAACAAAACCAGTATTACCTCATTTTACCACTACACAACTGACACACATAGAACATTTGTACTAATATATGTCACTACAATATTCAGATTAAATACATTCTGTACATAACTTGTAATTTAAATTGATTGTGATTCCTGGTTCCCTTGTAGTTGAATCAGGACACATATTCATTCATGCTAGTAATGAATACATATTGTTATTTGAACCGTTACGAGTGACTTCTTAAGCTATTCTCATAGAGTGTTATATGTATGTGAGTGTCACAGTGTTGTTAAGAGTAGTGGATTAAATTAAATTGTTTATCTGTCTGTTGTTGTGACTTACACTTCACCATACACATACCCTAGACACATAACGTAGCATCACACTATTCCAGAATAATTCTGACTGAGATATATAGATATGTGGTAGCAAGTAAGGTTATCTATAATACATAACATCCCACTTCACCACAAAGTTATCTCCAGGCATGCCTCTTCTTGAAGTTTTTTAACAGCACCATTCAGTCCTTCTTCAGTCATGTCTTTATCTCTCTTTCCTCCACATATTCCAAGGTCGACCATTCATTTATCCTTATATTCCAACGCCCACCATTCTATTCTCAATATATCAAAAGATGTACCATTCTTTTTTAAAATTTATTTCAAAGTCTACCATTATTTTCTCCATGTATTTCAAAGTCTACCATTCTGTTCTTCATTTATTCCAAGGTCTACCATTCTTTTCTCCCACCATTTTACGGTATGTCATCCTTTGACAGTACTGTATATTACAAGGTCTACCATTGTTACTGCAAATATTCCAAGGTCTACCATTGTTACTGCAAATACGAGGGCTGTCCGGAAAAGAATCGGCCATAATTAATATTAGAAAAACCGTTTGCGCGACATCGATGTAACTTGGCAGCCAAATAGAGTGGCCTGTTATGCACATACATGTGCAATGTTGACGTTGCTGCACCAGTCAGTGCGACCGTTAAAAGCCGTTTAGTGAACACGTGCACTGTGTGGTCGTCGCATTCAAAATGGCTGAACGAGTAGAGCAAAGAATCTGCATCAAATTTTGCGTCAAGCTTCAACATTCCTCCACGGAAACTATTATGATGATTCAGAAGGCTTTTGGAGACGATGCAATGAGTGCTACACAAATAAAGGTGTGGCACAAACGCTTCAAAGATGGTCGAGAATCTGTTGAATGTGATCCCATTTCTGGAAGGTCTGCAACAAGCAGAACACCGGAAAATGTTGAACGTGTACGGGCTGCAATCAACAAAGATCGGCGACTGACAGTGCGAGAACTAGAAAAAGATCTGGGAATTCCAAAAACTATTGTATCCGAGATTCTGACCCAGGATCTGGGTATGAGACGTGTCGTGGCAAAATTCGTTCCGCGGATTCTGCTACCAGAGCAGAAGGAACTTCGTGCCACAGTTGCTAATGATTTGCTTCAAACCGCAACCAATAACCCAGATTTCATGAAGAAAGTCATAACCAGAGATGAATCGTGGATCTACTGCTATGATCCAGAAACGAAGGCTCAGTCGTCTCAGTGGAAGTCGCCTGGTTCTCCACGCCCGAAGAAGGCGCGGCAAACCCGTAGCAAGATCAAGACCATGTTGACTGTTTTTTGATTGGGAAGGTGTTATCTATCGCGAGTACGCTCCTTCAGGTCAAACAATTAATAAGGGGTACTACCTCAAAGTTCTCCGTCGGTTGAGAAATGCAGTACGACGAAAACGACCACAGTTGTGGGCAACTGGCGATTGGCATCTTCATCACGACAACGCGCCCGCCCATGCATCACATCTAGTGCAAAGTTTTTTGTTGAAACATAACATCAACCAGGTAACTCATTCCCCCCCTATAGCCCAGACTTGGCACCCTGCGACTTTTGGCTTTTTCCCAAATTGAAATCATGTTTGATAGGTAGAAAATTTCAGCCATTTTGAATGCGACGACCACACAGTGCACGTGTTCACTAAACGGCTTTTAACGGTCGCACTGACTGGTGCAGCAACGTCAACATTGCACACGTATGTGCATAACAGGCCACTCTATTTGGCTGCCAAGTTACATCGATGTCGCGCAAACGGTTTTTCTAATATTAATTATGGCCGATTCTTTTCCGGACAGCCCTCGTATTCCAAGGTTTACCATTGTTACTGCAAATATCTTGTTTGAAAACTGTGCATCCTCTGCACATTTTGCCATGTACCGCTCACAAAGTTCAACTTTCCGATCAGGATCATTTTCATTGAGGGCGTGGACTAATGTTGGAATAAAACTTTTCCAATGGGCGCGCTTCAAAATAAGATGAACGCTCGATTTTGACATTCCTGTATCGCTATGAACGCTCCATTTTGAAATTCATGTCTCACGGGTGTGGTGGATTTAGATGTTATGACTTGTTGGTGTTATATATTTACGAGGCGTGTTCAAATGAAACCCGACCGTGCTGCGCCAAGTGGACATTCGTAGGAGGAGCATGATGACGTCACATCTGACGTAATAAGCACATACGAATGTACAAGTGTGTAAGTGTTCATTCTCCTAGTATTCATTGGTTGTGCTGCAGACCGTTAAAATAATGGCCGGTGTGATAAGGAATCCGTCCAAGGTCGATCACAATAAGGAAGAACGCATGGGGTGGAGTTTGAACCACCTGCTGCGTTACGAAGAGGAGGGTGATGCATTTCTGTTGCGCATAGTGGCAGGCGATGAGTCGTGGTGCCACCACTTTGAGCGTGCAGCAAATCAGCGAGCATGCGATGGAAACATCCCGGATCACCAAAACCCAAAAAATTCAAGTCACATTTCCGCCGGTAAGGTTATGCAGACCGCATTTTTTGACCATGAAGGGCTTCTATTGGTAGACTTTAAAGAACCTGGCGTGAACATCAATGCCATCCGCTACAAAGACACAGTAGACAACCTGCATACAGCTATCAAGAATAAACGTCCCGGCATGCTTTCGCGTGGTGTGATTCTGTTGCACGACAATGCTCGTCCACTTGTTGCGAACATTGTGCAGGAAGCGTTAGCAAGGAAAAGGTGGGAAGTTCTGCCACACCCAGCCTACAGCCCCGATCTGTCACCACGTGACTTTCATTTGTTCGGACCGTAAAAAAATCTCTACAGGGACAACGATTCGACTCCGATGCAGACGTCAGGGCCTCTGTGACCAAATGGTTCAATAAGCAACCAGTCATTTTTCTCGGACGGCATCCGCCGTCTACCCAAGCAGTGAGATGCGTGTCTGAATGCCTATGGTGACTATTTCTAAAGAACCTCAGTGAGTACTTGCTTCATAACAATTGCTGTATTTAATTCTACTACTCCTGCCGATGTACCTTACATATATTTGTTATGAAGCCACTGGGACGGGTTTCATTTGAACACACCTCGTATATTGTACTGAATGAGGTCAGCTGTGAAGGCCCCTGAGTATAACAATTATTAGGGTGAGTTTTTCAGGGTGCCTTTCTGCTACCACCTTATGATCTCATTCAGACTTATTCTTGACTAGTATGTCTGATAGCTACTTCTAATGTCTAGGGTAATGTAAAGTGTGTTATAATAAAATGACAACAAATACAACTAAGAACTCTGTGAAAAGTATTTAACAACACCCAGAGTTAAGTTTAAATTGAGAAATTTTTTTGTACAATTTATTGTTCCAGTATCACAATTTTGTGTATACTGGAATATTGAAACTCAAATGATAATGCAAAGTATTTACATGAAATTGATTCAATTTACAACTGAGTATCTTATTATTCACAAATTTAATTAACTGTGTCAATCTGGAACAGTTTTAATTTACTCTTGATCCTATGAATGGGTAAGGTTAGGAAGAACGTTTCTGTTCATCATAATCTGAATGATTTATTAAACACTTGGGAAATGAGAGTAGTTGGGTTTGATCAATCAGGTGCCTGCAGACAGTTTCTTAACTTTGTGTCGTCTGGGGTACAAGATGAAGTATAATCACACCACCAGCGTCCACTACCAAGTCAGGGTTCTGGTCTTGAAATAACAGGGAGGCACACAGTTGATACTGCCTCACTTCTTTATGATGTCGAGATATATACAGATCTACGTTGACCTGGGCTCACTTCGAGTCATAGATGAAACCCCGGAACAATATAAATGCGTCCTACATCACCCTCTGATATACTCTCTCTTTCCCTAACTAAAAATTTTCAATCATATTCAGATTCAGTATGGTAACTCACAATTAGTTAACGTTCTTATTTGGTGTGTTACCCCATTCATGGCCAATTAAACTTAAACTACAGTTTGACACTTTCCTTGACAAAGGAAACATTTTAAGTTAATAATATCAAGTCATGTACAAAGACGGTGACTTATTGAAGAAGACGGCCAGTGGTTTTCCTGGTCTTATGTCACAATACTGTACAACAATTTCCCCATTAATATTAAATTTTATTTTCTCCCAAAATGGTAGAAAACCTGTCGGGCTTTTCTACAACAGGTTAATATATTTCCTAACAACTCTGTGAAACAACACAAAGTTTGATGTTGACTTTCCTCTCGTTAATTTTACTCACATAATTTTCATACATATTCAAGAATACATACATCTTAATAATCATAATAATGATACAAAGGTTTTATTTCTTACCGCATCAAATTAAAATGTCCTACTAATAAGGTTAATTGCGATATATATGGTCAGCTCCAGATCGCTTGCTGGTGCAGATCAGCAAAGTCAAGACAGTATTATTATCTTGCTTTTAACACAACTTTATTGTAGAAACAATTTTCTAAAGTGGAGACGAACGCCTTTCCCAAATGATTTTTATCACCCTCATAGTATATTTGACTCCAGCCAATCAGGACTGTTTGGCTTTTAGCGTCCGTATTTTCAAAACTGCACTCAATTTTCAAATCTTAACTTATCGTAACTTTCCCCCTATCCCCACTACAGGGCAAACTGAGAAAGATTCAAGTCTGTTCGTCTATCTGTCTTCGTCAGTATCTCAGTTAGTTCCTAACAGTTTCTAATTCTGACCAATAATTATTGATCCTGTTGTTATCTGTCACACAGTGATTAAATTTTTATTCTTGTATTAATTATATTCAATATTATCGTTTTTATTCTTCATTTTCTCAACTAACATATTTTTCTACCTTGCCAATTCAAATTTGTAAACACTAACTCGTAGTACCACCAACTATGCTCCTTCCCTTCCCCGTTCCATACTGTATTTTTTCAAAATATTCCACGTTAAACGTAATTTTTTTCTTTTCTTTAAACTGTCGTTCTCATTCATTGCGAGACAACGCTTGTAGTAATACGTCACACGAGCGACAAAGTGCTGTCTGTACGCTACAATTTCACTACTTTTTCGCTTGAAATACGTGTGTATATGTGTTTTGGTTGTCTTGCGTCCAATCAGTGTGGTAATATACATTCGCATCTGCGTTACAGAAAAAGGGGTTTTTCTATCGTATTTTTGAAACAAGCTACGATATCGGCATGCACTATCGTATGCTCGGCTCGCGACGACCAAGCAGAACCAAACGCGTGTCGAAGTGTAGCATTTTCTCTCACCCTCTTATGCTTCCTTTTATTCTTTCCCCGTTTCTGTCTTACTATCTTCTCGGAACAACTAGGCTTTGGTTTTATGTCAAAAGATGTTACGTTAGTGTCCCAAGGTCGAGGCATAAAATCTTAGCACTGACTTGCGGCGTCGGAGACAACGTTCTCCATAACTTCGCTATTTTTTTCCTAGGTTATTTTTACACTTATAAACAACTATATATATATATATATATATATATATATATATATATATATATATATATATATATATATATATATATATATATATATATATATATATATATATATATATATATATATATATATATATATTCTTTTCGATCGGTGAAATCTCGGACATCATCACAACGGGCCGCTTGCAGAACAGATTTTCTTGGAGATTGGCGATACGTTTCCAGCAGCTCATTTTCTCTTGTGGAGGTCGTGGACGTCCATGGTCTTCCGGAACGCTGCTTCTGGACGTCTTGAGCAGTTTCATCTGCTTCAAACCTATCTCTAATTCGAGTAATGGTGAGTCACGTTGGTGGATCTCTTTGAAACTCCCTTCTAAACTGTCTTTGCACTTCACTTACGTTCTCGCACTTCCAGTAGCACTTTAGAATAAATTTCCTTTCCTCACCGCTTAGTCTCGCTTCAGCCATGATTTCGAATCAGTTACACCTGAAAAGAACGAACATTTAGTGAGTTACGGGCTGTAAAAATGTGTATGCAGCTTTTGGGACACCCTATATTTTAAGGTCTACCATTGTTACTGCAAATATTCCAAGGCCTACCATTGTTACTACAAATATTTCAAGGCCTACCATTGTTACTACAAATATTCCAAGGTCTACCATTGTTACTGCAAATATTTCAATGTCTACCATTGTTACTACAAATATTCCAAAGTCTACCATTGTCACTGCAAATATTCCAAGGTCTACCATTGTCACTGCAAATATTCCAAGGTCTACCATTGTCACTGCAAATATTCCAAGGTCTACCATTGTTACTACAAATATTCCAAGGTCTACCATTGTTACTGCAAATATTCCAAGGTCTACCATTGTTACTGCAAATATTCCAAGATCTACCATTGTCATTGCAAACATTCCAAGGTCTACCATTGTTACTCCAAGTATTCCAAGGTCTGCTATTCTTTTATCCATGTATTACAAAATCTGCCAATCTGTTCTCCATATATTCTAAGGTCTGTCATTATGTTTTCCATGTATTTCAGGGTCTACCATTCAGTTATTCCCATTAGGTCCCTGTCTTTGGTTGTAGCTTCACAACGGGCTGATCACCCGTTTGCCAGTCACTTCGATTACGGAAACAACAGCAAATGGGTTGATTTGCCGTTGCCCTAAAGACGCCACTAGGCGTGATGGGAAACAATGGCAAAGAAAACCTATCTGCTGTTGCCCTAAGACGCCACTAGGCGTAATGGCCTCTGACTGCTTTGACGGTCGGTGGCTAAGGACGGAAGAAGAAGTTTGGTTGTAGCACTGTATAGGAATCCAGTTTTCAGAAAGAGTGACGTGTGTAGCCTCCATCTTCTTTGATTTCTTTGATTTTTGATTTCATTGTGCCTGTTATTTAATGTTGAACTTCCTTTTGCTATTACAGTTGAAAGATGTCTGCTGTATTTTTAGTATGTTATTTTGCTTTTTGTGTAACGTTTCACGGTAAGGTCTATTGTCCCCCCCCCCCCCCCACCCCACCCCACCCCTTTTTCCCAAGCCATTTCACTTGTGCGTCTTTATCTTCTTCAAATGCCATTTTGAGTGGCTTTGGCGAACGCGTCTCTCCACAACTTTCGACCCAGTAGCTGTTTATCAGATCTGCTGTTATTGATTTTCTTTTCTGCAGTGTTGTTGAACTACACAGCATCTTCTTTATATATTTATTGTTGTTTTTGTCGTTGAGGTGTTTGCTATGCTTCAGTGTAGCGCGATTCTTTCGAGCATTATCCATGTGCACGGAAGCATCGGCTATATCGTCCTCTGTCGCATTTTCCATCAATTTTGTCTTTTGTTTTCGACGTTTTCTAACATTTCTGTTCTCATATTTTTCTCGAGCTCAGTGTCGACTGGCTTTTGCAGTAATATATGTCTTTCGCTTGTTTCTGTTGATTTGAATCATGTTGATTTTTAGTTCCCTTCCGTGCTGTATGGTCAGTTTATCAAAGATTTGTATCTCTGTCTGTTTTCCTATACGTGGTTTTGAGTTGAGCTTAACCGTTTACCAGTTTGTTTAAAGTTACACTTCTCATGAAATGTCAGTATAATTGTGATTGTCTGCACCTTATCTTGTTGAGTATCAGACATTTTACTTATGTTTCGGGGGGCTTCCATGTTTAGTCTTCTGATTAGCCAGGTATTCGTTGCTTTTCTCAGTTTTATGCACAGCGTCTCATTTTTCTCTAATTTCCTGTTCGTGTGTTTGTTTATTGTCTAGGTCTCACATGATTAAGGTACTACAGGCTGTCTCAGGATCGTAAAATTCCCTGCCTCGCTTCCACTGACATTTTATGTGTAAGAATGGTTTTCTTGGTGCGAACACTGTCTGTGCCTTTATAGTTTTGTAGTTCTTGTCTTTAGTTCATTTACAGATCTTCCATTGCACGTTATAATAAATCCCAGATAGTTCAGCTGTTTCACTCGTTTCAGTTGTTTGCTTTCTACACATTTTGTTTTAAATTAAAGGTTTCTTAAAATAATACTTACTTACTTACTTAGTGGTTCCTCTTCTACCGTGAGGTGTATAGGTTTAGAAGAGAGAGCGCTATCGGCGGTCTCCCTCCTGACCTGGTTCCATTCTAGTCCTCGGTATCTAAGAATGAAAACACATACACTGGAATCGCCTCGTAGTGTTTCTGAAATAGCGTCCAATCAGATTCGCGCATTTTGTGCAAGCTCGCCGACAGCGCGATGCCTAACTTATACTGGAAACATTGCAGCCGAAGCATTTGTGTTAGGACTGCATCGTTTCAGTAGAAGTATAATAAAAGTAATGGACATATTGAAATTTTACTTAATCCTTTTGTTCAAAGAAGAGACAACGTATATGTGGATATATTAGAAAGTGTAATGCGTGCTGTATTTTCGGAGATAATAGCAAGAAAGTGTGTCAAATTGTTAGCAAATAGGGCTAAAGTTCACTTTTGCAAAGGAAAGAAAATCGAAAGCTGAACAGATTTGAAAAAAAAAAACTATGTATAGAAAGAAAGCTACTCTTCTGCTAGATAAAAAGAGATAAGGATGGACACACTAGCTGATGTTGGAGATGAGCACGTCGAAGAACCGTGGGCAATGAATAGCAGAAATGACCAAAATGTACCAGTTCAGCAAAATAAAATCTCACACCAAGCTCTGGTGACGTCTCAGTTCTAACTTACGCCGGATGTAAGGCTATTTAAGCCGCGCTAAATTTGAATGTGGACACACACGAAATCAGTTTTTGCATGAGGACAGAGGAAAGAACTAGTCACGGCTTCTATCACTATTGGTGAATTGTGGCAGCCTGCCTTGACCAAGTTAATTGTCCAGTTGTGTAATTTCTGAAGGGCTAGAGGGTAAGTGGATTACTATACATTTGTATATATATATTGCAAATATCTGTTTCAGGTTATTCAAGATATGTTATTGTGTAACTACATGATTAATGATTCAATGGATGAATATTGTAAAGACCAGTATTGATGAATGGAAGGAAGGAAACCAAACCAAATACTCACAGTTGGTTTCATCATAAAGGATCACTCTATAAGTATTAGAAGTTGACAGGAAGAAGTAAAATGGACTAAGTAAGCTATCCTGAATGTAAATAATACTGTATTATAATGATTATGTAATTTGTTCTCGAATTTCATAGTAGACTTCTGTCAAACTGTACACTTAACAATCACATGTGTGCATTCATACACATGCAATTATCAGAGACACTCACACCCACCACAGTAGACTTGTGGATATCATAGGAAGATGCTATCCACGGGCTCTGTATTGTTGCAGGTTCAATTCAGTTCATGTCATAAGATCAAACTAGATCTACATCAAGGAACTCTGAAGTGGAAACTCCTATTGTTATCCTGCATAATTGTCAAGGAGCGCAGCAGTGGGACCACTCATATTCACTGTTAACTCTAGTGTTTGAGGAACATCAGGGAATAGTTTCATCATCGTGTAACCCTATATACTCTGGTCTGGGACATTGCAGTCTAGCAGCCCAAGAGACTTTTAAGATAAGTTCACCACCACATGAACTATTGTTGCAATTTAAGTGCGAGTTGTCAATGAAGAAACTTTATAGAATACAGAACAGTTTGCAGGAAATATATTATTCCACTGACACTTTATTGGTGTAAAAATAATTGGAAACTGTGAATTATTGTGTAATGTATCATCTTATAAAATTCATTCTTATTCTTTCTGAAGACAAGAAATTACTTATTGTAGCAGCGTTTAATTTTGCTGGAGAGGTTATGATGGTAAAAGATAATGAATGTTATTATGTATGTGTCAACCGTGTGAGGTCAAGCTATGTAAGACCTTGAGTCTAATAGATGATGTTGCTGAATTCTTAAGGGACCTAACGCTACCTCTCTAGATCTCACACGGTGCTGTATGTTATTTCTAATGTGTGGTGTTTGATGTGGCTATTGTCTAGGGTATGCAATGAAATGATGGTACACCAAAACAACACAATATAACTCACTATAAGGAACTTAATAAGTCTGTGGCTTAAGTTTGAATTTAGAATATTTTTTGTACAATTTTATTGTGCCTGTCCTTCTCTTTCTTTGGACAGGTCTTTACAACTGAAGAAAATATATGTTACACTAAAAGTGAACTAAAAACAAGGACTCTGGGTCCAACAATAATAATATTAATCTTAAAATGTTCCTTCAAGTGTTTTCACAGACTATTAATCACTAAGTATTGATGTGAGTCAGTTATTGGAGGAGCTGTGGTTGTCATCATCCCCCTGAGAGTTATAGTTTATTTGTAGGGAATCAATTTTACTCCCGATAAATTGTCAGAGTGCCCAGACTGTGGCACATCACCTTTAATTTCCCACGTGAAGATTCAAATCGATGGTATGTCTCTGCAAAGAACTGCTGCTCTCAGAGATTCACTTGATAATAATAAACAGAATACGCTGTACTGGAGACATTACTGTCTTCTTATGGTACTTCAGGTTTCCTGTCAGCGGCTGGTAACAGGAAATAAAACCCTGCAACATAAAAGACACCCTGGCCTTTTCATATCTGGTGTATATTTCACTTACTCTCTACATGGTATGATTTTGGGGTCAGCCTCGTGTGCAAACAAAGTGCACCAGCCCCTAAATTATATGAACTCACATCCTACTATGACCACACCTCAGGTCCATATGGCAGATACGCCACTGTCATTTTTCCATAGTTCTCTTCAACACAATTTAATAGGAGTATGTACATCTCCTTCTATATGATTTTTCTTCTATTTCTCTATATATAAACGCTCTAGGCATGTTAATAAGTTTTCCTCGAACACTGAGGCTTGCTATTCTATCTTGATCTTACAATACTTATTAATTACAACAATGCAATATTCAAACATAAATCAAATGAGAATACCCAAACTGTCTCTTTAGGCATGTCATACACTTTCCCACTTGGCAGTATCAAACTTTTGCCTTTTCAAATAATACGTAATAATAATTCAATTCCCCTTACCACAATTCAATGAAATAAAACCACAGGTACGATGACTGGCACACATTCAGTTCTGCCGCTGGCTAGACTGTGACTATTTTTTATTTGATTAGTTTTAGTTTTAACAACAAAGTCACACTTCTATTCTCAACGTCCTGAGTCTGGAAATGATTCTATACAAATGGCGACAAGCCTTGGAAGCTTGGGATATTATAAAAGGGGCTGGCCAATAAAAGCCAGCGTTCCCCCGTTTTGAATTGAAATTTAAAAAAAAAACCGAACTCCAAACAAACTGCGGGTTTCACAGTCTGTTAGTAATTCTGTCTTGAATATCACTCTACAAATATACTTAGTTTGGACCACCCAATAATATTTCTCCTATCCTCCTATTACTAACCAATCAAATTTCACTTTCCCCTCTTGTGGTAAAGTGGGATGATATAAATATTTATAGGGGACTTAGTGTACTGACTGAGATCAGCTGTGAAGGTATCTGTATCTAATAAGTGTGGTGTATTACAGATAACCTTACTTGCTACCACATTTAGGCCTCAGTCAGACTTATTCTGGAATATTGTGATGACTACGTTGAATGTCTAGGGTTATGATAATGATGAAGTGTATGTCACAACAACAACAGACAGATAAACACTTTATTTTAATCCACAATACTTTACAACACTGTGACACTCACATACATAGAACACTCTATAAGGCTATCTTAATAAGTCAAGGGTAACTTTTAAAAATATGTATTAATTCCTTCAAATATTAAATATCCTGATTCAACTAAAAAGTGAATCAGGAATCACAATCAAATGTAATCACAAGTTGTATGTACACAATTTATAGATAGAATCTTTGTATTGACATATATTATTATTGCAATATGTATGTAAGTTGTGCTGTAGTACTATGAGGTAATACTGGCTTTTCAAGCTAGGTGGTTGTTTGTCATCATGACTTCAAGTGTTTGTTTCTGGTGGACTAATATTGGAAAGGTTCACAGTTTCTTTTTATTTGAAACAATTCAATGTCCCTCTTGATTTTTGGTAAAGTCACTTCTAGAGGAGGGGGGGGGGGGGTATACACAGGATTGAGCTGCTCTGGCCACGAATCTTAACTTCTGTGTGGGCGGCAGGAAACAGTCTCCACTGCTCGCTTGCTTCACCGTGTTCTTGAGACACAACACAGGTCGATATATTGACCAAGGAGTCTGCTGCCAGCCTCTGGATTCAGCAAAACTCAGACCAGGTGCTGCTTTAATATGTTAGTACCCCGGTCCCACAATTCATGAAATATTAAACAAAATACGTTGACTGGCGATGAGTTATGGCACAATTCCGATCTGCCTCTGTCCCAGGCTTTCATAAGAAAAATATGAGCTGGATCTCAACGCACTTGCTTCTAAGTAAGTTTATTTTCAAAATGTGGCACTGAACAGACGCTCCTAATTGACTATATTAAATGGTCTAGCCAATAAGACCATGTTTACAAAAGTATTTGAAAAAAAAGTACCCTTCCTACCGTTTCCCGTAACAACCAAAAATAGTATTTGCAATCGACTAATCATGTTTAGGCTTACATATTCTTCTAGCCAATCAAATCGGATTTAACTTGTTGGCCTATTTCCCGTACAATAGTGGTTTTAAAACATGCCACTGAGCAATTATGATCTGGTGGTGTCAGACAGCACCCCTATAATATTTTGGCTATAATTTGTTAATTATTAGACTAGTTGCTTAACACCTAACATATTCTTTGTCAGCAAGTCCTAAGGCACCCAAATATATAAGTTTTAATGGAGCTAAGTGGCTGCGTTCAAAATATGTATTTTCTTCTAGGATAGTCGTGCTGTTACCACCTCCTCACTTCCAAACTATGGGGTGTCTTCTGTACTGTCAGGATTTCAGACGTAAAACAGTAGAATGCCATGTTTCCTAATAAGCATTAAACATGTTTTTTAAAACCTAACCGTGTATTGGTAGTGTTTTTTGTCACTGTTTATTTGAAAAAAAGTTAGTGCTTCATGCCTTACGCGTGGGATTGGCGTTACTATTAATCGCGAGACTGTGGTAGTATTGCCTGTGTTCCTCCGTTCATCTCTCTCTCTCTCTTCTAAGTCCGTCTGTCTTTTAGTTACGCAGTGTATAAAATGAAATTAATGCTAGTATTTTATCTAGGTCATTAAGCAGTGTGCGTATCTCAAGGTTTTCTAAGAAACACAGTACCGGTTTTATTTTTTTGAAACGCTTGTATGTTGCTGTAGGCTTTACTATCAAACGTGAAAGCGTTACAATTATGCAGACGAAGTAGAAAAAGGGGGATTTTTGTAAGCCATTGTGACAGCACTGGTCTTTTACCATTCTTCTTTCCTTTTATTGAATTAATTCGTTAGGCTTTACATTTACTTTTTAATTTAGATATGTGGATTTAGAATGTTTCACGACACCTCTCGTGCCTCTTTTTCAAAACCGCGTCCCCAAAATGTTATGAATAGTGAATGCAAACATGAGGGTCTGTTCATCAGTCCGTTCATGAACATCTAGTATTATGTCAATATCTTGATTATTACATGGAGGATTTTGTATATTAAAACATATTATTGCTCAGGAGAAGATATGCTATTAAACTAACTAAATTTTATGGCCATGGTCCATGTAATTATGATTTCCATATATTTTCCATATTAGTTGTCAATTTCTACTTTTCTATAAATACTCCGTCTTTCCCCCTCTCTCTCGTTGTTCAAACTGAAACCACTAGTCCGTTACGTCATAAAATGTACTACTTGGCAGGCAATGCGCTGTCTGTGTGTGTATACATTTCCACTGTGTGACTATAGAACGAACAAATATTGGCCTTACATAGATTTTTGCTTCAAACATGTTATGCGGAAAAGGGTTACTTCTTGATTTGTTTAAAACATGTTCTATTTAATTTTACCCTACGTTATCACTACCCGACGCGTTCGCTGCCAATTTGTGTTTCAAACCAACGCGTGACAGTTTATCATTTTTCTGTCGCTCCTCTCTCACTCCTTCTAGACGAATATGCCTTTCGTGTCAAAATGTTATAAAAAGTTTTTCAAGGACATTAGAAACGATAGTACTATTTGCTCTACAATACTGTCTGCTAAAATCAACACGATGGTGGCGTGGGCGAAGAAGAAGCGTCACAACTCCACTATTTTTTTTTCTACATTATTTTATCGTTATAAACAAATGGTATTATTACTATTTGATCGGTGTATCAATGTAAATCACCACACTTACAAATAAATTGATTCATTAATTGTACCTTGGGACTTTGTAAATTCCTTTTTTGGTCAATTTTGAATTTTTAAATTGGAATTACATTATTGTTTAAGCATAGGGTAGTATGAACGAGGGGGAACCGTAGGCTCTTGATCTGCTACATTACTATGTGGACAAGAGTACTTTACAGCCTATAACCTGTGCCATCCATACACCAGTGCTCTTTTCTTCTTCTTTCTTCTTTGATCCTTAGCCGCCGACCGTCACAGCAGTCAGTGGCCATCACGCCTAGTGGCGTCTTGTAGGGCAACAACAAATTGATTCCACTTTGCTCGGTCGGTGGCCATCCTTCGTACAGTGCCCCAACTCTGGTTCATTCTTTGCATCTCAGCCTCCACAGTCCTCCGGCAGGTTGTTTTTGGTCGGCCTCTCTTTCGTTTTCCTTCAGGGGTCCAAAGCATAGCTGTTCTTGTGATGGCATCGGGGTCTCTTCTGAGGACATGACCAACCCAGCTCCAGCGTCTGCCAGCTATGATGGTGTGCATGTCCTCTTGCTTGCTACGAGTAAGCAGATCTTGGTTAGTGATGGTATTTGGCCAAAAGATTCGGTGAATTTTTCTTAGGCATGTTGTTTGAAAAGAGGACAATTTCGACATTTCCTTCTCTGTAACTCTCCAGCATTCCGCACCATAGAGAAGCACAGAAAGCACACAGCTCTGATATAATCTTAATTTTGTGCTTGTGCTGTATTGGGAGGACTTCCAGATGTTGTTTAGGCTAAAGAGGGCTGTTCTTGCCTTATTCATTCTGATGTTGATGTCTTTGCCTGCCCCGCCGTCTGGTGTTACTATGCTTCCTAGGTATGTGAAGGTATCTGTCTGTGCCAATTGCTGATTCCTTACTGATATGGGCTCAGGGTTGCTCACATTGAGCGTCATGACCTCAGACTTCTTTAAATTGATATTCAAGCCCACCTGCTGGCTAAACTTATTAAGTCTATCCGTTTTTTCCTGGATGTGTTGATGTGAATGTGCTAGTAGGGCAATGTCATCTGCATATTCCAGATCTTCCAATGTAGAAAATGTTGTCCATCTTATTCCTCTTGGACTGCCCTCTGTTGTCTGGCGCATCACCCAGTCTATGACTGTTAAAAATAGAGTGGTTGGTAAGGGGCATCCCTGTCGTACTCCTGTCTTCACCTCAAAGGTTAGGTTGCTCTGCCCAACACTACACGTAAAGTTGGCATAGAGGCTTTTTATGATTGACACTATGCAGCTTGGAATTCCATAAGCCCTCAGTATTTTCCATAAACTGTCCCTATGTATGCTGTCGAAAGCCTTTTCAAAATCAACAAAATTAATGTAAAGCTGTCTTTGCCATTCTGAGCACTGCTCTATAATGTTCCTGAGAGTGAATATATGATCTACACATCTCCTGTTCTTTCTAAATCCTGCTTGTTCTCTCCTCAGTTTGTGGTCTACTGCCTTTGAAATTCTCTGTATAATTATCCTGCCTAGTATTTTGCTGGGAACTGAGAGAAGAGTGATTCCTCTCCAATTATTGCAGTCTGCAAATCTCCCTTCTTGGGCAATTTGACAATTATTCCTTTGTTCCACTCTGATGGTGTTGTCCCCGTTTTCCAGACTTGTGCAAATAGTGGTTCTAATAGTTCTGCTGCTAGCTCAGGGTCTGTCTTAAATAGCTCTGCATTTAAGTTATCATGGCCCGGAGCTTTGCCGTTCTTTAACCCTTTGATTGCTGTGATGATTTCTTCTTTGCGTGGAATGTCTGTATTCACATCTAGATCGTTTTCAGCTTCAGGAACATTCAATTGTGTCTCTGGTGGTTCCTTGTTCAGAGTTTCTCTGAAGTGCTCTGCCCATCTTGTTTCCTGTCCCTCTGCTGTCGTGATGAGATTACCTTGCTTATCTCTTACTAATGTAATATTGTTTGCACCTCGTTTTCCGCTGATGAATTTCGTTATTTTGTATACTGTGCTTTGTTCATTTCTCAGTGCTGCCTCCTCTGCCTGTCTTGCAAGATCGTCTAGGAAATTCCTTTTGTTGGCTCGGGTTTGGCGTTTAACTTCCTTGTCCAGCTGACTGTACTGTTTGCTATATAGTTGCTTTAACCTGGGGGACTTCGCTTCTGTTTTCTTTCTTTTCATTTCCTTTCTCATCGTTATGGTGTTTAATGTTTCTGGTGTTATCCAGTCTTGCTTCTTCCTTTCCTGGAATCCCAAGCATGATTTGCTGCTTTCTTTGTATATTGTTGAAATGGTGTTGAAATTCTGGTCTATATCATCAGTCAATGTCTTTTCCTGACTTTTGGCAAATTAATATCGTTTCTTTATGTCGGCCGCAAAAGCTTTTCTGGTAAGGGAGTCTTTCAATTTGCTGATGTCAGACCTTTTCTGTGTAGTTACAGTTGGTGCAGCCCTTCTTAGTTTCACTTTCAGTTTTGCTACTACTAAATGGTGATAACTTACCACATCTGCACCTCTTCTTACCTTCACATCTTGTAATGCATGTCTCCATCTACCGTTAACCATGATGTGGTCTATCTGGTTTCTGTCCCGACCATTTGGTGATTCCCATGTTAATTTGTGAATTTCTTTATGTGGGAAGAGTGTTCCTCCAATGACCAGGTTGTTAATGCTACAGAAACTTATTAGTTTATCCCCATTTTTGTTTGCTGTTCCGCTGCCGCATTTCCCCATTGTTCTTTCATTATATGTATTGTGTGTACCAACTTTCGCATTGAGGTCTCCCATTACTATAACAAGATCATATCTAGGTGTGTCTTCCATTTCTTTCTGCAGTTGGTGAATCTCCTTCTCAATCTTAATCTTATCAGTCTGTTGTTGATGGGTTTCCATTCCAGTAATGTCCTTTCTATTCCTTTCTGTAGAATAATGGCTACGCCTTCATTGTGCTGTCCATCCTCTCTTCCAGAGTAAAGTACTGTTTCTCCTGTTGCTGTTTTAACTTTTCCTGCTTCTGCCCATCTGCTCTCGCTTATCCCTAGAATGTGTAACCTATAGTTTCTCATTTCTGCCGTGACCTGTCTTAGTTTACCTGTCTCGTACATTGTCCTGACATTCCAAAAACCTATTCTTGTATCCTGTTTTGCGGTCAGGACATCCGTTTTCATGTCAGTGGCTTCCTTTCGGCTTTCACCACTGACAGTCATACGAGCCACAGACTCCGAATGTCCATCCCGCAACAAAGTTTGTTCATTTATTGTTGTTTCCGTAACTTCATTGTTTTTTTTTACACAGACAGGGGTGTCAGCCCTATGCTAAAACCCCCAACCTGGAGGACCAGGGTACCAGCTTTTGTCTGACCCCCTACCCACACAGACCAGTCCAGCTTGGTTGAACCTACCAGGAGTAAAACTCCCACTGGCATAGCTCTGGGGATTGTCAGGGTACGCAAGCTGCCATACCGCTACAAGGTATAGGTACCATTGATGGCAGGCTCTTTTCTGAGACTGGGGTATGTCTTTTAGTCCAGAATTCTTGTCTGGCACTATCACCTAGTATCATCTAGATACACCTATATTTACCATCTTGTCACACTCGGTCCTTCAGATATTATCTAATGTTGTTCTCGCAGCGGACTCTGGACCGTCCTCGAGGTCTGGATCCCTGGCTCTTAGCCCCCCATACCTGCTGTGGCAGCCGGTCTTCTCCCATTCTGCAGACATGGCCAAACCATGTTAGTTGGGACTGTTCTACTTGGGTCTGCAGGGGTTGTGTTTTTTATGCCTTATCTTCTTGATGTTGAAATCAAAATCTTTATTGGGGATGTTGGTGGGAAGCTTGTCTAGTGCTCTCTGGAGGTCCCATTTGTTTTCTGCAATTGATTTGTCTGTTTGTATGATACTCCCTCCATTGTAATTCCTCCCATATTATCAGCACTTCTTATATTTTCACTGTACAGAAGGGAAAAGGTTAGACAGCAACACACATCCTTTACTTACACCCCACTTTATTTGCGTATTTATGTGTCTTTTTATTTCCTTTTTCATGATCACTAAAAAAAAATACATCGTCTTTGTTGCACTTATACAACTCCCAGGCCCGTAGGTTGCACTTTTCTGATGTATGTAATGTATTTCCTTTGTATGTGGCTTCTCTCAAGACATTTTGATTGTCTTGTTAGCTGTCCATAGGATTCTTAACATTCCAGCAAAATCTCTGTTGCCTCAAGTCATCTCATTATTTGCATATTTATTGCTCAAGATTCGCTGCCACGGGATACGGTAAGCTTGGTTAATACAGAAGAGCACTATTTCTTACTTCCACTCACAGAGGTTTATCGCTTAGGATGGTTGTCACTTTTTGTATTGCCATGTTGCTTGGGCTGTTCCGTTCTCTTATTTCTTAGATGCGTCTCCCATTTGAAGTTATTAGTGCGACTAGGCTTTTACATTTCTGGACTTGTTGATATATATATATATATATATATATATATATATATATCTATATATATATATATATATATATATACATATATATATATATATATATATATATATATATGGGAGCCGCACTGGTGTAATGGCTTCGGCGTTGTACTGGTGACCAGGTGTTCATGGTTCAAACCCGGGTGGCGGCGTTTGAAGAAATGTTTACGGCCGGAAATTTGACTGAATAACCTGAACGGCTCCTGTGATAAACCCTCTGTGGATGGGAAGGAGCGAAGCTCCTGACCGGGTTGGAAGGAAAGTCCTCAGGTTCCCCAGCCTCGCAATGACATGTCATTGGGCCGAAGGGCTGAAAGCCCAAGTGCCGCTGGATAAGAAAGAAGAAAAAAAAAAAAAAAAAATATATATATATATATATATATATATATATATATATATATATATTTATATATATATATATATATATATATATATATATATATATATATATATATATATATACTTACTTAGTTGTTGTCACGAGAGGGTAGATGTTATTGAAAATGTAAGATATCCTGGACAAAAAGATGTATCAGATGATACCAGGATAGTGCCAGAAAAGAGACTGGTCTTACAAGAACTTTAACTCAATTTAAATAATTCAGCAAGTCTGATGGTACATATTTACAATTTATTTAACCTATACCGTTTATCTTTTCGGTTAGGTAACTTAGAAAGAACTCAAATGTATTTACATAATAAAATAACTAAACATGGAATATGAATTATCAAAATGGATCAATATGATGAATTTCTCTTTCAAATAACAGTTATCTATTACACATATATATTGTCACTCTCACTGATCTGTGAAGTTAGTATTCATCAAAATAATGTCCACAATGAGTCATCATACACTAGGTTTTATCTTTGGTATTTTATGTATTAAAGATAGTCTCTGGATAGGCTGACCAGTGGCTTTGCTTTGCCACTTATCTGATATGTAGAGATGAATCACACTCTAGCCATGAACACACTAGATCTGAATCTCCAGGCCAGGAAAGCTGGGTAACTAGCTCTATGAACATGAAGAGCCTTCGCACCATAGAGTCCCACAGAGGTGGATGTCTCGTACACTTATGGTAGTTGCAGGATAAAACCTGGAACAAAATTAAACATAACCTCTATATGGTCCATCACTATCCTATCCTCACATACAATGGACATGACGAACAGTGTCAGACATTGTGCTAACATGTGCACAGGACAATTTACCTCTATACCACTCACAGCCAGTTCATTGTGACTACACTTTCCCTATAAATCCTAAATTAGATCCGTTTGTCCATGATCCGCCTCCATACAGTGATTTGGTCTAGTATAAAATACTAAGTAATACCGTGATCAATACAAATCCTGTCATCCTTTCTTATGTTCCTGATAAGTGTGTCGTTCCTTTAAGAAATGCTCCTTTAAATACTTTATCAAACTTACAGGCGTACTTTGGCCATCATTCTCAATTATTCTACACATTTACAAGGCTGGCTTTTCCTCTAACTGTATACAGATGCTGGTAGTTGCCGCCTGCAACACACTCGTCCTGTAATTTTTCTTAACACGTACTACACACTTCCTAACGCACAAGTGAATTAATCACAGGAAAATTACATATATATATATATATATATATATATATATATATATATATATATATATATATATATATATATATATATATATATATATTCTTTCTTACCCTCAGGCAATACACACAAGCGGTAACATGCTGTTAATGGGCATCTAGGTCTGATAGGCAGATGCAGTGGCAAAGTTATATGACTTTTACACTTTTACCGCTCTCTTCTGTTCAGCTGTCTTTTCAAATTTTGTGGCCTCAATTGAGCCAAGTTGAAGGACTTATATACTACCGCATCCCCCGTCTCGGAGTGCATGGGGCAAAAACGGTGTTAAAAATCTAAAACTGAGCGTATTTTTGCCTTCTGTTCAATTAGCAAAATTTTTAATATTCATTATCTTTCTTAATTCTGGGCCGATTTTGATCATCTAAAGCTTGAATTATTCTGTGAATTTTTTTCTACCGATCTATATAATAATTGTTTAGGTAGCATTTAAATCTATGCATACTTTAACTAGCTAAATTGGGGACTACCCTGATGTATAGATGTCATTTCACACGATTTTTCTCTCGTAATAAACTACTATTCGAGGAAGTCTTTGCACCTACCTCTAAAGTAACATTCCCGTTGTTGAAATATATACTCCTTCCCGTTTAAACTTCTTTAGTCCTTATGAAATTAAATAGCTTCGTACTATAAGTTGCACACAATGGGCCTCCATGTTAAGCATAAAATGTTTCATTATACACACCAAGAAGGGAGCGTTTTCATTGGCTATTGTGTCATACAGTGTTCCCACAGTATGGCGTGCGGTATGACCGTGTTGAGAGACAGACTAAATCACGACAGTCGTTCCTATTCTACCGCGGGAAGAGTTCCATTTAGTTTGATGCAGCATTCCGGATAATTTGTTTCTGAAAAGTTTATCCCTACTTCACAAACTTAGCTAAGACGTTAGTATCATCATCATCATCACCGCCCTTTAACTCCCCAAGCAGTATAGACCTACATCAAACATATGCCAAGTCTTCCTGTCCTGTGCCATCAACTCAAGATCGTTCCATGGCTTCTTCATGTTCTTCAAGTCTATCTCCAGTTCTGTTCTCCATGATTAGATGTAAGTATGACGTCTGTGATAGTTATCTTACACAGAACGTAAATTCTTCACGGAAGCTACTTCCATAGTGGTTTCAAGTTAGTTACAACCTGCCCATTCCATTTTATTGAAGGAAAAAACGTTTTTTTTTCCCCCCGACCCCGAGATTTATAAATAACTTGGAAGTTGCTGAACTGAGGCGCGGTGTTCGGTTTCTCTGTAGCTGCGCGATCTATTAAGTCTCTAGGGTGGCATTATGCTCCGAAGTAATGTATGTACACATGCTTCAGACATGATGAGGAAAACAATGCAGCTCATCTTATTTCCACCGGGGTTTTGCTGCAGATGCCTTTGTACCGACCTGATACCTTCTGTTTCGGGACTTGAGGATACTGTCAGCGATTGCCGGTGTTTTGATTTTGCATGTCGCAGTTTTCCATTCGTATATGTCGTCTGCAGTGATATCATCCTCATTTCCTCTCAGATCCCTGAAGACCATAGACCTTCAACAAAGTCATGCCAAGCCTCTCTATCCTTTACTGAGATGATAGGAAACTCTATACAGAGCGATACAACAGGAGGCAATCTGATCATCAGAAGTGGTCCCCCCGTCGCGTCGAACAAGTGTTTCGGCCCATTATTCTCCTTTACACTCTAAGGGGGGCGGGCCCACCTGGGTCATGACTCTCAAGTGTCTCCGCCCCCTGTTGTCTTATGTAGAAAATGAACCCACTCCACCTTGGTTGCAACTTTAAAATCCACTATTCTGCCAGCCGGAGGCTATTGTGAAAGTAACCCTTATGTTGAAAACAAATTATTGTGCCACAGCACACCACGACTAGGGACAGACACTGACCCACCTGCGCAAAGCCAACGAGGCTTGAAGCCACTGCACGCTAGCAACTGAAATCTACTTGCGCCCGACACCTCATATAATACACGCCGCGTGTTGCCTGTAAGCCACTGTCCTTTCACCAATACAACGAAAAACTCAATGTATTGCGGACTTAGAAAAATGTTCCACTTTCCGGATGTTTCCTGTAACTCAGGTGGGGGTAGAGTTTACTGTCCCGAGTTCCATAGCCCATTGCGGTTGTTCCACAGCCAGCATGATGCCTTTTCCGCAGTTTCACTAAGCCTCTTCAGTGCCCTTGTTCTCGACTGTTCCCTCAACCCCAACAGTTTCAATAAATCATACACTGATGCAGCCACGAGCCCTCTTCCACCCACCTCAACAGCCATGACCCTTGCAGTGAACCCATCGTGTCTCAGATCCGCGGCCAGATCACTATATTTGACCGCTTTGAACATATGTTGCTCTTCCAGTCTGGATTCAAATGGCACGGCCAGTTCAATCAATATAACCTGGTGCGATGATGAAGAATGCAACACTATATCCGGCCGTCTTCGAGATTTCCTGATACTTTCTGGATATGCCCTTCGTCCAGGTAGGTCTACCGCTATCTCCCAGTCATTTGCACAGTCAAGGAGAGATGTTACACTGCTACCTGATTTACTCGGTTTTGGGTGTGCTGACTTTCCTGCTCTCAGAAAGTATGTGTTTGCGGTGTTCGGCCTGACATTGCTATTCGCCTTCATCTTCAGATCTATTGTCGCAGCCAGCTCATTTAGCACTTTGGCTTGTAATGCTGTCAACAGGGTTCTTTAATGTAAGCTGCGATGATATACATGTTAAATTAGCGTATGGGCCATATTTCTTAACCTGGTTTGTATTCATTGTCGCCTTAATGCGTTATGTGATGCAGTTATCTTTAGACAAGATCTATACACGTCATCATATCTGCGTGCCCCATTTCATCCTTATTCTAATTTCTATTTTTTATTATTTTCTTTAAAGACGTATGTCTTATTTATTTTCTGTATATGGTTGACTTAACTTTTGAAATCACCGATAGTTTATTTTGTTATTTTCAAATAAAGCCTTACTTTACACATTTCGTTTCGTGCTTGGAGCCACTGTTTTTTTATCTTTCGCTGCAACTCTGCTGTTTTTCCACTATCATTTGTTGAGGTAATGTATTCATGGCTAAGGAATGGATTAGATCAGTGCATCGCAACCTGTGTACCGCGGCACACCGGCGTGCCTTGGGTGTCAGCTTGGTGTGCCGCGACAGAATACACCACATAATGGTATACACATTTATATGTTATGGTAAAATGTTATGAAAGAATCGCACACGTGCGATTTCACAAATAGTAAGTTGCGTTACCATCATCCACCAATCCGTCAAAAAATTAGGGAGCGTTGACTTATGATGGCAGCGAATTTTAAAATATTTACTATATTCGCCAATTTAAATATTATAGTTTACCATGGAATTTTGAAAGCCATTTAAGTGTGCTGTGAAGTAAAAAAAAAAAAAAAAAAAAAATTGGTTGCGGAGCACTGGCTTAGATTACCGACTAAATCTTGCAATGCTTCTGAAATGTCAACGTTTGACTGTGATCATTTTTGCTTGTTAATGGTGACATAGCTAGACCTTGTCTCGCAACCCCACACGAACCTTGAAAATCACGGCCAGCAGTCTAGAGTTTATTCTAATGCAGTACTGTGAACTTCAGCCCAAAATAGGGTACCCGATCAAAAATCATGACCTGAGCTCGACTTCCGCGCGAACATCTCTTATAAGGGTCATTGAGTCTTTGACATTTGGTTATTAAGTACTGACCTTTAGTTGACGGGCAGAAGAGAGAAAGTTCATGCCCTCAGTGTGTTCCGTGTGAGAAATTGCATGTACTCACGTAGTTGTTTGATCTTTTACCTACATGAAGGACGTGGAAAAGGGTGAATTCATTATCATCACAAGTACGGTGTTATCTAGAACAGTGTTTCTCAACATTTTAGGAAGGGTAAGATCATTCAACTGTGCTGCTTCTTCCCCGGAACCTCCTGTCAGAATTACTTGTGTGTGCACGTGCGTGTGTGTGTGTGTGAGTGAGTGAGATTTAGGGGGGGGGGGGGAAATGATGAAACTTACTAAGAAAAGATCGCGTCCCTATCTCAAATTTTTCACGAATATATTTTAGTGGTCAGCTCGAGAGTTTTAATTGGGAATGCGGAAAAAGTACCTTTGATTTTGGGGACACTGCGATTTTAAATGCCGGCGGGAGAGGTCTATTTCGAAATTTCCCTAATTTAAAAAAGCCTTTCTTCTCACAAGCAGTCGCCTAAAGATCTACCAAATCATTTACTGGGATCTAACGGTAGATCGGGATCGCCTGATTGTCGACCCCTGGTATAGAATGTAGACTGGCTAATGTACGGTGAAGGTAATACTCATGTAATAAAACCGGGTAACATATACATTTTAAGGGCAGCGTTCCTAGAACCCCTAGGGGCTCTTACAGACGAGCGTTTTCTTGCTGCGCGTTTCTCGCGCGTGACGAATAAGGACCATCGGTTGAAAAACGCCTACCTCGAAAAAAGGGAGACGGGAAAGACTGTTTCGAGTGAATGAATTTGGCAGAGTTCGCTAGAGTTTTAAAGAATGTAGATATTACCGGGTGTTGGTAATTAGGGATAATGAGAAATAATCTTCTCTCTAGGTTAGTGTTTCTTAACCAGGGATGCACAAACCCCCTGGGTGTATACAACCCGACCTCTGGTGATGCGAGACATGACTTATATTTTAGAAGGCGAATCATCCCAGGTAACCCTATAGTAAACAGAACTCAAATGAGTATGTATAAAATAGAGCAGTGGTATTCAACCTGTTTTGTTCGCGTACCCTCAGATATAATTTATCTTTAACTATGTACCCCCGAGGTTATTGGTGCATAATTCCAAGTATTCAATTGACCTAGACATCAATAAAATTCTGGTGCACAGGGCAAGCATCTAAAATAAATGACATAATCTACGTCCAATATAATATATTACAGTTTAATACGTTTAAAGTAAAATAATGATAAATAAGAAAACCCTCCGACAGTGCATTGGCTGATTTTTTTTTCACTTACCCCCTTAGATGTCTTCTCGTACCCCTGTGGGTAAGTGTACCCCAGGTTGAATACCATTGAAATAGAGCATTGGCAACGTCGACGCAATACCTAACCTGTCACATTTTTAAAAAAATCACATTTTCTCAAGCATAATTGAAAATAGGCAGGCCTACAAGGCTCATTAATCTAGTCAAATCTTGGTTACTATCAGAATTAAAATGCTCAGTTTTCATATTCTCTAAAATTTGTTATAAAATTTAAAGCATATTTAAAATTATTTTTCTGTCATTCTTTAGTTATGAATGTACTATACTTAAAAAAACAAATCTTCTTTAAAACTCTCGAATCCTGGTACAGGTTATATACAAAAGAATTACTTTTACCGTGTACAGCTGTATTAAATATTTTAAAAAATGCTGGACATTACTCATTAAGCACTCCTTCGTGGAGGCTACTGCATTAGTTGCCTGATGCTCCAAAAGAAGCAAAAGGAAGGAAGAAAGGTTAAAAAAAAAAAAAAAACTGCTTCAATTACTTTAACATCTTCTCTGTAAAGAATTGAGGCCCAAACGATGTCGGTGTATAGAAGAATTGGGCGCATCTGATGGAAAGAGAAGAAAACAAATACTGTCCAAAAAAAGCTAGGGGTTATAGGAGAAATGATAAATAAGATTAAAGTCAGATAAATAAAATACTGTGGTCATATAAAAAGACAGAACGCCTTGCTGAAAAACCATAATTGAAGGAAAAGATGAAGTTAAACGTGCCAAAAGGAAGATAACGCGGATGAGGGGGAAGATAACATCAAGAGATGGACATGAAAGTTCAGGACAATTGACGTTGGAGATCCATTGCGCCTACCTTCGATATGAATATGACAGTAGATCAGATCATTTCAGACCTGTCAAGACATTCGTCACTTTTGCTGCGCGTTCTGTTCTGATACACATATACATTTTACATTTAATTCTATTCCAAATGACAATATTTTCACTTCCAATTGTCATTAGAGAATAACAAATTAATTAATTAATTTTTAAAAAAAATCATTATGAAATAAAGCAAAATTTATTTCCCTTTGGACTTGAAAATTTCTGTTTAAGAATGTTGACACAGGCACTCCGGCATTTCATATTATGTGGCTAAACTTCCCGACAACTATTTTTTGTGGCGGAGCTATGCTTTTTTTTTAACCCACGAGTGACATTTAGTTCGTTCTCAGAAGAATTGTGTGCCCTGTGAGCAATTCAGCACCAGAATTGGCAATAAAGCGCCACTTATATTCGCGATAATCATTTAATCGTTTAACATCATGGCTGATTGCAGGTGCCTGACCTTGCTTCCTGCACATTTCCGGCTCCAGCTTTAGTTTGGCGCTAGCTTTGAATGTGGGGGTACATACAGAACAATAGATATGTTGGCTTAGGCCTTTCGTGCAGCACGAGTACAATGCCCATAGCTACATTCACCCATGTCTCATACTTACCTCATTCATCACCATCCCCTTCAGCTCCCCAAGGAGCACGGGCTTCAAGAAATTAATACCAAGCTTTTCTGTCCTGTAGGAGCCGCGGTAGCGCAGTGTTTAGTGCACTGGCTTCCTAGCTCAGTGGTCCGTGGTTCGATCCGCAGTTGAGGTGGGATTTTTTTTTTGCCGTAAACGGTCCTCGTGAATTGGGTACCAGAGCAACTCTGGGAAGGTTAAGGCGGCCGGCGTGATGCTGACCACATCACCCCTAGTGTGCCCATGGTCAAGAAAATATGGACTAACACCATATTCCCAATATGCCTCAATGGGCGTTAATGGGATCCTTTACTTTTTTCTTTTCTGTCCTGTGCCATCCGTTCGAGATTTTCCCAAGTCATCTTTATCCTTATTATATGTTTCCAGTTCCGTTCTCCGTATGTTTTTCAGTCTTCCCCTACCTTTCTTACTCTGCGGATTGCAGAGCTAGGGCCGCCTTGTAATGGTGTAGCAGGTTTCCTTTGTGTGTATCCTATCCAACGCCATAGTCTTCTTCTCACCTCTTGTTCTAGAGGCATTTGTCTGGTCCTTGTCATCATTTCAGTCCCTCTATCGTAAGCATGCATCCATGTATGAAAGTCTGCAACTTCTTGGTTGTCGTTTTTCAAACTTATCTGTTGTGGTTAAAATCACTTGTTGCCGATTGTTTGCTGTCGACGATGATCAATCATTGAATACCCTTTAGCTCCCCAAGGAGCATAGGCCTTCAACAATCATATGCCTAATCCTCCTGTCACGTGCCATCAGCTCAAGTTCTTTCCGCGGCTTCCCTCATCATTTTCACTTCTGTATCCAGCTCTCTTGTTCATGTGTCTGGGTCTACGTCTGCCTCTCATCTCTCGACGATGATACTGACTGAATAATACGTTGTAGAGAACGTGAAAAAAAAAAAAAAAGGAATACTGAAACAGTATAGGAATGTGTCAGTCTCAGACACAAAGCGCTGCATATGATTTATGTGACATGAAATTCCGGAAACGAGCATGCAGTCGAGCCATTGTGCTTCCAAGTGCATTGCAGGCGGCCTGCAGTCGATGCTGCCGTATTGTATAGCAAGATTTACTGTCTCGCTTGTTACGGCTTAGCTGTGATTACGTGCATGACAACCGCATTTGTTCGATCAGCACAGTCAATCACGCGGCTGTTCCTAGAGTGACCCAAAACATTCTAGCATGGCCAGGGGAGTTGGCCGAGGACTGCGTTAACGAAAATCAATTTACTGATCAATAGACGTGGAACTGTTTTCATGGAAACTCATTTACCCCACAAGTGCATGTTCTTACATAAGTATCGATTGTTTCACAGTTAATCAGATCACAGAGCGTTAGTCTTGTGAACCAGCGATTCGTAACTTGTCCGCAGAACCCAGTTAGTCTGTTAATTAAGGTAGTACCTGACAGGTCAAAGCGGCAGCCCGGTTAATATTGATACCATTCATCGCCTTTTTCGCTCCCTACAGAACAGGGTTGAACAGTCTGTCGATCACGATCTACCAGTTGATCCGGGAGATGATTTGGTAGATCTTCAGGTGACAAAGGAGGAAAAAAAAAAAAAAGAATTTTAAATTGGGCAAAAGTCGGACTAGCCTTCTTTGGCCGGCATTTAAAGTGCAGTTATCTCCAAGTTTAAAGAAACTTTCTTTTTTTTTTGTTTGACGCGTTCCCAGCGAAATGCCAGAGCTAGCTTACCAAAATTTACTTCATTCGTATTCTACATAAGATAGGAAAACGATATTTTCTTTGAAGTGAAGTCAGCATTAAGTAAACAATAATTTATTTTGCATTTTCCACCGCTCGTTCGATGCAATTGTAGGAAGCCGATCGTTCCACTGAGAAATCCGAATTGCAGATTCTTTGAAACGTGAAAGCAGACACGATTTATCAAGGTATATCTTTAGAGAGTTCGGCGTTCCTAAAGTAGACCTCCTTAGCTCCTGGATTGCCTACCGCTGCTGCAGAGCATGGAACGATGAAACAAGCCTTCTTGCAAGAAGCCTGCGCCAATTCATTAATATGCCCTTGCGGCCGTGAATTCTGCAGTATTGTGTTGTTTTACGTGATGACATGTACATCCTCACATTTGTCACCTCGTACGACATACCTGATGGATCTGTAGTTCTGTTTTTTCTTTGTCTCCTTAGAAACCCCCGGGAAATACACTTGGGAATTTTTTTACGATGCCATGTGCAAATATGTTAGTGTTTAGCGGTATACATTTCAGCAGATGTATTTCAGTTGGTCCGTATTATGTTCATCGTAGAACTGGTGGCCAGAACCAGGCAAGTGCCAGTGGAACAGGGGGTGAGAAAATGCCAGCATTGTATAATACACACAAATGACGATACCTGTTGAAAACATTACAAGGCAGACCTTGTTGGGACCTCCAGGTTAAGAGAAATACAGGAAAGACTAACACCCCTTCCCCTCAAAAAAAGAAAAAAAAAAGTTACTTTATTTGGTCTCCTCAGAGAAACCCAGGGATTACCCGGGGCAGAATACTTTATGCCAACCCCGAATTATTCCAGTTTTGTTTAACGCATACGCTGATATAGATAACTCACGCTGTTATACGGAATTCGCGCTATTTCAAGGAACTCACGCTTGCCACGCGGTGGTTTTCAAAACAATAAAATCAGAATCTTCAACTTAAATGTCATGTCAATCCTATTGTGTGGCAGTGAAACATGGATAACCAGAGAGATGCAGACTCTCATAAGTAGGTGTTTGCTCGGAATAGAAGGATTGATATGGTATGACGGAATTGATGGAAAGAAAAACTCTAATGAAACAGGCGGTGAGGAGAAGACTCTGGCGTTGGGTATGACACATTAAGAAAACCCAGTTTATAGTATTAAAAGGTAGTCCCTGTTCTTGAATACCCAGGTAAAAAAAATGTAGGGAGACCCAACACACACACACACACGCACGCACGCACGCACGCACGCGCGCGCGGAGAAAAGATACATCAAGGTAAACATTCAATGAAAGGGATACAGAAGACATGAAAAGACCTTGAACGAATGTCACAGGACACGTGAACGTAATATGTTTTTCTTGTGGACATGTGCTCAGCGGGGAACTGAAACGTATTTCTTCATTGACAAGTAGTTTAAATGGCTGCCAGCAGATTTAGCGACTTAAATTTAATTCCCTTCTAATTGTTTTAATTTCCTCGTGCTCTCGTCTTTTGTTTTTTCCTGTCTGCTTCTAATCGTTTGCTAAAGAAACTGACTCTTCTTGTTTGTGGGTGCCAGAATTTACGTCCATGATCATTCGACATTTACTTAGTAGTAAATTCATTGTGTTCTCGTTGTGGTACAAGTTTCATTCTTCAGTTCAGCATTAATATAACGTTAACTTGAGATCTGCGGCATTTTAAGTAAACTTCCCTGCGCTTCTCTTTTCCTGTCCTTTTCTCTCAATCAATCTATCCTTCTGACGCTCTCTCTCTCTCTCTCTCTCTCTCTCTCTCTCTCTCTCTCTCTCTCTCTCTCTCTCTCTCTCTCTCTCTCTCTCTCTCTGTCTCTCTGTCTATGTCTGTCTCTCTCTCTCTGTCTCTCTCTCTCTCTCTCTCTGTGTCTCTGTCTGTCTCTGTCTCTGTCTGTCTCTCTGTCTCTGTCTCTCTCTGTCTCTGTCTGTCTGTCTGTCTGTCTGTCTGTCTGTCTCTCTCTCTCTCTCTCTCTCTCTCTCTCTCTCTCTCTCTCTCTCTCTTTCTTTCTCAGTTTTATTATCCTCATTCACTGGCTTGGTGGCTGGTTTGGATGTTTTATTTTTTAACATTTAAATGTTTAGCTGAGTGTTCGAGCTTCTGAAAGAACGTAAGTGTGATGGATGTATTTCTAGCGAAGTATGAATCTTCCATTCAGCCACTATAAAACCAGGGGCGTGTCGGGATGTGTTGTCTTATCTGTCACTGGCTTGTGTATAAAAATATAGGCTTTTGGCTCCTGGCTTAATTTTTTTTAAACTTATCTGAAGCTGCTAACTTCCGCGAAGGGAGGGGAGAAAGCGGGGTAACTGTGATTGATTAATCCGTTGGGTTGTGGGTAGAGAGCGTAGTTTCCAGACACTTCCACGGCCTACTTTGACTATTTTTAGCCGTTCCTCCCACATTCTCCAAAGATAATTTCACCTGTTTGTCAAAATCCCCTTTTTCTGTTGAGCTGTTCTTTTCACATCATTTATATTTTTTTCTGGAGGGCACCAGTACGGGTGCTTGTCGACTATAGTGTCAATTAATCTGAGTCTGTGTCTTATCAATTTTTACTTTCTTTTTGCCATTCGTGTCTGGACTGGCTATTGGTTTGTTTCCGTCCCACAAGACCTGATTTCCGGTGGTCCTGTCATTTGGTTTTCAACAAATACTAGTGGCTTTTGTATTAGTGTTAAGGAATGTGCAACGCTTGCTATTTTCTTCTTATTTCTTGTCTCTGATCCATACGATAAGATAGGACTGCTTTGACTGTGCTGTGAAGATGCTGTTTCTATTTTACTTGGAGGGGAATGATTCTTATTTATTTTACCTTATTGGTCTACTGTTACCGCGAAGCATAGTGGAGAGCTGAAGTTTGCGTGAGACAAGTATGTCGCATTGACTGCTGTCAGCCCGTGTTGTTGTAGAATTTATATGATTTTGTCTTTCCATCTACCTCTTTTGTCTTCCCCATGCCATGAAACCAGATCTTCCAGTGTTGTAAATGCGTAGTGGTAATAATCTACCGGGCTCCATTTTCATGAGATGGACAGACCACTTAATTTTCTGTCTCTCTGTATGCTTGAGGCTGGGGTTAGTTCTTACAATTTTTCTGATTTCATCATTTCTCAATTCTGTCTCACCTGGTAAAATAAATGGCATCTCATCTCACAGGATGTGATTTATCCGTTGGTACTGTTTGATCATGGGCCATGCCTGGCACTGATAGCAAAGAATATTGTATTTATTGTTACTTACTTAACTTTATTATTAATTAGTCGCTACTCCTATACCCAAGGATGACGAAGTTTGCCAGAGAGAACGCCAGACTACATACATTATCGTAACTTACAGGGTCATGTTGTATTACTTGTTCTCCAGAGCGTACTGCAAGCAGACTTGACCTTCCCAATTCTAATTTTGTTGTGTTATTTTGACCTCGATCCCGTAGTTGCCAAATATCTAAAAAATCCGACTCCCGTATGTGTGATATCAACAGCTCTTTTTATTGGTAGTTTCGTTTGGTGTCTATTTTTAGCTTCATGTTGGAATCTGTTGTAAATTTTTGTTTTGTTTTAGGAATAGAATTGTTTTTATGTATTAGGAGGCAAATATCCAAGTCACCTGTGGTGTTAAAAGTTATAAAGATATGGGTTTGTGGTGCGAATTAGGTGTGACGATCAGTGATGAAAAATAGACGTGACGGTCCGAATGACGGGAAGTAGATATGGCGGTCAAAATGATGAAAAATAGATGTGCCGATCAGAATGATGAAAAGTAGATGTGACGACTAGGGTGATTAAAAATAGATAGCGCGATCAGATTAATGAAAAGAAGATGTGAGGCTCAAAGGGATGAAAAGTAGATGTGACTATCAGAATGATGTAAAGTAGATGTGACAACCAGAATGATGAAAAGTAGATGTGACGATCAGACTGATGAAAAGTAGATACCGCGATCAAGTGATAGAAAGGTAGATGTGAGGCTCAAAGTGATGAAAAGTAGATGTGACTATCAGAATGTTGAAAAGTAGATGTGACGATCAGAATGATGAAAAGTAGATGTGACGATCAGAATGATGAAAAGTAGATCTGACGATCAGAATGATGAAAAGTAGATGTGACGATGAGACTGATGAAAAGTAGATACCGCGATCAGAATGATAGAAAAGTGGATGTGAAGCTCAAAGTGATGAAAAGTAGATGTGACGATCAGAATGAAGAGTAGATGTGACGATCAAAATGAGGAAAAGTAGATGCTGCCCAGGGAGCAACGGCCTTCAACAGATCCGTGCTAAGTCTTCCGCCCTGTGTCACCCGCTCAGGTTTTTACCATAACTTCTTTATCCCTTTCATTTCTGTTTTCAGTTCTCTTTTCCATGTGTTTGTCGGTCTCCCTCTTACCCTGAGATTCCAGGACTTCCTTGTAATGCTATCAACAGGTTTCATCAATGTTTATTCCATCCATCGCCAGCGTCTATTCTCATATCCTGTCACGCTGGCACCTCTATGGTTCTTTTCATCAGTTCCCCTATGTTGCAGGGGTGCAGTGTAGAACTGGTCCTACAAGTTCCAATTAATCTACTATGTAACCGTGGAGTTATTGTATTTCTTCTATTTGATTATTTTCTCATTCCAAGTTAGATATTTGACTGGCTTGAAGTCCGCCAGAGATGAAAGTTTCTTGGTTTATGTTGTGGGGTGCCAGTCCGTTCGTTCCTCTATTGTTGTTAAGTTTTGGAGAGTGATAGTGGTGTACCCTTTGCAAATACTAATTTCCTACATTATCCAACATATAAGGAATTATTCAACAGCCGGATCAGGTCAACTTGCATTTTATTTAGAACAGAAAATTGCATGTAATGTATCAACAGAAATGGTTACAAAATCTGATCAGTCATTTGATTCAAGCTATCCCACAATGTTCATTGTGCCCCTTTGAATTTTCCATCACCTTTTCATTCTATAGAGGCGATTAATATTCAATCTTATCGTCAATATCCTTGGTTTAATCATTTATAATTTTGCCAGGGTTGCATATCTCTTTTGTGTAGGTTACCACCAGTAGTTTTCCATTTAATATATTTGCAGTTTTGGATTTCTTTCAGGAAAATCCTTCAATTCTTCGTTAATTGCATCATTGCGACCTTTTATAAAAATATCAGACGAGCTGGGCTGAAAATTAAAAAGGCGATACAAGACTTTGGTCTACTTACATGAAGAAACCAGCAAAATAACATTTGCTTGAACCAATGTTCAAGACTCACTCACAAAACGCGTCTGTATGCCATGCCTGACTTCTGCCAACACTGCCGCTCGAATCTTGCCGGCAGCAGACCTCACAGTGCGTTGTTTAGCTGGCTGCTTTCTATTAGTTAATACATTTTTCTATTTCCTTTTTATTGGTCAATCTATCATTTTATTACACAGGGAGCAGGGCTGTCTGTGTACGTCACTGAAATCACGATAGTAACTCCCGCCAAATTTTAGGCGTGGGTTATGTCAAAGTTGAACTAGTTACCACATCACCTCTCTACACCCTGCTCTCAGTTGTGACGTGTATTTTTTTTTTTATTTTATTTTATTTGTAGAAAATAATCTTACTTGTTTATTTATCATAATAGTGAATGATGGTTTTATTATTTTATTATCACTAGACACTAGCACGAATAAATTCTCAGGTGGTCGGTCATACGGCCACACCTAAAAATGGGAGACAATAAGTGGAAGGGGAGATAATGCTTATCACATAATTGAAAACTACATTTTGAGAAACATCAACGAAGGGAGAATGAAGGCATGTGTTTTCTAGTGCTGTTTTTATAAAGAGAATAAAGAAGAATAAAAACAGATTGAAACAACTAATTTTAGAACAAAGAAAAAACAAAACAAAACAAAAAATCAAATCAAGTTAGTTTGACACAATAATATGGACACGCCTTTCTCCAATATGACTCACTTCTTTTATTAAGGAATGATAGGACAAAGGGAGTATGAAGGCATGCGATTACGAGTTCTGTTTTTATAAACAGAGTAACGAGGAATAAACACGAAATCAAACATCTAATTTTAGTACAAATAAACTCAAGTAAGATTGGCACAATAATGTGGACACGTATTTCATCAATATGATTCACATTTCTTTCATTAAGGAAAGATACAAGATAAATACTTCTTGATATAACCAACGATTCCATGTCTATGGTTCAAAGAGCCGTGCTAGAAACAAAAGTAGCAAGCACTAACAAAAAAAACAAAAAAATATTTCTTTATCTATATGTGAAGTAACGTTAAGAGTACAATATATCAACAATATAAAAACGAATGAAGTGGGCGTATGTGACGTTTAATGGAAAAAGAGTCTACAGTATAATCTGACAGCTTATTGCAACCTAATAGCTGGCCTCTGATTTGCTAGCTAAACAGGCATATATACCAACTGTCTATTTTTGCAACGTACCATTTTTGTCCCGCCTTCTTTTCTTTTAACACGAGCTAACGAAATGTTTACAAACTGCGTGACCTGTCAGTCATAACAGGGAAGCAAATCAGGCTGTGTTTACCTCGTCCCCTCACGCGAGCATCTGTCAATCATAATAGTTCTCAGACAGGCAAGCACGTGGGAGAGACAAAAACACAGACCCTTTTGAAGTTTCTTACTCAGGGGAAGTCAGAAACCCCTGGGCTCTTTGATCTTCAGAAGCGGGCATTCTTAAAGAGAAACCCGCTAGTCGAACAGAAAGTCTTTTGATGCCGGTCGAAAACTCCCGACGAGAAACCTCATCGACCGACCGTAAGTCTTTTATCTTGATACGCCTAGCTTCTGAATTTTGGGTCTCACCGGGACGCGAAATTAACAACATTAGAGATCAGAGAAATTCAATGATATATATACTGTCGTTTTCTTAACCCCATCATCAGTTGTCAGTCAGAGTTTTGAATAGTCTAGCGCAGTCCTATAACCAGCTTTTCTTGTTGGAATATTGTGTACTAGTATTCGTGGAGATTTTCATTTCTGAATTTTCTGGTAAAAAGGATAATAGTGCTAATGTTTTGAGAAGTGATAGCTTTTAACATTTATTCTTCACTTATATTTTTCTCGCTAGTCAAACGAGTGAAATAAAGTAACGCGTAGCGATTTCCTACCAGATATTCTATTAAAATGTTGAATCACGCCACCCGCATACCATAGACCGCAATTATGTTAACAAGATAGGCAGAGGGGACACTTAATCTCTACAGGAGAGAGATAAACCCGACGGTTTAGCTGACTGGACTTATAGGCAATAAAGCGACTGATAGGGGGAGTCTAGATTACACGTTATATTTCATTTGTGCATATTTGTCATTATAGTGTCTATTATTTTTAATACCATACGACGAACTAACAGACGCCGAAAATTTAATAGCTATTTAATGACAGGCGATCATTGTTTAGGTAGCGCGTATGGAGAGATTAAATAATAATTAACATTGTACGCTGAACGCCGGCGCGAGCAGGGGCGGGCGAATTAACATAATTCAGTCCGACCGAACTCAGCGCCAGCGGCGTCTGCTAACTTGTAGGCGTAAGGAAACACCGTGTGCCTTTTAAATTTAATCAGGACTGACGGAGTGGAGAAGAGATCGTCTTGTCCCCGTCTGTGTGTAGATATAGGATTATCATATTTTTAAAAATAAATGTTTCTTGTATTCTTCGCAGACCTGATCACAAGGGCGGCCAGCGGTCTTTTTCTTTTTCGGATTTGTTATTTTCTCCTTTTCTTGGCTTGTGTGTCACCGATTTCATTTGTAAACGGGCACTCGCCAGAGAGTATTGGAGGACAATAAATTTTTAACACTGGACTTACCAAACCCAGATTTATATTTTTACCAGCCACAGTAGTGAACATTATTTGTATCCCGACTCCTGACAGTCGTAATTCAAGGGGAGTATACCTCTCTAAATACCTACGCTGTGCAGAATCGGCGCTCTAACACAGAGTTGGCCGATAGAAAAATCATCAGCATAAGAACAGTAATTTTAGCAACCAGATGTTTCCCAATATTGGAAGTATTTTCCCGTTAAAGAGTGAACCTCAAGAACTCTCACAGTTTTAACTGTTTGTAATAACACTTATAGGAGAAGCACCAGATTAGGCGTTCACCTCATTAACTAATTCTGGGGATGGACTGGGGCCAATTTGGATCTGCGACAACTGGAGTGACAGAATATTAAGTGAAAATAGATAATATATTCACGGAGTAATTCTATTACCACGGGATATTACAGACCTACCATACCAGGCAATTAGGTAAGAGTGTGAGAGTGGCCACTGCTTGAAAGAGTGTGCGAGTATTTTTCTTGTTTGCGGGAAAACTATCCATATATCTGATGATTTGTCTAAAAGTTTGTTTATTTTACTGGGTCTCATAGAGTACCACTGCTGTTCATTCTGTAATATAGTGCTAACCTTCAATCTTTGGGTTAATAATTTTAGGGGTTTTTTCTCCATTCGGGGATGGTGCACTTTTTCTGCTTTATTTCATATGCATGTAAATGACTCTTTGATCTTTCCCTTTAGATATTTTGATGTTGTCGAGTTTAAATGATAATAAACTACAAAGATACTTACCTTTGTGTGTTGGTCAGACCCATACCCATTTATCCGTAGTTTTTCTCGTTTGTGTGTCTTGTTGTCACATAGCTGTGTGGATGTAGAGAAATTTATCTATTCTTGATAGGGAGGTGAAAGCTGTCTTGCAACAAAGTATAGTCGTACGGATAGGCTGGAGGAGACAACCTAATCACTCCAGAGACAAATCTTTCCCTCAATCTACCACCTGTGAAAAATCTATTTCTATACCTTCTCGCGTATCTGTCGACCTCCACTCTACTCAGACGGGCTAATTAGAACAATTAACCTTCCGTACTACAGGGTATTAGTAAAATGGAAATACTGCGGCTATTAAGCCAGACTGACAACCAAGCAGTCGAATGAGGCGCTTGAAGAAACAGATGAACAACAAAGGGAGATGTACTTTATAAAAAGTTGTAAAAAAAAAATTACGAGAAATCCATTTTCATCCTCGTAAATCCCACCCTATCCAGAATGCCTGGATAAAGTTAGAGCAAGGTAATGGATGCCTTTTCAAGAATCAGTAGCAGCTTGGCCAATTGTGGCCTTATGGAATTCGTTCATCCTGCATTCTACCTTTGAAAGGTTCGTCTGTTCGGGCCGGCACTTAAGAAAACACTCATGCGCTCGTGAGCTTTATTTCTTCATCATCATTTCCCTTGTCGCTCCTTTTGGAGCATGGAGTCATCATTGTAGCTGGTCCCTCTGCGGGAAGTCTGCGCCAAAGCAGCGGTGGTTTCTGCAGCAACTTTATATTAGTCGCCTCTTGCTACAAGCCTGAGGGAGCACTACCCCCACCCCCCAACCACCCATTTTTTTGTCTCCTCAGGGACCCCCGGGAACTAATCGGGGCACTCTCGAGCTTAACACAGACATAATGAAGATTGAAAGACGGAATAACATTTATCTCCTGACTGTAATGAAGTGTCATCTTAAAATAGTAAAGTGTATTCAAATACGGTGATAATCTTGAGAGGTGTATAAGAGAGTGAAGGAATAATGCTCTTCTGATGTGATGGAATGTATATTACGTCATTAGACACGATGAAGGCGTAGCATCTCTTACGACCAATTATTTGGAGCAATGAAAATTTTGAACAGCTCCGCCCCAGCTCCGCTCCGGCATCTTAAGTAACTGCTCCAGCCAGGCTCCGATCTCCAACTCAATTCTTGTTCTTTACTTTTAAGTTTAAAATGCACGTTGTAACACTTAGAATCAAACGATTTATTCAAAAATTGTCAAACAATTTTAATGTCATTTAAACTAGAATCACCCGTGTAGTTTTCTCCGGTCTGCGAGGAGACTTCCTCTTCTTCTTTCGTCGTGAAAATGACGTTGGTTACGTTGTGTCCGTTTACAGCGAGGCTGCGATATTTGCGCCTTTCGTCCGACACATCAGACTTCTGCACAGCATTTTTTTAGGATCGGGTTTGCCTTCCCTCTTCGATCCCTACTCTCTCGGCCAGACTGCAGTGATGCAGCCTGTTTCCATGACCACCACTTGGAGGTGGAGTAGGGTCTAGGTCAGCCCTGGATCGCTGACCCTGACGCAAGCAGTCTATCTATGAGTCGCTGATTGCATTCATCTCTCTTGCTGCGTCTTTGGTCCTTGTAAGGAGACAAAGAATAGCCCTACTACTTCTTCTGGCACTGTCGTAAAAGCTGACTGACATGATGATGAGCATGGGGGGGTCTGGCTACATCATCATGTTGAACAAACTGTTACGGAAACTATAACTGCTAGAGTACATGAATGCTGTGATGCGAGCTTCATGTAAACGGACCAGCTGCAATGTTGGCTGCAGGCTCCATAGGGAGCGAAACGGGAAATGAAACTATGTAACTGAAACTAGAATCATTATTATATTAATAGTTGTTATTAATATTATTACAACTTGTTATAAAGTACATAATACAGGCTAACAGAGATGGACGTATGAGAGGATGCATCCGTCGTGTTTATAACCAGCGAGCTACAGGAACAGTTAGCATTCATTCTCTTCGACATATACTGAGGGAGACTGAGCACCTATTGGTTTGCCCTGAGTGCAGTGATGTCGATTCTGTTCAACAATAACAATATTAATACTTCATTCTGTAAACAATTATTACTGCGAGCAAATTGTTGTATTTCATAAACTGTCGCAGATTATTTAAAATTAACTTTAAAGCCGAAAACAGTCGCTCCACACAGGCTTAAATTGTTGGTGACGCTATAAGTAGCCTGAATGTGGCGTGGGCAGCATGTAGCCGACCAGTAGATTCCATCGCTTCACAATCTTCTCAAGACTTTATGTTAACTTGTGTAACGCTTCATTACAGTTATGAATCACGGAAACCCACCAATGTCTTTCTTGTTTATCCAAGTCCTTTTCGAAGTCTCAATCTTCTGAAGAATTCTTCATCATCATCCCCTTTTCGCGTCTTATAGAGCATTATATCGTGATTTTTTTTATGTCACGTAAATAGTCATGAGCTACATTGTTTGAGTTCACCATTCACTTTCTTTTCGACCCTGCGTGTCATTTATTTCTTTGCTTTTCACAAAAAGCCTAAATTTGGGCCTTTCACATTCAAACGCGAAGACATCATTCCCATTTATTGCCGTATATCGGCTACAAATCGTGTAGGCAGGTTTGAATTTGTTATTGATGTCATAGCAAAATTTGCTTGTACTGTTACCGCAACCAAATGTTTCTTGCTTATGACCGCCAGAAGTGTTTTGTTTTTTCCTTTATTTTTTAAATTACATGTTTTCATAGTATATCAGCATTGTAATACATGTATACTAGTATTAATACATAAAACGTAGTATTGATTACTTACTTTTTATTTTTATTTTTAAATTATAGATCATATACCGTATATAACCTTGGTGGAAAGATACTGGTTTGTTGTCAAATAAATTTGACATTTTGTAAAACAAAGTGACATTTGTAATTTACAAAAGACCAGTGCTGCCAACATTTAAATAATACAAATGTGTTGTTATTTTAACTATAGGCCAAACTGCTGCACAATTTGGGGGGAGGGTGTCATTAAAAATGAATGAGTAAAACCAGGGCTGTAGAGTCGGACAAGATTGTTCTGACTTCGACACATATATGATCATATGTTTGATATATGTACTGTGACTAACTAAAGTCTAAGTACCCATACTGCAACCTCGTCTGTCATTTGGTTTGAGCATAATTCCGGCACACGAATGTTGGCGATATACACTTGTAATTAATGAGCAACACAAAAAACAACAAAAATCTTCTTTCACTATAACAGCCATCATTTGTTACATGACGCTAAAAACTACAATGTTCCTAATAACTACAATCCCACAAGATGACATTTTTTAAAAAAAGTTGACATTAAGAGCTTATCTTTATCTCCTGGAAATGAAAATGTTGAAGTTTAATTTGTTCTAAGATGGAGGATCCCTTCAATTATATCCTCCTTCATTGTTGCTGTCAAGTCAGATCTTACGATTTTTATAACTGAGAAAATGCTCTCAGCACTTACTTGTATTAGCGGTACAGCTGTGACAATACGAGTGGTGTTTTACACAGTTGAGAAATATCCAGGTATTATATCTTCAACATGTATCTTCGATGTGCGGTCAAGTATTTCTACCTTATTCAGTGGATTGTTATTATAAATCCATGCTTACGTTTTAATATTTCAGTTGGCTTTCTTTCCACTGAAGTTTGATCGGCGGATCTTTTATCGCTGAGATGTTTTTTTTTTTTGTTTTTGTTCTTCTTCAAAATCCAAACCATATTCAGTATCCAAAGGTGTATTTGAGGGCGATGATGATTTTTTTGTTTTTTGTTGTGTTTTGGTGGTGATTGTTGTAAAGCAGTGCTTCTTAACCAGGGGTACAGGAACCCCCCTGGGGGTGAAAGTCCTACCTTCAGGGGTGCGAGACATGTCAGTTATTTTAGAAGTGCGAATCATCATAAACACAATATAATACACATAACTAAATTGTATTTGTACACAATATGTTACTGACAACGTGAATTCAATACCGACCCTTAGCCACATTTTGTAAATAAATATTTCTCAGAACACAGTTTTATCTCTTTATTCACTTTTCTGGCATATTTTGCGAGTTAAAAGAAAATGGGGTGCGAGGCTTCTTAAGATGCTGTAAAGGGGTGCGAAGCTTCATAAGAGGCTGTAAAGGGCGCGAGGCTTCTTAAGATGCTGTGAAGGGATGCGGGACCTCTATAAAGTTAAGAAACGCTGATGTAAAGCCTCTTCCTCCGGCATTAAACCTTTCATTCGAATGGCAACTTCACATAATGCATTGTAGCTGTCTTTCACTTCATTTATTAGGGTTACGTTGTATTTTCTTTCATTCTTTTTCCTTTGCTCGCCTTACACAGCATGGAGCCCCCACTGCAGTTGGTCCTCTTACAGTGGGGGTTCCCAACCTGGGGTGCGAGATGGCATTTCAGGGGGTGCGACAAAGAAGCCTAAGGTCAAGAGTCTCAATTTGACTTATTCATCTTCATATGTGATATTACTTTTGTAGGGGGTGCTAACATTAATCAATCATTTCCTAGGGGTGTGGGGCATAGAGAAGGTTGGGAACTCCTGTCTTACAGGAAGCCTGCACCAAACAATCACATTCTCGTGCAGTCGTGGTTTCTGTGACAGTTAGTGTTATATGATAAGGTTGCCAGTCCTGAGTGCAGATCCATATTAAACGCCTTGTACGACAAGCATGAGGGCGCTGTAGTCCTTTCTTTACTTGTCTCTTCAAGGACCGCTGAGGTCTACACGGTGCACTCGATACATTGGGGCAACATAAATGTCAGTTAAAGGGGTGTCATTGTCCAGTAGATGTGTTTATCAGCGAAGGGCGTTCGGGGATTTTAAAATTATGAGATGAGTCACAGGTGGGGAGTTTGTAACCAACTACGACTCCGACACTGTAGATTTGTAACCGACCACGAGCAAGACACTGTAGATTTGTAATCGACAACGATTCCGACACTGTACATTTGTAACCGACTCCTACACTGTAGATTTGTAACCAACTACAAGTAAGGCACTGTACATTTGTAACCGACAACGACTCCGACACTGTACATTTGTAACCGACTACGACTCCGACACTATACATTTGTAACCGACTACGACTCCGACACTATACATTTGTAACCGACTCCGACACTGTACATTTGTAACCGACCACGACTCCGACACTGTACATTTTTAACCGACTACGACTCCGACACTGTACGTTTGTAACCGACTACGACTCAAACACTGTACATTTGTAACGGACTAAGACTCCGACACTGTACATTTGTAACCGACTACGACTCCGACACTGTACATTTGTAACCGACTACGACTCCGACACTGTACATTTGTAACCGACTACGACTCCGACACTGTACATTTGTAACCGACTACGACTCCGACACTGTACATTTGTAACCGACTACGACTCCGACACTGTACATTTGTAACCGACTACGACTCCGACACTGTACAAATTTACCATCTCTACGACCCCGCTTCCTGGCTCCGAAGCCCTGAGTAAAACAATCAAATTACCTCAATTTCGAATAAAACACGCATATTAAATGTTCTATTTCAGTTCTATACATCTAGTTTAATATCATTTATATTGGATTGAAAATGAAATAAAAAAATCTGGAGCACTGGAGCAGTCAAAATTGTAAGTACTCCTGCTCCGGGACAAAAATTTGCTGCTGCAGTGCACCGAGCTCCGCTCCAAAGCCCTGGTTACGACTGCATATGCAGGCTGGATGTAGCGAGCCCAGTGGTGGCAGATCTCATTGCGTACACGAAATTAAAAATAAATGTTACTGAATAATGTTAAAAGATATTATTTTATATGTTTTACTATAGCGATGCTTCAAACACAATGCTAGGAGGGTGAGGTATCAGGGGCATTATATATATATATGAGGACACAGGGAGTCGATACATAATCTAGTTTTTGTGTGTTAGTGCTTTGTAACAATTTCCAGGCTTTTGTGTTTTATGTCAGAAACACACACTGACTTAGACATTCGTTGTTGGTGCACGAGATGTTTTATTGCTCTGCTATTTACATGACAGGAGCCCTGTCATGCAGAAATCATACACTTAATATTTACTTTTGTCAGTCTAGATTTACACATGTTTATAAACTTCTGACAACACCTGTGGTTATATCCGTATTTTCTTTTTTCATTTCTTAATATTCTTAGCCGCGTGTTTTTTTTTTCTCTCTCTCTCTCTCTCTCTCTCTCTCTCTCTCTCTCTCTCTCTCTCTCTCTCTCTCTCTCTCTCTCTCTCTCTCTCTCTCTCTCTCTCTCTCTCTCTCTCTCTCTCTCTCACACTCGCGCGCGCGCTCTCTCTCTCTCTGTCTCTTTGTTTGTAGATTGTGTTATTGCAAAAATAAAGTAGTTATAGAGCGTGAGTGGTTAAATTGCTTGCTTCTTGAAGTAAAGGAACCGAGTCCAGTCCGGCTCCAGTAGACACAGCGGTAAAAATGGATAACCTTACTCTTCTCTTATTAGGGAAGGCAAAGACAGGGAGGAAAGCAAAAGATACTGATCACGCCACCTCGTAAAGCTGAGGTATAGTATAGGGGATTGATAAGGCTGGCAATCTCATCATGTAAAATAAACAGCTACAGAAACCGTTACTGTAAGAGCACATGGATGCGTCGGTGCCAGCTGCTGTGGCGGCGCCGTGCTCCATAAGGAGCGACCAGGGAAATGATAATGATGAGTATAGGTCAAGTCTCAGTATGCTTACTTCACTCCCCAACGGCAATTATCTTCTAATGACTAACCTTTACCTTTTATAGCAGTGTATTTATCTCGTTAGAGCCGCGGTAGCACAGTGGTTAGTGCACTGGCTTCCTAGCTCGGTGGTCCATGGTTCGATCCCCTGTTGAGGCGGGATTTTTTAGACCGCAAACGGCTCCGGGGCCGACCCAGCCCCCAATTGGGTACCAGAGTAACTCTGGGAAGGTTAAGGCGACCGGCATGATCCTGACCACATCACCCCTAGTGTGCCGATGGTCAAGAAAATATGGGCCTAACACCATATTCCCAATATTCCTCATTGGGCGTGTAACGGGATCCTTTTTTTTTTATTAATCTCGTTCAGTTGGGTGGGGGGGGGGGGGATCTTTTAACAACATCAACATGTAAAAAAGGTAGTACCATAGCATATACTGCCGTAGTGGAGTCAGTGTGAGAGACTTCACTATACTAGTATTCGAGAGGTGAGGTGACCAGTTCCCTTCCTCGCTGCCTTTTCCTTTTCTTACACAAGTACCTATGTACAGCTAGGTAGACTGCAGCGGGACACCACAGGGTTTCGAACCCGGTACATTTGCCTCGAGAGACCAGCGCTATAACTACTCTGTCAGTCGGACGCTGAACATGTAATATTTGCTGTTAATGTTATCATAACTTGACTCAGTGCAGTGTTTACTGGCAGTCGGACGCTGAACATGTAATATTTGCTGTTAATGTTATCATAACTTGACTCAATGCAGTGTTTACTGGCAGTCGGACGCTGAACATGTAATATTTGCTGTTAATGTTATCATAACTTGACTCAATGCAGTGTTTACTGGCAGTCGGACGCTGAACATGTAATATTTGCTGTTAATGTTATCATAACTTGACTCAATGCAGTGTTTACTGGCAGTCGGACGCTGAACATGTAATATTTGCTGTTAATGTTATCATAACTTGACTCAATGCAGTGTTTACTGGCAGTCGGACGCTGAACATGTAATATTTGCTGTTAATGTTATCATAACTTGACTCAATGCAGTGTTTACTGGCAGTCGGACGCTGAACATGTAATCTTCTTCTTCTTCCGTCCTTAGCCAAAGACCGACCAAGCAGTCAGAGGCCATCACGCCTTGTGGCGTCTTAAGGGCAACAGCAGATTGATTTTCTCTGTTGTAGTTTCCCATCACGCCTAGCGGCGTCTTTAGGGCAACAACAAATAGATCCATCTGCCGTTGTTTCCGTAATCGGTGTGACAAGCCAACGGGTGATCAGCCCATTGGGCGAACATGTAATATTTGCTGTTAATGTTATCATAACTTGACTCAGTGCAGTGTTTACTGACAGTCGGACGCTGAACATGTAATATTTGTTGTTAATGTTATCATAACTTGACTCAGGGCAGTGTGTACTGGCAGTCGGACGCTGAACATGTAATATTTGTTGTTAATGTTATCATAACTTGACTCAGTGCAGTGTTTACTGGCAGTCGGACGCTGAACATGTAATATTTGTTGTTAATGTTATCATAACTTGACTCAGGGCAGTGTGTACTGGCAGTCGGACGCTGAACATGTAATATTTGTTGTTAATATTATCATAACTTGACTCAGTGCAGTGTTTACTGGTAGTATCGGGCTTGATATATTTTCATTGGAAGATAGATAGTTACTCTCTTCTTGCCTAATGTGTCACACATATAAATATATCGTGCGCAGATGTGTGTGTGTCTTTCTGTATCTATTATTACATATCAGGGGTGGTCATCTAGGAGCCGCAATTCATATAGTTCTTGCAAACAAATATTTATATTTGAAGATATGTTAAAGTTTTTTGTTTAATTCTCTTAAAAAATGAAAGTCATTGGTATCTCACATGCCTAGCAATATTTTAGTAGCATCTCCTCTGTGGTCAGAATATGAAATAATATTTTCTGAACATAATTCAGTGTTATTCAGCGACATTGTTATATGATTTCAGGTACGTTATGAAAGCTGCACAACAGGCTGGCGAGCCGCAATGTAAGCCACCCTATAATATAAATAAGAGATCTTTATTACGCACAGTAATACACCCGTTCTTTCTTTCAAATGTAAGGACGTGTTTCCTCATATTACATAAACACTTCTCGTCGCTTATTCACAGACTTCTTCACACTGTGCTACATAAATCATCTATGTCTGTTTTTGATACATCTGATTTCCAGTATTCTAGTTCAGAAACTGTTTCTCACTTACTTAAACACAGACTTTGGCATACTGTCTGTCTCTCCTTCCCCGACTCTTTCTCCCCCCACTCTTTCTCCCCCCCCCCCCCACCCCCCTTGTTTCTCTCTTTCCCTTTCTTTCTCTCGTTCCCTTTCTTTCTCGAGCCCGCCGTTTCCTTCTCTCTTTCCCTTTCTGGCACAGGTAAACTGACCCCCCGTGTCTGTTTCATGTTACCAGAGGAATAAATCAGCAGTGATAGGATTTACGATTTATTGTGTCAGTTTTTTAATGTGGTAATTATTTCATATGAAGAAGCTACAGACTGTCATAAATAGGTGCTTGCACAGAATAGAAGGATTACAATGGTATGACAGGATCGCAGATACGGAGCTTTAAAGACATACCGTTACTAGTGGAACAAAAAAAAAGGGGATGAAGGGACGTTGGCGTTGAATAATACACATAGCATTACAAGGCGGTCATTGTTCTGGAACCCCAGAAGTAAAAGAAACTGAGGGAGACCAGAAAACACACAATGATTGACACTTTTTTAATGACACACACGGCATGTAAAGACCTTGAACGGGAGCACAGGACAGGAAAGTTTGGCGTGGTTGGATAGGTCACACATTTGAGAAATCCAGCTGCTAGCATGACAAGGCAGTCTCTGTTCTGGAATCTCGTAAGTCAGAGAAACTTATGGAAATTGGAAAACACGCGGAGATAGACATAAGAAGGATAAAGACGACATTTACTGACTTTGAATGGAGAGCCCAGGCCTGGAAAGCTTGGTATGACCCAGTTGAAGGCATATGCTACACTGGGAGCTGAGTAGTAGTGTTTGAATGGAGTGAATAAATTACTTCATAGTATGTAATCCGATTGACAGAGTGATTAGAGCGCTGGCCTATCGCGAAAAAAGTGTCGAGTTCGAAAAACGGTGGACGTCACGCTCCAGTCTAACCAGCTGTTAAATGGGTACCTGACACTGCTCTTGAGTTAAGGAAGGCAAAGGCAGCGAAGAAGGGAACTAGTCACCCCCACCTCTCAAAGCTGGACCTAGTATAGTGAAGTCTCTAACACTTTACTCCCCTACTACTCCGCACGGGCCACAACAGATTGTAATTACCATCTATTCAACAAGCTTAAGATAGGAACTACCAATGAGTGTAAATGTGGCACTGATAAAACGACTGCTGAACATCTACTTCAAAGATGCCTAACATATGAGCAACAGAGAAAGCGCAAGTGGCCACATCAGTGCAATTTGTGGAACAACTCTATGGAGATGTAAAAAAGCCTCAAGTTGACGACTGCTTTCTTTGAAAATGTTCAAGCAGACGTCTGAGAGTGTAGGAAGAAGAGAAAATGTTCAAGCAGACGTCTGAGAGTGTAGGAAGAAGAGAAAATGTTCAAGCAGACGTCTGAGAGTGTAGGAAGAAGAGAAAATGTTCAAGCAGACGTCTGAGAGTGTAGGAAGAAGAGAAAATGTTCAAGCAGACGTCTGAGAGTGTAGCAAGAAGAGAAAATGTTCAAGCAGACGTCTGAGAGTGTAGGAAGAAGAAGAACTCTCTTGCTGCAGTATCAGCTATGTTACTACCTTTATTTATGTAATATGTAAACAAGTCAGTTGAAATTATTATTCAGCGGATCACAACCAGAATTACATTCCCAGATGGTAAACTTCGTAATTACATGTCATCGCTACTAGTTAGAAATATACCACGTCTTCATCCATTCTCATTCCAGCTGATTTCCGGAAATAACGTGGCAAGAGATTCTGGCAGATTAAAATTCTTATTAATTCAGGTAGTCTGTTCTGGAACTGAATGAAAGACCTCAGCGTGAATTACTGACAGTTTTTGTCATGTTTATTTACGATCGGTCACCAGGTGTAGTTTACTTGAAGGAGTTAGCTCGTTATCTTGCCATTACCACGTCTGTCTGTCTGTCTGTCTGCCTGACGTCAAAAATGTAATCAAAATAACAAATTAAAGCGTTTGACTGCCTAGTGTAATTTTTTTTATTAATTTACTGTTGACTACCCCCCCCCCCCCCCCCCCCGCCCCCCCCCGTTAAGAGCAGAAGGGTTGCTGGTGTGAAATTTTCTGCGTTCTTGAAAAAGGAGTGGTATTCTCTCTCTCTCTCTCTTTCTCTCTCTCTGTTTCTCTCTCTCTGTCACTCTCTCATATATATATATAGAATAGCCAGCAATCCGCAACTTCTTACTGTTTCAACCTCCTACAACATGGGTGTAGGGATTGGGTTTACATCAAAAATGGACCGAAAAAAGAAAGTAAATAATAAATAGTGCACGCTGTAATACTGTATTTTACGAGTACGTTTATATGTGCATAAGCCTTCGATCGAGTCTGGCATGAAGGCTTATGGCAAATAATGAGAAAATTACATTTTGATACCAACATCATATATACCATTGAAGCACTATACAAGGTCGCAAGCAGTGGTGTTTTTGCAAGCAATGAAATTGGAGAATTTTTCAAAACTGTAGGAGTTCGGCAGGGATGTATCATGTCCCCAGTGCTTTTTAATATATATCTAGAACATATTATGCAGGAGACTCTCTACGACTATAAAACAACCCTTTCGATTGGAGGTCGACCTCTTTGCAATCTACGTTTTGCTGATGATATCGATCTTATAGCTGGAACAGAATAAGAACTTCAAGACCTTACCTCTAGACAGGAGAAAGTAACAACAACGTATGGGATGGAGATTAATATAGAAAAAAACAAGATATTGGTGAATAGCTATAAGAAACATGTTTCGACCAACATTACGTTAAATGGGCAAAAGTTAGAAGAAGTGAACACCTTTAAATATCTGGGGTCCACTGTATGTAGTGATGGAAGATCAAGTAAAGAAATCAAGGAAGATCAAGTAAAGAAATCAAGACTTGAGATGGCCTCAGCTGCCATGACAAGGCTGAATGTGATCTGGAAAAGTAACACCAGTTTTCCTGTGAAGATAAATTATACAAATCACTTGTAATTTCTATTCTCTTGTATGGGTGTGAGGGCTGGACACTCACTGCAGATTCGGAGCGAAAGATTCGGGCTTTCGAGTATAAATGTTATAAAATAATTTTGCGCATTTGCTATAAAGAGCACAAAACAAATGTCTATGTTAGAGAGAAAATAAACACGTATGCAGGCCACCAAGAACCACTTTTGTCAGTAGTGAGACGTCGAAAGCTTGCCTGGTTTGGGCATGTAACTCGTCATGATTCCTTTTCGAAAACGATCCTCACGGGAACAGTCGAAGGTAAACGGAGAAGAGGAAGGCAGAGAAAATCCTGGGCTGATAACATCAAAGAATGGACAGGGCACGGTTTTCACCTCCACGTGGTGGTCCTGGAAACAGTCTGCAGCAGTGCAGGCTGGCTGAGCGAGCACGGATCGCAATGGGAAGGCAAACCCGGTCCTAAAAAATGCCGTGCAGAAGTCGGATGTGTCGACCGAAAGGTGCAGATATCACAGCTACGTTGTAAACAGACACAACGCAACCACCGTCCTTTTCAGGGCGAACGAGGAAGAAGAAGAAGAAGATAACAGTGTAGTACTGTGACGTATAATGGAAATATAGCCTACAGTATCTGACAGTTTTTCGTGACCTCGTAGCGTTCTGTGATTTGCTAGCAAACCCATGCATCTACAGCCTGCGTTTACTCACTTTTTAATCCACGCCTCTTTTCCTTGAACATAAACAAACGAAGTTGTTTACTAACTTTCCCGACCTGCCAGTCATAGCGGGGAGCGAATAGGGTTTGTTTATCAAGTTTCTCACGCGAGTTGATCTGTCAATCATCGGATATCTGACAGACCGCACGTGGGAAAACACCGGACATTTTTGAAGTAGTCGCACAGGCAGAAGTAATTCCCCGAGTACCCTTTGATATTCGTACACAGAGGGAAACCCCGAGTTCTTTGATCTCCAGAAGCGGGCAAAATCTACGAGAACCCGTTACACGGTTGTAAGTCTCTGATGTCCATTAGCAACGCCCGGCAGAGCAACCGTGAACGCCTTGTTTCTGGGGAACTTAGTTTTCCGATTCTCTGCTATGCACAATAGTGTGAAAAGTAGCATCTTTTAGAGATCAGATAAACATGATGATATATAAACTGTGTCTTCCGAAACCAGCTATCAGTAGTCACTCAGAATTTTTCGGATAGTCTAAACACGTAGTCTAGAACCATTGTGGAAGATGTGTTAATAGTATTCGTTGGGATTGTCATTCTGATGTTCTGGCAATAGAAATTAGTGCTTAAATGTTAAAGTGTTAAAGCTTTTACTATTTTAATTCACCTAGAGTTCTAGCTGTTACAACCAGTGAAATAATAACGAGTAGCTGTTCTATACCATATTTTTCAGTTGTAATGTTAATTTTAACCACCCACTTTCTCACACAAGAAGATACGGTTTAGCTAATATTATATGCTTGACGCGAAACACCACCACCCCATCACCATAGAGCGAGCCGATAGGATTACCATCATTTAACAATTGTAACAGTTTTTAGCAACCAGATGTTTCCCAATACTGGAAGTATTTTTTCTCTGCTTACTGTGAACCCAAGATCTCGTTTTCTACACTAACCATTCGAAGTGACATTTGTCCATCCAGGAATAAACCACCAAATTAGGCGTCCACCTTATTAATATTATTTATTAGGGGATTGACTGGGGCCAATTTGGAAGATAAAAACACAATTTCTATTCACCATTTCGATTCTTGTCTCAATAAGGGGAGGGCACATTTATTATGTTATTTCCTATGTATGAAATTCTGATTGTATTTGATCTTTCTTTAGATATTTGGTGTTGTCAAGTTTAATGATAATAAACAAGAAAAGAAATTTAACTTTGTGTGTTGGTCAGACCCATACCCAATTAACCATAGTTTTTCACGTTTGTGTGTCTTATAGTCACATATCTGTGTGTGTGTGTGTGTGTGTGTGTGTGTGTGTGTGTGTGTGTGTGTGTGTGTGTGTAGTTAAACTTATATTTACATGTATAAGGAGGGAAGATTGTCTTGTACTAAATTATAGTCGTATAGATAGGCTGGACTAGAGAAACTACTCATTCCAGAGACAGATCTTCTCCTTAAGCTATTCACTAGTGAAATCTATTTCTCACACCTTTATTTCTCACGTACTTATCTCCATCCACTCTACTCAGGCGGGACCATAAATAACTTCCAAACCTATCTGATTACGACAAGGACCCTGTCTGCTGATGATTTCACCATGGCACCCCTACGACCCATGACGGGTTACGGGTTGAGATGATGATGTCAATTGTGACATTGTTTTTTTTTTTTCTCTGAACGTTTGTTGCAGAAATTGAATAAATAAATAAATATTTGTATTGCTTTCTCTTCTCTCTAGAACCGTGGGAGTGGTCTGGACATGAACGTCCGAAAAGCTTGGGAGATGGGCTATACGGGTAAAGGAGTAGTGGTCACAATATTAGACGATGGAATAGAAAAGGATCACCCAGACCTCAGCAGGAATTATGTAAGTATCATGTTACTAGTGTGGCACTTCTGCAGCTAAGGCCTTTTTCTCTTAAGCTTATTTGTTGCATTGTATATGCACGTCGTATTTCGTCTGTATTCTGCCGTTTTGCATTGAGTATCACACATAGAGAGGAGTAGTTAAGGAATTACAATAGCCGGAAAAGGAAAGGGGGGGGGGGGGGGGGGGGGGAGAGAGACAACGGCGCCAACGTGTACACCTGCAGTGCCTTCTTGATGACAAAACCAGAAGGTAAACTTCAGAAAGTGAGTTATTAAAATCTGACTTGTTTTCGTAGCACTAGGCAGTCTGTTTGAATACTGACGAAGCGTAGAAACATATTCTAATAAGGTAAAGAAATAGCCACGTTAAGACTAAAGGAACGTTAAAATATCGGCTTGTGATATAACACTTTGACATAGGGGCTCATAAGACAAATGAGTCGTTGAAAGACAAGTGCGTAAGATTAATGAAACATTGAAATATAAGCGCGTTAAGATCAATGGGGCGTTGAAATATAAGCGCGTAAGATTACTGAAACATTGAAATGTAAGTGCGTTAAGATTAATGGAACGTTGAAATATAAGCGCGTTAGACTAATATAGTTTTGAAGTGATGGCGACTTGAACTCCCGAAACGAAGAAAATATAATTCATACTTGCTTGTTTATGTGGGTCTGTAGTTTTTTTTAGGAATTGTCCAGGGTTACTCTTAACTATTGTTGTGGGTAAGTTGTCTTCGTACATTCTCAGACGTCCACTTGAATGTTTTCAAAGAAGAAAATTTACCCTCAACAGTAGTTAAGAGTAACCGTGGACATATCCTAAGTTTAAAGTCGTTATTCTTGGGTATACCACTGAATACAAGCTGTATAGTTAAAATATCACTTTCAGACCTAAATGTCTTTTATATTTGGACATGCGTCCTAATAAGGTTGAACAGGACGCGCCTCGCCAAAACGAGGCAAAATTTTATTTAAAGAAAAAAAAGCTATATAGCTCCAATATATTCTGTAACATTTCAGACTTGCATGTAGTTTGTTTGTTTGTTTTTAATTTCGAAATCGCTCGATATGGTTCGATTATTGTCGGAATTACTACTGACAGAGGACATGAACAATATGTTTGCTGTCATTACCACTCGCTTTTAATCTGCCGTAGGATTTGAGGTTTCCCGTTTGTTGGAGGAAATGGCTTCCAAGTTTCGTTGAACAGCAAACACCACCACCCCATCACCAAACACTACAACACAAAATACAACGCCGCATCCTCACCAAATTAAAAGCCGTGGTCACCAGAAACACCAACACACAACTGACTGATACACACGCACAGACACACTCACAAGTCCCTCAATTCGTTATACTGTACAAATCCTCAATTATTTGAAGACGAAAAATGTGTACCCTGAAGTATTGTGTCCCACCGCCTGATTCAAACATGCGAACTTTTCCCGTTCGCAATTAGGCGTCATATCTATTCTTGTCTCCGTACTACTTGGCGCATTTCAATTCCAGAAGAAAGGCCAGTTTCATCCCGTTGAAGATCTGCTTCAGACGATATTTGTCTTCAGTTGACTGGAGCTCATCTTGCCTTTCATTATCACCAGAACATTGACTTCTCCATCTCCTTCTGCGTCGTCAGTTCTTCAAAATTGCGTGTTTGTTTGAATCACTGGTTGCTTGACTTGTATGGGGTTGTCTGAATTGTGTTTATCTGCTAGCTTTCTTTAATGTTTTATTACATAGTGTAACAGTGTTAAGGATTTTATTATTTTGGGGGATTTGTAGCTGAATGAATCTGATATAAATGAAAATGGAACCATGCCTGCATACATACGTACGTTGTTTTTCAATAAAACACATAACAAGATTTAGTTTTTATTTTTTGCATTTGAGAACTTTTTTTTTTGTTTGTTTGTTTTGTTTACTTGGCATTCTGTATTTATAAACTTCAAGATTGCGAAAATATGAGTGGGACATACTTCTCTTGGGCTGTTTCTGCTGCATGCCCTGATGACGTCACTACTTTTCCTGTCCTCATTTTATTCTTTTAAATTCCATTCAGAACTTCATTGGGTCTTTGTAGTCAGACTTACCATGACTTATGATCAAAAGCTAATGCATCACCTTTATTTTTTTGTTTTATTACATTTAAAAGGCCTGCGTGCTGTTTTTAATGGTTGTTCGATGTAGGTTTCACGGTGCAATGCACATTTTCCCCGTATTTTCCATAATTTTCATTGTTCGTGACAGGACGTTTCACACAGACAATTAGTTGTATGGGGATAGCTAGACGACGCGATCTGGGTTCGTGTGCCTATATACATTTCTTTTTAGTTCTCATATATCTTCCAATTCCTGCTTCTTATAGAATCAGTCGAGTTTCTTAAGTGTCCATTCATTTTCTACGCCCTGATAAATTGTTATCTGTTGCCAGGCGCGTGGCTGGGAGCGCGTGGCTGTGCGCGCCTGACGTAAAGATTGTATATTTACCTCGTCGTGGCGCATACACACACACACACACACACGGTTCCACCACCACTTAGATGGCACAGTGAGTTACTGTAAATAAAAGAAAGTTCGCGATGAGATTTGCTTACAGCGCTCAGCTTCCCAAGGAGGATATGCCTTCAACAAACTCATATTCCATGCCATCAGCTCAAGAATTCTCAGTGTCTTCCTCACTCCTTTTATGCCTGTCTTCATTTCTCTTCTCCCTGTGTTCTTCGGTCTTCCACTACCTGTCTTACTCTGTGGCTTCCAGCATAAGGACTGCCTTTGTAGTACTATCAGCAGGTTTCCTCAGTGTGTGACATATCCATCGCCAGCGTCTTCTTCCCATTTCTGGTTTCTCTGGCATTAATTGTCTGGTTCGTGTTATCAGTTCCGCATTAAAGTTCTCGTCTACCATGTCGATCCTTCTATTCTGTAGTGACTTGGTTGTTCTCCATGTTTCAGATCCATACAATAGGACTAATTTGAGTTGAAGATTATGATTTTATTTTATGTTGGACTTGATTTCTCTTGATCCCATATAAATTGTCCAATACAATGAAAGCTTCCCTTGCATTTTGTATTCTTATATCCATGGATTACTGTAACAGTGAGTCTTCCATGTTTTCAGTTTTTTTATTCCTAAATATATATCCGTTTGCTTTTCCACTTAGACTTCCCTTTCACTCTCCACAGAGTTGCACGTGTCAGCACCAGCCTGTCTCATATCTTTCAGCTCTAGTCAAGGTTTCTAAATATTAGCTTGCCTGCCGTATCTCGATTTAGATATATCCTTTTATCGACCGTTAGTTTCTATCCATCTTTGTTTCCCGTCTTTCTAACCGCATCACTTCTTGTGTAGTTCGTGGTGTTTGTTAAATTATGATTACTACTTTAAAAACAAATTCACTTCTGCTATTTTTCTTCGTAACAGTTTGTATAAGGACGTCCTTGTTTATTAATCCAGATTTTATGTTAGACTGTTAACTCTGTGACATATTGTGGTCACGTTGTTAAATTATGTTTCTTTCTATCGTGTCACGCTGTTACGAATAATGGATTCTACAAGTCACTGTTTAGCACTGTTACAAATAGTGGATTCTACAAGTCACTGTTTAGCTCTGGTACAAATAATGGATTCTACAAGTCACTGTTTAGCTCTATTACAAATAATGGATTCTACAAGTCACTGTTTAGCTCAGTTACAAATAATGGATTATACAAGTCACTGTTTAGCTCTGTAACAAATAAAGGATTCTACAAGTCACTGTTTAGCTCTGTTACAAATAATGGATTCACCAAGTCACTGTTTAGCTCTGGTACAAAGGATGGATTCTACAAATCACAGTTTAGTTCTGTTACAAATAATGGATTCTACAAGCAACTGAGCTCTGTAACAAATAAAGAATTCGACATGCCACTGTTTTCATTTGCTTTTTCCCTTGTGTGCCATGAATTAATTCATTCTCATTTGTAATTTTCTTTTTGTTAAGTGTTTTGCTTTTATCACGCTCTGTCTTGCTTTTATTTTTAAATTCATTCTTTCCGACTGCATTTTAAGTTGTAACTTCTAGTTACATTTTATCGTTAAAAAAACACGGGTTTATGTTTGTCACAGAGAGTTTATGATCAATAAATTTTCTATATTCTCTTCTTTTTTTCTACCCGTGTCCTCTATTTTATTATCACTCTTTACCCTTTTCCTGTATTTTTCGCATTCGTTCGTTTGCGAAAAATATTTTATTTCCCATTCTCACTTTCCCGTTTTCTTTCTCATGCTGGGATACGCATTTCTATTATGTAAGACGTCAGCCACTTAGGTAGACGAGAAATTGTGAATATGCATCTATCTCAGTGTTACGCACAGATCTTTCTGAGGCAATATATATATTTACCTGTCTTGATTGTACACTTTAATTTTGTAAGCTAAGGTGCATAACTCTTGATTAGCGGAGGTTACATTTTACAATTGTTGTTACCTTCTCTTGTGTCTTAACCTGACCGTCGGTTTATTATGAGACCCATGTCTGGTTTAAGAAGTTACAGCTCACGAATCACCCTGTCTTCTATGCATCGGGTTGATGCATGCCCAAGGGCTACCTGTTGGTTGAACTCTGTTGCTCCGGCGGTATCACGTCAGTCAAGGTTTGACACCTTTGCTATTAAAGGAACTTAGAGGACTTTGCCTGATGTACTCCAGAAGATATGTCTGTCTTGCTGGGGGTCAGAAAGGGAGAGTTGGTTTACTCCCTACATATATATATCCCGGCTGTAGTAGAAAAGGATGATGGTTGCAGCACCTGATTATATCTACAGTCGTTTTCTGATGTATTGATACCAATTATATTATTCACCATTGCTATGCTATATGTCGTCAAGATCGTACTGACTTTGTATATGCTGATGAACGTCTACTATTCTGTGTCGTGAATAAATGCATGAAACGTCACCAGCTGTTACCATTACTGACTTTCCTCGTTGTGAGTCAAAGTGACGTCCTTGTGACCTGTGTACTGTAGTCCTGTGTGGACCTTCATGTACTATCAACACATCAGACAACCTACCAGACATGAGACACCCTTCCATACAGCCTTCAACATCCCTGGTGTCTACAGAAGTATATTACCACCACACTTGGTGACTACCAAATATTACACCAACATTTTGTGGCCAATTCTACTTCTACAGTTCTGGGTGGCCAATATTACTTTCAACATTTTTTTTGGTGAACAATAATCACCACTGCTACCCTGTGGTGGACTACAACAATTAATACTTCAACACTCAGACATACGAGCAGACTTTTGTCTGCACTTTCAGCTGACGCGCGTTTTCTTCGGCTGAGCGCTCAGGTGAGGTGCGATAACCGACATCTCCACGGCGCACTATGAGACATTTGTCTGGAAATTCCATCTGACACGGCACTCACTGTTGGCCCTGGTCAGCGTGAGGTGTGAAGACGAGAAGTGTCAGTTATGGCATGCGTCTTGTTAATGGGAGGTGTTAGAGAGAGTGAAGGGGTGAGACCTGCGCTATTGCGTGGTTTTGGAAATAGCGCACATCCTTTGTGTGTTTTCATAGATATAATCAGAGTTTTAAACTTGATTTCACTCATTCTCCATTTGCAGTAGACGCGGTCACTCCGTTCTAGATACTTAAACTTATAAGTGAAACCCTTAGTTTCGTTGTGATACCGTAGTTCTGTGTTGAGGTAAATATATTATATCTAGTTCTAGTTCTTTTGTGCAGAGAGAATTAAAATATAGTCTGTATTATTTTCTAGTGACGTGTTTCAGTGGAAAGCAGAATAAATTATAATTTCTAGCTTAAAATCATGTAGCTATAATGAATTTAATTTAACTGCTAAATAATCAGACGAGAATAATTTTTCTAAACTAACGTATAAATGCTAGATGCCTCTTGAGTGTTGACGGAATACGTAGGTATTCCTAATTCATGATGATTGATTTTTATATATAACTTATTTCACGGGAAAGTTTAAACGTCTAGTCAAGCTCTACGCTTGCAGTTAAAAATGTAAGTTATATTGAGTACATAATATGTAAAATATTTCATATGTGTTTTTTTCTTTATTCAGTGAATACTGGTGTAACCCAACTTTGCCGGCGTTTAGTACAGAGACCTACCTGTGAGAAACATAAACATTTTATATCTTTAACCACGTGGGTTTTCAAGTAACACCTGTCTGACAGGGCGTGTGCCTTCAAGAGATAGACAGTATACCAAATCCCACTAATGGGTTTTTTTAAAAGAATAAATGCTTATACTTTGAGCCAGATAATATTTCTTCACAAACTCTAATGTACATGCTGCCTTGTGGCGAGAAATAATTACAGAAAAAACATTAACTTTTCCGACATTATTTGACCAAGTGTGTGGTGAACCAAGATTTATCTGTTGAGAGAAGTTGTCCACCGGTCATCTTCCTAATTAAGGGAAACCTCGTGCTCTGACACTGTGTGCCCGCTGAAACCCTAACTCTTACCTCGTGAATAAGTGACATTAACTTAAATCTGTAAAGAAAGAACGATTGCCTGAAGCGGACGCTCCCCGGACACGGTGAATGAAACCAATATCTGCAGAGCTGGGTATCCGCTTCATCCACAGATAGACAGATTTAACGAAGTGTGCACTAAGGCTTGCGCCAGACGGCGAACAACAGCACGATTGTAGGTAAGGTTGTGTGAATCAGGGCCCTGATGAAAGAACCGAGTGAAAGTAGACTGAAGGATGTTCTTCGTTTGATTCACCCACTTTGTAACCTTTCTTATGCAAGATTGTTGCTAAACTATATTTTCCTTGAAATAGATCATACTCATATCCAAGTCTGTTCATACTTTTTTAACAGGGGAAATATTAGACCAAATCATATGTATCCATGACTCTTTGGGCTATCATCTTTCTCCTAACGGGACTGTGGGCTAACATCGAGGGAAGATCATACCAGTGGGTCTATATCTTTTTTTGTAGCAATTCATTGACTTGGTGCTTAGTTATATATATATATATATGATGTAAATTTTGGATGTTGTGGTGGTGGAAGTTTATATTGATATAACTAAACTGCCTTTAAACTTAATCAGCGTGTTGGTCAGCTCGTTCTAGAATATCTATATTATCATTTGTTATAGTTTTCCCACGTCTGTACGTCTAACTGTCGTATTGTATGTGCGTGCACGTGAGTGGATAGAACTATATATGTAATATATATATATATATATATATATATATATATATATATATATATATGTTTAGACTGTCTGACTCCTCTAAATCTGTCGTAGAAGATAGGTGAAAGAGAGAAGATTTCTCGATTTCAGAGACAGCCCCTATCACAGTCTACCATCTCACTCGTGGAAATCTATTGCTATTACTATCTCTCACTGTGACTATCACTTATTCAAATCTAATCAGAAGGGACCACCCCAAGTCTTAATTCTCCTATCAAAAATCTACGACAATGTTAGACATCGCTGACAGTATTTTGGCCACCACTATGTGACCATAGTTTGACTATGTGACCTCTGACCCCCAGAGCAAAAGGGGTAGAGAGAGACTGAAAAATACGTGGAGGAGAGAATCGGAGACAGGCATGACAGGAGTAAGGTAAACATGGGGAGACCTTGAGCTGATGGCACAAGACAGAGAGCATCCGATTGGATAAGCGGTTAGAGCTCTTTCATCTCGCGGCGTAGTTATCTGGGATCGAAATCTGATAGCATCACGCTCCATTCTACTCATTTGTAAATGGGTCCCTGACTGTTATCTTGAGTTAAGAAATGCAAAAGGCAGCTAGGAAGGGAACTAATCCCCCCACCTTACTAAAAAAAAAAACTGGACCTGGTAAGGCGAGGTCTCTAACACTTCACTCCCCTACGATAGTATCTACTATAGGACTACCTTTATCTTTATATTACAATGGTGGTTCAAGGTCGACCTTGAACTGTGAATGTTGGTTTAAACAAAATGTTAAAGGCATCATAACATCACTCCTTATCAACATATTTTTGCTCAACGCTGTAACACATTTTCCACCCCCCTTGCAGTTCCAAAATACTGCACTGGCGTTACTTTATGAAAAAAGTTTGGTCATACCCCGTTGTCGATGTAGCACTTGCTTATGTGAGGTTACCGTTGTCGATGTAGCACTTGCTCATGTGAGGTTACCGTTGTCGATGTAGCACTTGCTTATGTGAGGTTACCGTTGTCGATGTAGCACTTGCTTATGTGAGGTTACCGTTGTCCATGTAGCACTTGCTCATGTGAGGTTACCGTTGTCGATGTAGCACTTGCTCATGTGAGGTTACCGTTGTCGATGTAGCACTTGCTCATGTGAGGTTACCGTTGTCGATGTAGCACTTGCTCATGTGAGGTTACCGTTGTCGATGTAGCAGCACTTGCTTATGTGAGGTTACCGTTGTCGATGTAGCACTTGCTCATGTGAGGTTACCGTTGTCGATGTAGCACTTGCTCATGTGAGGTTACCGTTGTCGATGTAGCACTTGCTCATGTGAGGTTACCGTTGTCGATATACGACTGCTCATTTCAGGTTATCGTCGTTCTGAAATGACTGCCCCAATGACACTATTCCCTGCTGGATTATTTCTGTGCTGGAGTAGAGTGGTTCATTCACGTTGCTTTCCTTTCATCTGACTTTTTTTTTAAATGACGGAAGCATTTCGTTCACATTTGAACCATTCCCGATGGTCAGAACATAAGGTAACACGGTGCGCTTTTTTTATCAGAAGTTTGCAGCTTAGACATTCAGCTACCACACGTCATCATCATTTTCCCGACCACTCCGTGTGGCGCATGAGCCAGCAATACAGCTGACCCCCTGGCAGGAAGCCTGCGCAAAGTATTCACATGCTCTTGCAGCGGTGGTAGTTTGTAGCAGTTTGTTTTAGGGGTCGTCAACATATGACGTCACACAGTAAGGGTGGTAATATTGTGTGACGTTGTGTGACGACAGGGAAGAGGAGGGGTGGTTTGGGAAAAATGTGACGTCACTCAAAAATATAACAGTCACACTCGCTACTTTCATAAATTGTATTTCTACTTTTATCCACAATAGTTAACTTTTATCAGCATTTGTTAACTTTGATCCGCAACAGTTAACCTTTATCCGCATTAGATAACTTTTATCCGCATTAGAAAACACCTCCCTCGTGAACGACTTATATTAACATTATAACGGGAGCCGCGCTAGCGTAGTGGTTACAACACCGCTCTGGCGACCGGGTGATACAGGATCAAACCCGGGCGACGGCATTTGAGGATTTTTCGTCGACCGGGATTTGGACTGGATTAACTCGAGACCTGGCGAGAACATTTGAAGGAGTGTCGTCGACCAGGGACTGGCGGCTCCTGAGCCGACCCAGCTGCAATGGGTACCTCCGAAATCGGCGAGTATTTGCCTGAATGGCGAGGGACACCTGTCTCTGTACAAGAAATAAAGGGATACTCACGTAAAATCAATTTCAGGTTAGACATAAAAAAAAATTATAACCTGAGATTTCGCCTCGAGTATTAGCGGGCGTAAAAAAAAAAACAAAAAAAAAAAAACAAAAAACTATAATCTCAGGTGAAAGGTGAAATATCAGGTGGTTGTTATAACCTTTAACTGATTTAAATTGTTTTTAATTGTATATTTCGTTTTTAAATAATGCAATACACGCCTTAAAAAACAATATGCAGATTAAATAGATTATACTGTTTAACCTTAGATTTAAAAAAAAAAACAATAGCAGATTATAACCATCGCGACAACAGTCTGGTGAGATCAAAGAAATGTGTGGAGATCAGAAAGAATTCAAGTCCAACACAAAAATCTGAATCAACTCACACGTCAAGTCAGTCCTATTGTGTGGCTCTGAGCATGGACAACAACAAAAACAAGAACGAAAAAGCTTCAGACTGTGTAAAAAAAAAAAGGTAGTCGCAAGGGAATGAAGTGTAAGACTTCACAATACTAGATCAAGCTTCTAGAGGTGGGGCAACCAGTACCTTCACCGCGAGAGGCCTGCGCTGTAACCACGGACGCTCTCATACATCGGTGCTTGCCTAAAGTAAAAGGATTGCAGTAGTATGGCAAGATCACTAATATGGAACTGATGACACGAACAAGACATGTACCAGTGGAACAAGACATGTACCAGTGGAACAAGACATGTACCAGAAGAACAAGACATGTACCAGAAGAACAAGACATGTACCAGTGGAACAAGACATGTACCAGAAGAACAAGACATGTATCAGAAGAACAAGACATGTATCAAAAGAACAAGACATGTACCAGTGGAACAAGACATGTACCAGTGGAACAAGACATGTACCAGAGGAACAAGACATGTATTAGAAGAACAAGACATGTACCAGAAGAACAAGACATGTATCAGTGGAACAAGACATGTACCAGAAGAACAAGACATGTACCAGTGGAACAAGACATGTATCAGTGGAACAAGACATGTACCAGAAGAACAAGACATGTACCAGAAGAACAAGACATGTATCAGAAGAACAAGACATGTATCAGAAGAACAAGACATGTACCAGTGGAACAAGACATGTACCAGAATAAAAAGACATGTACCAGAAGAACAAGACATGTACCAGTGGAACAAGACATGTACGAGAAGAACAAGACATGTACCAGTGGAACAAGACATGTACCAGTGGAACAAGACATGTACCAGAAGAACAAGACATGTACCAGTGGAACAAGACATGTACCAGTGGAACAAGACATGTACCAGAAGAACAAGGCATGTACCAGAAGAACAAGACATGGGAGCCGCGCTGGTGTAATGGCTTCGGCGTTGTACTGGCGACCAGGTGTTCATGGTTCAAACCCGGGCGTCAGCGTTTGAAGAAATGTTTACGGCCGGAAATTTGACTGAATAACCTGAACGGCTCCTGTGATAAACCCTCTGTGGATGGGAAGGAGCGAAGCTCCTGACCGAGTTGGAAGGAAAGTCCTCAGGTTCCCCAGCCTCGCAATGACATGTCATTGGGCCGAAGGGCTGAAAGCCCAAGTGCCGCTGGTTAAGAAAAAAAAAAAGAACAAGACATGTGCCAGAAGAACAAGACATGTACCAGAAGAACAAGACATGTACCAGTGGAACAAGACATGTACCAGTGGAACAAGACATGTACCAGAAGAACAAGACATGTACCAGAAGAATAAGACATGTACCAGAAGAACAAGACATGTACCAGAAGAACAAGACATGTACCAGAGGAACAAGACATGTACAAGTGGAACAAGACATGTACCAGTGGAACAAGACATGTACCAGTGGAACAAGACATGTACCAGAAGAACAAGACATGTACCAGAAGAACAAGACATGTACCAGAGGAACAAGACATGTACCAGAAGAACAAGACATGTACCAGAAGAACAAGATATGTACCAGAAGAACAAGACATGCACCAGAAAAACAAGACATGCACCAGAAAACAAGACATGTACCAGAAGAACAAGACATAAAAAAAACGCTGGAGATGGATAGGACAGACATTGAAGAAACCTGCTGATAGCTTTAATAGCAGCCCATGTTATGGAACCCACAGGGTAAGAGAGGCAGAGACAGACCAGGGAATACGCGGAAAAGAGAACTGGAGACAGACATGAAGCTGATGAAGAAGGTATAGAAAGACTCTAGAGTTGATGGCACAGGACAGGGAGACTTGGCATAAAGCATATGCACCTTAGGTAGGTGAAAGGTCATGATGATGATGATTAAGATGTTTAGATAACAAATTTACATTCAAATACGTTGGTGCTTTTCAGTATTGCAAAAAAAAAAAATCGTTAGAAAAAAAAGGGGGGGGGGGGAGATTATTGACGTCACATATGGGGGTAGGGGGGGGTGTGGTCTGGGTTTTTGTGATGAAATGTGACAAAGGGGGAGGAGGGTTAAAAATGGCAAAAAAATGCATGACGTCATATGTGGACAGCCCTTATATGATGAGGTTGACAATCCCATGCACAACGTCATATTAGTCTTCTTGTACGACATGCCTGATGGTGCCAGTAGACACATTCTGTCTTTGTCTCTCCAGAGAGTCCCCGGTAATTAGCAGAAATGCTTCATCACGTCATTTGTTTCTTGAGTTTAGATTTGTATCTGGCCATGGCGTTACCGTCCTGAGCATAATACTCATGTGGATTCCCCCCCCCCCCGCCCCCCCCCCCCCCCCCCCCCCCCCCCCCCCCCCTCCCACCACCCCCCCCCCCCCCCCCTGCCCCCAAGTCCCACGTTTTGTCAGCCATTGTTATACGACCATCAGTAGAAATTTTGATACATCTGAGTTATTTCTTCCAATATTCTTCTTTTCGTCTTCTATCTTTGTTATCCACCGCTTTACGAAATGCACCATCTTTTCTGTTGCTGATACCCATTGTGTTACATTATGTCAACAGTTCTTTCTTTCTTGCTCAACTCTTCCTGCTTTGTCGCACCCCCTGCCTGGCATGTCTTTCATCCGCATGGTTATTGTGATCATTATCATTTTTGCGCACACCACGTCTATCGCCTTTCTCATCTCTTTCATTAATTCATACATTATCTTTATGGTTTCCTTTCATTCTTCCTTTTACTCTCTCTCTTCAGCACTAATACAGAAGACTGGTTTTCACACCCAAAGCTTTATTACATTCTTCCAGACTTTCATTCATCACGCACGCGCGCGCGCGCACGCACACACACACACACACACACACTGTTCCTAAACACCCATGCTCGCATTTCTGAACGTGTTTTCGCTTCCTTGTCTGTGAAAAAAAAAACTTATGCTACGCCACTGAAGATCGTAGCCCACATAAATGGGGCTCGTTAGATGCTTTCAATCACGGTGGCGGTAGCAGATCTTAACATTATCCTCTTTCCCAACTTGAATTCCCTTTTTGTATGTTACATATTCCTCAGCGACGTCTGCCGCTGTTTCTCCCCTCCCTGTCGCGCGCATTTCTTTTTCTTTCTTTTTTTTTTTCAGTTACATTTTAACTCACCCACACACGCGCTCACTCTGCACACAAATACTTAATAATTAAATATGTCTTGTTCGACTGGAATTCGTACTGGCTGTATATCCCCCACACGTCCCCACATTTGAATGAGACATGCTTTCCAAACTGTTCAAATCTGACCTGGCGTGGCCCGAGGTCAGCCAGAAGTATCGTCTGAATGTTTTGAGTGTGTTTCCTGTTTCCACAATAACACATTTCTGGCTGCTAAAGGGATCTATGTTTAAAGCTCCTTCCCGACGAGTGTGGTTCAGTTCACCTTAGCTAAGTTGAAGCGCCTGTATGTTTTCACAGGCCTGTGACACCTGTTGTCTTCCAGCGGGATTTACTTTATCTCTCGTCATTTCTTATTTGCGAGTACGTCGATCTCTTTTTCTTTGTTCTGACGTTTTACATTGCTGTCCCTCCACATGGTCTTCCTCTCTATCTCGTTTTCAGACTGTTTCTGTTTCCTGCTGTTATTTTCTGTCTTTTGTTTATGTCTTAGTGATAAGTGGTAACGGATATTAAAAAGAGTGATAGTTTTATTGTAAACAGTAGTAGCAAATAATGTCATCCTAACAATACATCGAAATTAGAAATAGCCGAACAAAGAACAAGTGCAGTCCGCAAAAGTGGACTGATAACACAACTGTCAGGTTTCAGATAACGCAGGAAAGATTGAGTGGTGAAAACGAGGGATAATAATGAAAATGAGAGATACACTGACACACAGAAACTGACCTTCGATGATAACAGCCGGAGTTGTAAGCTGCCATGTCTGATCCGATCTCCTGGAAGAATTGAGTCCAGTCCAATGAATTAAATACAGTAATATTAAGATGACTACATCACTGTCTGGGGGGGGGGAAAGACGACAAAACATTAGGCCTGCAGCTTCATCATGCATTCGTAAGTGGCAACACATTCCAGGTTGTGAATTGGGTTGGTCCCATGTAGTTTCCGGGGGGGGGGGGGGGGTGGGGGGGGGGGGGGGGGGGGGTGGGGGGAGAACAGAACTACTGCACCCCCAGGCAAGTCGTACAAGCGACTAATTTCTTCTTCTTCTTCCTCGTTCGTCCTGAAAAGGACGTTGGTTGCGCTGTGTCCGTTTACAGCGGAGCTGCGGTATTTGCACCTTTCGGCCGACACATCCGACTTCAGCACGGCATTTTTTGGGACCGGGTTTGCCTTCACTCTTCGATCCCTACTCCTAAGCCAGATTGCAGTGATACCAGCCTGTTTCCAGGACCACCACGTGGAGGTGGGAGTAGGGTCTTGGTCAGCTCTGGTTCGCTGACCTTGACGCAGGCAGTCAAGCTGTGGGTCGCTTACTGCATTCCTCACTTTTGATGCCTCTTGGGTCCCTTAAGCGACTAATCTGAGTTTGTGCCTGGGGCCAGCAATATCATCACTTAAAAGAAATCGCCGCAGAAACCACAAGTGCGAGAGCATGTGAATGCTTGGTGCAGGCTTTCCGCATTGATGGCTCCATGCTCCGTAAGGAGCTCAAAGGTAAGTGATGATAATGATATACGAGGTTGTCGGACTCATCACGCCAGCCAGTGGGTCTCAACCTGGGCCTAAGGCCTCCCAAGGGAGCACGCCATATTTCTTAGAGGGCCAGAGTAAGATGGTAAAGTACCTTGTTCGAGCTGAGACTGACTGTGAGGGGGAGCCACAGAGGAAAATGAGGCTCAGAAGGGGGGTCATGAGGAAAAAAAGATTGAGAACCCCTGATGTAAGCTACCGCTTCAGGAGCACACGAATGGCTTGGTGCAGGCTTCCTGTCACACAATATTTGATATAATAAAATAACAGTAAATTCTCTTTATTTTGATATTTGTTTCGCTTAAATAACCTGGGTAGGAGTGAAGAAATAACAATTTGACAACAACAATTGACTTTTCAATCATCTTGTAGATATTCTCATTCCTCATATGTACGCCTCTACAGAACACTGCGGCCACCAGCAGTGGAATGCAGGGAAAGATGGAGGGCGATCCATGGGTAAGAAAAAAAGAGAAATGATGATGATAGTAACAATGACTAAATACATTCTAGAATAAACAGTTGGGTCAATTATCACTGATATATCTCAGGTAACCACGCACACAAAAAAATCGTAACACCCACGAGCAATCAAAGAAAGCACTCAGGGGCAGAGAGCCGAAATTTGGAAACATTTGATGAAGCAAGTACTTTCATGCTAGAAGGGACAGCGAAGGTCAAGGTGCTTCTATGAAAAACCTCTGAGGTTGTGTGGGATAACTTTAGCGAACGGAGAGCAGTGAAATTTGAGCCGCAGTGTTCTGTAGAGGCGTACATATGAGGAATGAGAATATCTACAAGATGATTGAAAAGTCAATTGTTGTTGTCAAATTGTTATTTCTTCACTCCTACCCAGCTAATTTAAGCGAAACAAATATCAAAATAAAGACAATTTACTGTTATTTTATTATATCAAATATTGTGTGACATTAACATTACAGCTTAATGAGAGCTCCGGGCTGTTTAACGCACGACTTTATAGCGGGCAGCATTTTTTGCTCTCTCTGTCTGTCTCTCTCTTTCTGTCTCTCCTCTCTCTTTCTCTCTCTCTCTCTGTTGGAGCGTCAGTTTGTTGGCCATTTTAGTTTTTATTTGATTTATTTCTGGAAATAAAACTTAGTTGTCAAATTGCAGTTACTGCAACTCGTTTTGACACTTGCTTCAAATACGACGTTTTAAAATGATGTACACACACTTTAAAGATTTATATTTCATGAACAACAGACACAGTTTTCATTTTCTTTATCGTATTTTAAAGCTAAGAGATAGACAGTCATTTCACAATGAAGTAATGTTGTTTTATTCTTCAGATACATGAAAAATGACGGAGAATACTCAGTTAAGTTTTGAAGAAAGACAATTCTAAAAGAATGGTAGACGGGTTGGTGAGAGATGTCGCTCCTGTGTTCTTGCTGATGGTGGGCATTTTGAACATTTAAACTAAATTTATGTTATTGTGGGGAAAAATTGTCTACCTCTTGTCTTTAAAATGTGATAAAAGAAAATTAAAATTTTGGATGTCGTTCATGAAGTATAAAGTTTTAAAGTGTGTATACATCATTTTGAAACACACTGTATATCCAATAGATATAAGTGATAATATAACCGTTTTAAAATAGGGATTGACTTTGTTAGCTCATCTTCTTTGGTCCAAAATGAGGAGATTGAGTGGATGTATGTGTCCGAGATGGTGTATATGAGGGAGGCAACATGTATGGTAATGTTTGTAGGAGAATGTGAGTGACGGTATGTGAGACGGTGATTATATATGAGAGGGATTGCATACGCATGGCTGTGCGTCCGTGTGGGAGCGAGAAAATAAGTGTATGAATACATTGCAGGAGATCCTGTGCGGTTTGTGCGTTGCTGCGAAGTTTCAAAAGACGAACATTAGATGTGGCAGCAGTTGTAACGCATGTATCGATCACCGACTGTTGGCTGCAGTAGAACACGTGTGCGGGCCGATGCTTTGAAGTAGTAGTGCTATTTTAGCCGATGATGCAATAATTGTTCATCTCCTTGGTAGCGCGTCTTTGATTTCTGAAATAGATTTTTTTTATTAATAGTCCGCCACAAGCAAGCAACTTGTTCACTTTCTTTTTTTCTTATCTAGAAATCTTTCTGTTTCTGACTTTAGTAATGAAATCGTTTGTTACGCATCACATCATTTTTTGTTTTGCTACCATCATTCTCAGCCCCTCTTTTGGCACAGTTCCATGCTTGAACTCCCTGCCGTTTCCATTCACATTTCTACCAAACCTGCACCCACGTCTGTAAATTCGCATCATTGTTGTAATCGCTAGTTTGAGAGCATCATCCGTTGTGAAAGAAACTTTGTGTGGTATCATCATTTTATTTTGTCGCCATTAAAAAATCCTATTAATCTTGTTAAATGACAGCTGCAATGAGAAGTAGATTGAGCTCTTGTGTTGGAAGAAGCTTTTGAAATCCTGAATGATCAGCATCCCAGTAGAGAAAGCTGATCTGTTAGGGCAGGGTTTCTTAACTTTATTTGTGCCATGGATCTCTTTGATTGTCAGATGAAGGCTACGGCCCCTTTGATTGTCCAGTGAAGGATGTGGACCACTTTCATTGTCCAGTGAAGGATGTGGACCCCTTTCATTGTCCAGTGAAGGATATGAACCCTTTTGATCGTCCAGTGAAGGATGTTGACCCCTTTCATTGTCCAGTGAAGAATATGGACTCTTTTGATTGTCCAGTGAAGGATGTGGACCCCTTTCATTGTCCAGTGAAGGATGTGGACCCCTTCTTAGAAAAAATATACATAAAAGCATAATTAAAGATTTTACATTTTATGTTATGACCCCTAGGAACAACTCACGGACCTAGTTCCGTGGACCACACGTTAAAAAACCATGTATTAAACCTTCAGTCAGACAAGAGGTTAGTCCTTAGGGCAACATTTTGGATTATAAACATGGATTTTTTTTAAGTTAAAAAAAGTGGGTACATGGGAGGCACATCTCAAACGATGGGCCAGTCCTTTAGCCACAGGCCTAGCAATGTGACACTTTCGCCATCCCAGTTGCTGTCACCAGGCATTAATACATTTTGATGACTTTGAACCTGGAATGAGTGTTTGACATAGGGCTGATCGTATTACACCAACGTTTCTCAAACTGTGTTACACTAAACACTAGTGTTCCTCGAGCTATTGAAAAGGTGTTCCGCAAAGAAAAAAAATGTAGAACCGGGTGCTAACACCTTATTTTCAAACATTTTTAAAATGAATACGAAATTCATTTGCAATTGCAGCCAAACCAGCATGCTTTTCAGCTCATAATTATGAGAGTTTGATTGATTTGACTTCAGACTCAGGAATAAAATAAATAATTTAATTAACTTTGCCTAAATGATTTTTGGAGCAGTGTGTTGCAAGAACGCCGCAACATTGCAAAACGGGCAATTCGAGTGCTTCTTCCATTTGCCACTACATTCCTATGTGAAACAGGATTTTTTTTTTTATTATGAAGCTACGAAGACAAAATATAGGGACAGACTTGACGCTGCCCCAGACATAAGAATTCAACTTTCAAACATTGTACCAAATATTAAGCGAACATGTGATGATTAAAAAAAAAAAAATATTCTTCTCATTGATGTTAATTTAACAATTACTTGTACTTTACTTTTATTAGTAATACAAAATAAACATGATTAAACTACTCATGGTTCTAATAATTATTATTATTTTCGCTGTATTAATTAATTAAATTATTTATTTAACGTTTATTTAAATTTGATTTTAATTAATCGTAAAATATAATATAAACTTGTAAAATGCTACTTTAAACCCAATTTTTAAGATCACTGTTCCGTTTTCATTTCAAACGAATAAGTGTTCTGTGAACAAGAAAGTTTGAGAAACGCTTTATTAATTACACTAATCGCAAGAAACTGCTGGGCAGTTTTAAAGTTGTGTGTGTTGTGAGCAGTTTGTATCTACTTTATATTGATGTGTTGATTGTTTTAAACACAGTGGTGTGTGTGTGTGTGTGTCTGAGAGAGAGAGAGAGAGGGAGGGAGAGAGAGAGAGAGAGATTACGTCCAAAAATAGCTTTGATATCGGTGGGAATAATTTCGACCAGCGTAGTTTTTTTTTTGGTGCATATGCCCCGTTATATGTAGTGTGACACAGAAAGTGGTAATTTGATTAAGTACAGCCGTTCGCTGTAATCAGTAACTCCTACCTTTCGGGAACGGTTTTTTTTAGTTTCACTGTGAATTGTGTGCAGTGTGGGGCGAATTGAACTTCCATTTCGTCACGTCTGGCAAGGGAAGCAAATTAGGTTTTCCATCGTGGTATAAGTAGTACCATTCATCCACTGGCCGTCCATTACATTCCTTATCATTCATATTTCCTCCTATCCAGATATTTCCCCCCCCCCCCCCTTTCCCCCCTACCTTTTTCCCAAATCATAAAACGAACTCTCCTTATCTCTAAATATCTAACACTCCCTCACTCTACCGTTGATGTATCCAGTCGTGACCCAGTCTGGTATTTACAGCGGCACGAGTCCTACTTCGTTGCTAGTTTATCTTTGACCTGTCTGGAAAAAACTCCCGAGTCAAAGAGTTCTGTGGTCCAGACATTCGGACGTGGTTAGAGGTCGCTTTAAAACAAAAGTAGATATCACAAAAGCAGCGTTTATTGGCAAAGGGGTTGAAGAATACGACTTATCGAAGACGTCTGTTGTAGATATTGACCCGGGGCCGTGACGCGTGGGCGGCTATTCTTGAGAAATCTTCCACAGACAATTCTTTTCGAGATTAGCCTAGCTCAGTGGTCTGTGGTTCGATCCCCAGATGAGGTGGGATTTTTTAAGGCCGCAAACGGCTCCTGGGTCGACCCAGCCCCAAATGGGTACCAGAGCAACTCTGGGAAGGTTAAGGCGGCCGGCGTGATGCTGACCACATCACCCCTAGTGTGCCGACGGTCAAGAAAATATGGGCCTAACACCATATTCCCAATATGCCTCAATGGGCGTGTAACGGGATCCTTCACCTTTACCTAACCAGAGTATGTCTGTGCATAAAATAAAAAAAAAAGCTTTAATGTACACTTCAGTAAAATACTACGCGTAAACATATTTAAGTACACTTATATTTTTGTAGCAGCATTTCGCTTGTGTCGTAAATTTTTAAAAGATAGGTTAGAAGATATTTAGGGTCCCGTCTGAGCAGAGGTGATAGTGGTAAAATATGTGAGAATAAAGGTGTAAGAAATAGATTTTTCACGAGGAAATAGTGTAAGAGGAAGATCAGTCTCTGGAGTGAGAAGTTTCTCTAGTCCAGCCATCTATACGACTATATTTTAATCTCAGACGACCTTTCTCTCCCTATATAAAAATATAAGTTACACAACACCCGCCCACGCACACACAGTTATGTGACAACAATACGCACAAACGTGAAAAACTATGGATACTTGGGTATGGGTCTGACCGACACAATAAGTTAAGTTTTATTTATTTTATTATCACTTTAAACTTCTTACAACATCAAAACATATAGAAATCAATATAAATCAAGTTTACAGATATATGAAATTAACCGAATACGTGCCCTCCCCATGTTGAGAAAAGATCCCAAAAAAAGTTAATAACTCAAAGGTCAAAGATAAGCACTAGATTACAGAATAGACTGTGAAGAACAAGTTCCCACTAAATTACTACTCAGTAAAATACTCAGTTTAGCAACAAAAAAAAAAAAAGAGAAGTTAGTACAATGATTATACAAAGGAAAATATTCACTCTCTCTGTCTCTCACTCTGTCAATCTGTGGCCACACACAATCTCGCTTACCTACCAGTGATGTTGGTATCCATTGAAAACATACAATAATCCCTGAGCATATACTGTCAGGTGGGGGTGCCAAAGATAGCCCCAGTCCAGCCTAATAGCGAATATTAATTACAAGGTGGACGCCAAATTTGGTGTTTTAATGTTCCCTTGATGAAATCGCTGTCATCACAAATAGTTACTGAAGCAAGACGTGCTCTGGACGTTCACGGTTGAAAAAGAGGAGAAAGTAATTCCCGTATAGCTAAGCATCTGGTTGCGAAGCTAAATGTTATCAAATGTAAAAACTGATGATGATGGTAGAACCTATCGGCTTTTCTCTGGGGTGAGTACCGATTATGAAACAGTGTATACTCCTGGATAAAATTCACTTGGGTAAACGACTGTCAGAAGTTGGGGAAAATGTTATATATATTGCCACAGCGGGCCGATAAAATTGAATGGAAAAAATCTGGGTATATTTGTATGTCCCGTTACTCAAATTTACAGTTAAAAATATGTTAGTGTCTCGCCCTGGCAATTCCTGTTCACACCGGTACGGGGACGAACGCCAAGGAAAATGACACCTATTATTCCTTCAGTAACTGAGGAAAAGACCACAATAGAAAAACCGCTGGCCGCTGGATTTTGACCAAGCACTATATTGGAAGAAACAAAACATTTAATAAAATGATAATATCCTATCCTATCAAACGTAAGGTATGATCTCTTATCCTCTCCGTCACCTAGTTAAATTAAAAGGCACCCGATGTCTTAGCCTATCTTATCGCGCTTCGCTTAGCGAGTACGGGTTTGGTTTTTAGGCATGCAGCCGTTCCCCTTCCGACCCGGTAAAACTCACAGCGCACAATGTCAGTTTTTAATTTAATTATGACTACGCGCCCTTAACAAATATCGCCTGAGATTACTAGCTAGTTGATTGACGGCGTCTATCGTTTTGACACATGATAGTAACACTTCATTTAAAACAATTTACACACAAAGAAATATAATGCGCATACTACTCTGTCACTTTTATCCGTCACTCGTAGCATTATTTAGTGTCTTCTTCTTCTTCCGTCCTTAGCCACTGACCGACAAAGCAGTCCGTGGCCAATACGCCTAGTGGCGCCTTAGGGCAACAAGAAATTAACTGTTGTTCCGTTACGCCTAGTGGCGTTTATTGGTACAACAAAAAATCAATTGTTGTTTCCGTAATCTGAGTGACTGACAAGCAGGTGATCAGCCTGCTGTTATTATTTAGTGTGCTAAACCGTATCTTCTGGTGTAAAAAAAAAATGGTTGATGGATTTTACATTACTGAACCACTGGTAAGAAAATATCTACGCGTTTGCTATTTCGCTAGTCTTAACGCTAAGAAATGGCAGTGAATAAAATGGTAAAACTTTTAACACATTTAATACTTAAGCAGAACTTATATTATTACCAGAGAAATCAGAATTATCCCCACGAAGCTATTAACGGACTATTTCACATAGGTTCTAGCATACGCGTTTAGACTATCCAAAATTTCCCGAGAGACTTGATAAATCTGACTAGGAGAGAAGGCAGTATGTATACAGGTTTTGTGCAATATATCTAACAGATGTGAAAATTCACACCTTGGACGTATCAATGAAAATCAGCGAGCTTGGCTTCTAAGATAAATGATTATACGGTTCGATCTACCCGCGATGCCGAAACGACATCACAAGACATGCCGAGCGGACGGGCTTTCTGAGATTTTCTCCCCCTGCCGTAGATCAAATACATGTCCCCTGAAAATGTAAACATCAAAGGTACGGGAATATTATCGCCCTTGAGTTTGCTATCCGATGATTGACAGATCGGCTCGCGTGAGAGCTCAGGTAACCACCCCGATTCGCTCCCCTGTTACCTGGCATGTTTCAAACATAGGTAAACAAACTCGTTAGCGCAAGAAAGACAGGACAAATAGGCGTGGCTTCAAAAGTGAGTAATCAGACAGCGAATTGCGTGGCCTAGCCTTCGCAGAACATAAACGCTAACTGAGGCAGCAAAGGTGGTCGGATTTCTGAGGCTATTTTTACATTTCCACGTCACAACTTGTTAGAAAATTAACAAATCAACATTTGCCTGTTTTAACTACTCAGCAACATTTCAACAATGTTTTTACTTTTTTTTAATGGGTTAATGCGTTCCACCAGTATGTTCTGTTTATTTTAAATGTAATGTCTTCGTTCAGTAACATTTGGGAATATACTTCTAATTTTCTAATAATAAAAATGTTTTTTTTACCCCACATTTTTACTTACTTTTTTTTACCATACATTTTTACCGACATAATTTTTAATGATGATAATGCTCCTTCCATGTATTTGTAATTGCATGTGCCAGTCTTACATCGACATTGGCATAGCACAGTAAGACGTTCGGGATGATAACGGTTTCAGAATACAGTAATGTCTACTGTACTCCGTGAACTAAAAATGTAGTAATAATATTCAGGCACCTGCCTAATCGGACGTATAAATTGTGTGCGCAGAATTTTCGCTTACTTAAAAAACGAAACCCCAGACCAATATAATCAGCGCTTTCTTTCTTTTCTTTCTTTTTTCTTTCTTTCTGCTGCCTGCCTGTCTTTTTTCTTTCTTCCTTTCTTTCTTTCTTCCTTCCTTCCTCCCTACCTTCCTTCCTTACTTCCTTTCTTTCTTTCTTTCTATAATCATTTAGCCCACTTGTCTGCTTTTTATTCTCATTTCTACTTTGTACACGTCCGGTTTAGTAGTTATGTATACACTAGCAAGAGTAACCCCTCAAAAGATGACAGGAATGGATCTGTGGAGTCCGCTTTCTGCTACATGTCGTGATGACGGCAATATCAAACACCCGCCTGTTCCTCCCTCAGTTATCTGGCCGTAGCCTGTACTAGTTTCTCATGATAATCCGGTTCAGCTGGCAGTGGCAGTTAACTATTCTTCTACAATCTGTGCACTGCTGCACATCTTCCTTCTTTGGTAACTTGACCAGCTATCATTTCCTCCTGTACACTAGCATTTCCTCTTTCTCCCAGATTTTATTAAGTAATTTTTAAAACATCACTGTGGAGGGAAATCTGGTGTGAATATTTCTAACACACTGAACAATGCAACATGCAGTGATTGAAATGCAGGCCTGTTCTTTTAATGGGTGTTAATATATTGTAATTCTTCCTTCGCAGAGTGGGGGCTTGTCTGGCTGAGATCACAGAGGGGGCCTTGTCCCAAGAGCTCCAAGAATTCCTTCTCGTCGTCTTCAGGATTACTTCCTTAGAGAGGATTCGCTTTCTCTGTACCACCTCTGTATATTACGCAAGTGTCTCTTTCACGAGCCATTTCTGAGATGGGTGGGGTTGAGGTGTATATTTTTTTTTGGTCTTTATTTTCTGAAAACATTTCTGTCTTCTAAATTCTGGCTCTTTTTTCGGCTGCCATTTTGACGAGCCAGGCCGTACCTGTTCTGAAATACCCGGATTAAGAGAAATAGAAGAAAATGGGGAAAACATGGAGAAGAGAACTGGATACCTACGTGAAAGGAATAAAGATGACACGTAAAGACCCAGAACGGATGGCATAAGACTGAAAGTTCTGGCATGTTGTGATAACTACCTATGCTTCTGTGAAGCTGAAAGATGTTAATGATAATGATTATTGCGAGCCCACAGTGAAATTTTTTTCGTATTCATAGTATCTCAAAATTATGAGAAGAGGGATTTCGTTGGATTACACCAACTGGGGGCTTGAACGGGCTAAACCATTGCTTAAATCCTTCACAAAAAGTAACAACAGGTAAGATTGAAGGAAAAAGAGAAAGGGGAAGACAAAGAGAACAAATAATTGACATTTTGACATCGTGGTGCGGAAAGAAGCCAACAACAGAATTGTTAAATTGTACTGGAGGCAAGAAGTTGTGGAGAGGCATGATTTCCTACGCCACTAGGCATGTTACTAGAAGAAGAAAAGGTATCTCAAAATATCGCGTATTTTCTTCCCTTCTCCCTTGTTCCTATTCGAAACTGTCAGAAACCACCTACGCACACAAAAATCGGTAACAGCGAAACAGCAACTAATGAGAGAATGGCGCGCTAACTAATTAGACCAAATGGCGCCTGCACGGCTTCATCAATTAGCCATAGTGTGAGCAGTTTATATAAACCCGTGTCAAATCTCAAGAGTTGTCTTGTACCTGCCTCATCCACTGCTATAATTTTGTGGATTTCTGTCACTGGAAACCAAAGCGATGTCGCTTTGCTGAGGAATATTAAACAATACTTTAAACAGCTGTCTTTAACAACAACAAAAAATACTACTGAAGTTATGCTGAACGAGGCCAACTAAAACGGAACAATTATTGTACGGATCATAGGAGTCTACTTCCATTGAGCATGTTTTGTTTTGTAGTTTAAAAAATGACGTAACAGTAAGACAACATCTTCTTCTTCTTCTTCGATCCTTAACCACCGACCGTCAAAGCAGTCAGTGGCCATCACGCCTAGTGGCGTCTTGTAGGGCAACAACAAATTGATTCCACTTTGCACGGTCGGTGGCCATCCTTCGTACAGTGCCCCAACTCTGGTTCATTCTTTGCATCTCAGCCTCCACAGTCCTCCGCCAAGTTGTTTTTGCTCGGCCTCTCTTTCGCTTTCCTTCAGGGGTCCAAAACATAGCTGTTCTTGTGATGGCATCGGGGTCTCTTCTGAGGACATGACCAACCCAGCCCCAGCGTCTGCCAGCTATGATGGTGTGCATGTCCTCTTGCTTGCTACGAGTAAGCAGACAACATAGATAACAATAAAAGTGATAAGACAACCACTGAAAACACAGGGTACCCGAACAAGAAGGCATGTCAGAAAATTAAAACGAGAATTGATTGAGATGACTAGCGCACGGAAGCTGTGGAGGCAGTGACATGATCGCTTACTCAGACAATTAGGTATTTGAAGAACAGTGAAGTGTTTAAAAAAAAAAAAAGTATTTTATGAGACGCGAATCATATTACTGAATACAAGTGGTAAAAGGTAAAGGTAGGTCCCATAACAGATGATTACCTACCCTGCTTTGCAGTAGTGGTCCAACAGTGGCCAAAACTCAAGAGTATCTAAATGGGTCGTCAAAGGTGTCTACATTCTCACAAAATTACTCTTCGCAGAGATATAGATAGAAGGTTAATGACGCTTCTACCTTATGGGAGATACACAAGATAATTAAGAAGTCAAGAACGGTGCTGCTTAGTGTTGTAGATTTTGGATAGGGGAATTAAGACATAGATTGGTCCCTTCTGTATAGAGTAGAACAGGTGATAGCTCAGTGAGAGGAAATGTAAAGAAAATAGATTTTCACGAGTGAGATGGTGGAAACTAGTTAGAGTCTGTCCCTGAAATCGAGACGCTTCTCTCGTTCAGCCTATCTCTACAACAGAACTTAGTTTGTCAGACAGTCTACTAGAATATATATATATATAATATATAACCACTCACATACACACACACACATAAGTGACGACAGTTAGACGCACAGACGTGAAAACTGCATCAATGGATTAGGGATCTTTTGGAACAAGCTGACCGACACACGTAAATAAAGTTTATGTAAATTTTATTTATCATAAAGAAACTTTACAACAGCACTACTTTGAATATCAAATCAAATACAAATAAACATAGGTTAATGAATTAATTAAAGAGTTAGACTCACATGTGTAATCCTCCCTCCCTCTGTTGAGACAAGATCCCGTTAGAAGAGAAGTTATTAACCCCCAAAAAGTCAAACATTTATACGCTATGGTCTAGAATTTCCCTCTACAGTAAAGAACAGAGTTATACGTTAATCTATTCTGAAAAGGAAACAGTATTAGCAAAACTTTGCATCATCAAAAAATTACAAAGTGGGTACATGAATTTATACGATCAAAGAACCACTCATTCCTGCTTTCTTTCTATCCATACAACAGTGGCCAGTGACATTTGTTCTTACCTACAAACTTGATTTTCACCTTCTGGCGCAAACTTTAGGACACACACACCCACAGCAACTCCAGTGTTGTTTTGGCAAAAGAGAATCCCAGCTCTACAGAGACAGGCTAATTCTGATTCATCCGGGGAGCGTTCTCTTTATGACTATATTTTTCTGGATTACTGTTTATGTCACTTTAAATCAGTTCAGGTAATATATGTCACCGTGCTCACAGTGTCAGAATCATTGAGGTTTCCAGTACTTAGGAAATGTCAGGTCGGCAACTTCTCTCAGTATAAAATTCTTGGTCACACCAGACGTGATCAACCGTCGGAAATGTTAAGGTTTGTTAGGTCGCCACTATGGGACTGAATGTAAATGAGATTGAAACAATAAATCTGGATCAAATGCCAGTTACCAAGTCACTCTTAATGTTCTTTGGGTTGGTATTCTGTCTCTTTCTGGGTGTAAACACAACTTCAGACAGGTTTACCTTGAGAAAAAACCCAGTTACTAATATAAGAAAGTTTCTTTAGTATGATTACTCTCAGGTTTACATGGAAGCCGCTGGTAGATTTTGGGTTTGACCCAAATACAATGCTTAACCATAATATAGTATTCTCACTCCTGTCCTACCTCGCGTAAAATATAATATATTCACGTCGGTTGTTTAACTTTAAATTACAAACTACAAGCTTAAAGCTAGTCTTATCGTTTAAACTCCCGTGAAATAAATTCTATTCATTTTAAAAAAAAACGATTATCATGAATTAGAAATAAATACATATTTCGTCAATACTCATGATGAACGGTGCCTTTACTAGTTGGTTAAAATATTCTCTGACTGGTTAGTAGCAGTTAATTAAATTTATCTTATAGCTGGAAGAGTTTAGCTAGAAATTATTATTTGTTCTGCTATCCACTGTAACATAGTAAAATCTTAGAGAAATACCATTTACGGACCTATTAGTAAATCACTCTGCACAAAAATCTTAGAGAAATATAATTGACGATTTTATCCCTAAAATCACTCAAAACTACTAGTATAGTATTTACCTTCACACAAACTTCTACTAGACTATCTCCAACGATAAACTAAGAAACTATCCTAAAACCAGGGGATTCTAGAAATCGCCGCTAGATGTCTTTAAAAGCCGAGGAGTACAGAGTAAATTTTTAGTTAGAAGGCTGGGATATATATACTTTTGAAATCAAAGGAAAAGTTATAACTATAACCCAAAAACAGAAAACAACCTCTTTGCCAGATGGTTACACCTACGGTGAATTCTACGTTCGGATTTGCAAATCAAAGATCTTTCACACATTACGAGCCGAAAACCAGAACCCTATTCATTCTTAGATCAGGCATCGCCAATTCGCTAATCAGTGTGAGTTTCCTTCGTCTCTCTGTTTGTCTGGCCATTTCTAGCGAAAAGTTCTTTGATCTCGACGTTCTCAAAGTGGTTTAATTAACTTACAGGCAAATGGACTCAGGAAAAGTTAATAGAAATTATCTCCCTTTGTTCCAAAATTATCTCCACCTTGATCGCTGTCTGATCCAATTACAACGATCTTCGATCGCTGGTGTAAAATAATACAGCTCACGTTAGCTAATCGGTCTCTGGTAAACTCTCATCAAAGGGAATTAGCGAACAGCAATAAAATATGCATGCTAATGAGAAAGAGGCACAGATATCTGAGCATATATGGGTTTAAGTTAAAACGTGCATAGGTGGAAGAAAAGGTAAAAGAAAAGTGTAGATAATGAAAAAGATATATGAAGCTATTTTCATAATATGTCACACTTAGCACTGAACATTTGTTAACTTATATCTGTCCGTCGCCTTTTGTGAAGGGTTTAAGCCTCCAACTGAGTTAATTCGGCGAATTTTCTCTTATAATGGTATAGCTCTGTTTAGAGGTAAATAAATGTCTATATATATATATATATATATATATATATATATATATATATATATATATATATATATATATATATATATATATATATATATATATATATATATATATGAAATATTCTGGCTCATACGTTTGCTTTCATACATGTACAAGCAATAACTGAATCAGCTATGTTTGTTTAGTTTTAAAATAACATGTAACAAATTTAATAATCAATTAGAATTAACAGTTTAAAATAAATAAAATGCTGCTGAATTTTATATTGGAATAAATTTTTCTCGTTACGGAAATTTAGGGTGCGGATATAGTTAAGAAAAGTATGCCCGGTTGCTGGTGCCTTTTAGTTAGCACTTAGCGTGTATGAGCGAGTCCTGCAGCCTTTGTTTTCGTCACTTCTGTTGTGATGATGACACTTCCCAGTCTGGTAGCTTCTTTCGCACTCGGTCTGATCGCTTAGTACCAGGATCCCAAAGTTTTGGGAATACACAATTTCGCGCAGGTTTGATTGGACACGAGCAATTTAGGTTTTACGCTCTCGAACCACTTGGTCTGGAAATTTTGAATCCCTTTTATGACGGGTGAATCTGCGAAACACTTGGTCTGGGAAATGTTCTCTTATGACGGGTTTCCAGTCTTCGTATTTTAAGTCCTGGTACCTTAAGTTTTTTCAGTCTCTGTATTTATAAAGGCGGGCTTACTTTTAAGGTTTTTAAGTTTCCCAAATACTTCCGATCTGTCACTTATAATATTGGAATTCTAAATCCAATGTCTCACTGGCTTCTACGAGTCGCTAGTTTGAAGCTGCGAAGCTGTCTGTCTTCTATGTCTCTGCTTTCGCTAGATTATATTTCCAGTTTCCAGTTCAGATCACAGATGGTCTTTCCGCCTAGTTTTCCAATGAAATCCATAGTTTATTCCGGCTTCTTACTTCAAACCATTGGAATCTCTTTAGACTGTGTGGGTCGGGGTGTTTAATTCAAAAAATCCCCCACGTGTTTGAAATATTACATTTAATATTCCAACGCGTGACCTCTTTCAAATCATGCGGTAATATTTCCGGTGGTATCTAGTGAAATCTCACAAAGCAAATCTGTGCACTGATTACCTGCCCAGATGCTTTCCTGCCAATATGGACTCGCCAGCCAGATTTATCTGTAATAAAGATACGGACAGGAGCCAGCGGATGCGATAATCTAATTGTTGGTTCGTGATTTGAGTTGTACGGTATGGGGTTAGCTTGATCTTTGTCTAACAATGCTGGCAAGAGTGATGCCAGGAATAATGAGATATTTCTATAAATGACTGACCAATTCAGCAACGCGAATGTTAATGAAGTGTGGGCCGAAAGGATGGGCCAATGTCAATGAACAAGTTGACCAATGCGTAATCAAGTTGATGGAGTCATGGTTGGACATCACAGATAATACGTTTATTTGGCGACGAAGTATAGACGATCATAGTCATTGCATAGTAAGCACATCACATCAATTATACAAGTTATAACATCATGGCATCAAGGTACTTTACATTAGTATACATCATCAATCATGAAACTTGGCCGTCTCTAACAGCCGACATCTCAAGTACGGCGAGAGCTCTGCGGTGTGCAGTTCTAACATTCTGGTTTCCATGACGGAGCTTTGAATAATACGAAGGGGTTTTATTGAATGAACCCTTTAAATATATTAAAGGATGATCCAGATAACAGTCGGCAAGAATCTGGACCCACTAGCGACACGCCATGACAGATGCGTGTCGAAGTTCAGCCAAATCTTGTCACGAATAACATAGCATCAAATACGATATGCAGTCGAGCCATGTGTTGGCTAGAGCAAATGCTCCATACAAGGAGGTGTATTAATATCTCTTCATGGAGTCTTCCCACGACTTGGGGCAAGACTCACAATCATCTCTGTCAAAAAGACGTCTGTCTCAAGTTGCAGACTTTAGGGATCTCTTTATACAACGTAATCGCTGTTTGGCAACAAACCAATCGCACCGAGCTGCGCTATTTTGTTCAAGTATTGTGTCTGACGGCGCGTAAATAAATAAACATATACAACCTTTTTAGTTGCGCTCACATGTACGTCTATCAACACTAGACGGGCATGTGAGAGTTTTCACACACTTAACTCCCACGCGTAAAAAGGACTTAACACTAATTATCACCTGTGCGTGTGACTCCCCCAGACGGACAATATTGGCTTCTTTAGAACCAATCGTGCACGACCAACCTGTGTCAATAGACGATCGTCGCCATCAAAGGTTGGCGAGGCGACTCACGGAGATAAACATATTACCGCGGAACGTCAATAAGTCTGAGGAGTGGTCACAGTAAAAGAATGTAAGGGCAATAAATATGCCAAATAATAGGATGATGAATGGAAGAAATAAAGAAAATAAGCGATATTGCCGGAGTGGATGAGAGTTATAAAAGTGTACAACTGATTTCGTCACAACTCCACACACCACAGGCTTGTTCTCAAATAACTGCTAGCTACGCCAACATTTATTTCAACTTTGAACACTAATAACGTATTATTAAGTGTTTAAAATGTATCTGTACATTTTTCGCATAAATATTCACATTTTAAACAAATTATCTTCTTGTATACTTCTGAAGGCGTCTGATTGACAGGGTGGTTAGAACGTTGGTCTCTCGCGGCAGATGTGCCGAGTTCGAATCACGGTATCGACACGCTCCAGTCTACCCAGCTGTAAGTGGGTACCTGACTCTGCTCTATGAGTTAGGGAAGGAAGAGGCAGAGAGGAAGGGAACTGGTCACCCCACCTCTCTATGCTGGACCTAGTATGGTGAAGTCTCTAACACTTCACTCCCCTACGGCAATATCTGCTATGAGACTACCTTGACTTTTTATATACGGTACTTCTGAAGGAGAAAAATATATTGGTATAGTCTGACATACTGGACACAAGCCCTGGTAGGAAATATAGAGCTTGTATTGTGGTCTCATTCATTCATAACCCTCCGCTCCCAAAGGAGCATAGGCCTTCAACAAACACATGCCAAGTCCTCCTGTCACGGGCCATCATGTCAAGTTCTGTCCACGTTCTCCTCATCACCTGTTTCCAACTCTCTTCTCCATGTGCTTCTTGGTCTACCTCTGCCTCTCTTGCCCTGGGGGTGCCAGAACAGTTGTATTGTAAAAAAAAAGTAAAGGTAAAGGGATCCCATTACACGCCCATTTAGGCATATTGGGAATATGGTGTTAGGCCCATATTATCTTGACCGTCGGCACACTAGGGGTGATGTGGTCGGCATCACGCCGGCCGCCTTAACCTTCCCAGAGTAGCTCTGGTACCCATTTGGGGCTGGGTCGACCCAGGAGCCGTTTGTGGCCTAAAAATATTCCCACCTCATATTGTGGTCTGGTTATAAACAAAGTTTTATGAGGTGGGGTGAACAGTTCCCTTCCCAGCAGCCTGTGTCTTCCCTAACTCATGCGCCACAAAGTCAGGTACCCATTTACAGCTGGGTATACTGGAGCATGACACCACCAGGTTTCAATCATGGTAACTTTGCCGCGAGAGGCAAGCACTCTAACCGCATAGACAGTCGGACTTGGACCATATGATAACTTTCAGGCTGAGAACTAGATATTTTAGGGCCGTGCAGACCTCTCTCTACCAGGTTATTAGACGTCTTTCCAATAATCGCATTGTATGTATGACCTTTGACCCCTTCACCATGAAGAATTACTATTCTTCTTTCTCCCATAGCCGATTTAGATAGTTAAAAAGAAAAAAACCGTACTCACATGGTCTCTTGTTATAAGTTGATACAAACACACGTGTGGAAATTCTCGTGTGAATAACTAGCGTTAAACTAGCCCAACAAAATCATGGTTGATAAATTAACGCTAGATGATGATGATAAGTGGAATTGCTGTGTATACATTAATTTTACTTACTTTCATGCATTCCTTTGTGATGTTTTTTTATTTATAAAACTAAGAATGTATGTATATTTGTTTGTTTGGGTCGGAAGGAGGAATGGGGGAGGGGAGAGAAAGGTTTGTTTAGCTTCACGATTGTGACATTTTTGTTTAGAGTTCAGCCATATGTAAATGTTACCACGCTCTTAGTTACAGCCAGATTATTTTGTGTTTGTGAATATGTGCGTGAGTCTGGACTAGTTATATGTAGTTGTGTTTGTCTCTGTGTGTTTTTTTTTTTAAACGGATATCATCAGTGTTACTGATACTTATCTGTATCTGTTTTATTTTTGTCATATGTCTGTGTCTTTTAATGTTTCTTACATACATGTTCTTTTTGTTTTTCTTCAATTTTTCGAATTCTGTCATATTTCTGCCATGTATCAGTGCTGTATTCGCCTCTAATATGATTTTTTTTTAAACTTCAGTTTATGGGAATCTATCTTCCGTATTTGCCATTCCCTCCCCCTCCCCCCGTGCGTGTGTGTATATATATATATATATATATATATATATATATATATATATATATATATATATATATATATATATATATATATATATATATATATATATATGTCACGGATTGCCTCCCCTGCTTTGTAGTAGTGGTCCAACAGTGGCCAAACCTCAAGAGTATCTAAATGGGTCGCCAAAAGTGTCTACCTTCGCACAAGATTACTCTTGGCAGAGATGTAGATAGAAGGTTAATGACGCTTCTACCTTACGGTAACGTCACAAGATAATTCAGAAGTCAAGAACAATGCTGCTTAGAACATTTGTTAACTTATATCTGTCCGTCGCCTTATGTGACGGATTTATGCAATGGTTTTTAGCCCGTTCAAGCCCCCAGCTGAGTTAATTTAGCGAATTTGGCTCATACGTTTGCTTTCATAAGTGTAATAACTTAATAAACAACTATTGTTTAGTTTTAAAACAACAGGTAATAAATTTAATAATCAGTTAGTATTAACAGTTGTGGTGAAGTGGGATGTTATAAATATTTATAGGGGACTTAGTGTACTGACTGAGATCAGCTGTGAAGGTATCTATATCTATTAAGAGTAGTGTATTATAGATAACCTTACTTGCTACCACATATCTATATATCTCAGTCAGAATTATTCTGGAATGGTGTGATGACTACGTTATGTGTCTAGGGTATGTGTATGATGAAGTGTAAGTCACAACAACAGACAGATAAACAATTTAATTTATTCCACTACACTTGACAACACTGTGACACTCACATACATATAACACTCTACAAGGATATCTTAAAGAAGTCACTCGTAACTTTTCAAATAACAATATGTATTCATTACTGGCATGAATGAATATGTGTCCTGATTCAACTACAAGGGAACCAGGAATCACAATCAATTTAATTACAAGTTATGTACAGAATGTATTTAATATGAATATTGTAGTGACATATATTATTAAAAATATCCTATGTGTGTCAGTTGTGTAGTGGTAATATGAGGTAATACTGGTTTTGTTTTGTTCAAGCTCTGTTGGTATTTGTCATCATGACTTCAATAGTTTGTCTTTTGGGACTATTATTGGAGATGTTCTCAGTTCCTGATATTAAGACAATTAAATTCCCCTCTGAATGTTATTTTTATAAAGTCATTTCAAGATGAGGGGACATAATGTTGAGCTCAGCTGGCCAAGTTAGCTTATCTGGCGTGATGGCGGCAGGAAAGGACTCCTCTGCTCGAATTCTCCTCTGGGCTCTGGAGACACCTCACTGATAGCTAAAAAGACCAAGGAGTATGCTGTCCGACTCTGGATTCAGCAAAGCTCTGACCAGGTGCTGCTCAGTACCATCAAGACCACGGTCCCTGAAATCAAGAAGGATGTACCTTCTACTTCATAACTAATTTATACTCTCTCTTTACACTGAGCACAATACATCACAAACATTGAGTTCAGAGCGTTAGGCCAACTGTCAGCTTCATCTGAAATACTTTATACCAGTATTTACCTCCTTAATGGTTACTACGCCTCTGCACTTCCAGCATTATTTCTTTCTAGTCAATCATCCAGGTGTCAGTGTACTGTTTGGCCATTCCATGCCGTTTTACTTCTCTCCGACACCCTCTGTTCAGGCTGGTGCATTATAGGCTTTACCTCACGTTTGCCACTGAACTACACATATATATACAGGCATAAATCAACAATTCACATTCAATTTTCATTAAAAGATACTGAATGGTTCAAGCTTACCACAATTTCATGGAAATAAACACAGATACGTTGATTAGCAATGAATTCTGGCACAATTACTGGCACAAATTTCCATCTGCTTATGTTCCAGGCTTTTATTTTAGCAAAATTGTGAGCTGGCTTCAACGCACTGATGCTTTATCAAGCTTATTTAAACAAGTGGTTTCGAACTAACGCTCCCAAGTGATTATATCCAGCGAGTCTAGCCAATGAGGCCCCGTTTCGACAAGTGTTTGAAAAAATGTTACCTTTCCCCGTTTCCCCTAACAACGAAAGATAGTATTTATAGTCCGACCAATCGTGGTTAGGCTTTCATTTGTTGCGCTCCAATCAATTGGGAGTTTACATGGTAGGCTATTTATGTAACGTAAGGTTTTTTCAAACACGTTATATAAAAAAAATTTTATGAGCAGAAATGATTCCATGCTGTCAGGCATCCTCACTTTTATTTTGGGTATAATTTATTAATTCCTGGACTATTTGCGTAACGTTTTACATATTATTTGTCAGCAAGCCCTAAGGAACCCAATTATCCAAATTTAAAAGAGCTACGTGGCTGCGTTCAAAATATGTATTTTCTACCTCCTGTTTCGAAGATGTGCTGTCTGGGTACTGTTATGTTTTCAACCGTAAACCCATCTAATGTTGTCTTTCCTAATAAGAGTTTTTTATGATTTATAAACCTAACTCTGGGAAAGGGTAGTGTATTTTATCACTGTCCGTCTGAAAAAAATTAGTGCATGTAGACTTACACGCGTGATGGCAGCATTTGTGTATCGCGCGACGCGTGTTGCATGCGTTCCCGATTTTATTCGCCCCTCTCTCTCTCTATATATTTGAGTCCATCTGTTCGTTCGTTTTGGTAATGTAATATAATTAATGTTAGGATTAATTTAGGTCATTACGCAGGGCCTCTCAATGTTTTTCTTAGAAATGCAGCACACGTTTCATTGAAGAAAGCGGGTAATAATACAGTAAGCTTTTACTATCAACGTGAAAGCGTTACAATTTGCAGACGAAGCATAAAACAAGGGGGATTTCGAGTACAGTCATTGTGACAGCACTGTTCTTTACCATTCTTCTTCCTTTATTTATTATATGTATTTATTAGGCTTTATATTTACTTGATAATTTATATATGTGGATTAGAATATTCCACGACACCTCCCCTCTTAAAACAGACATTATATGTCAGTCCTTTATTCTATATACACATAGAGAAATTTATTATTATTTCTGGGGTTTAAGGTGATTCTCATCACACGGATGGCGGCTTAAAAAATCCGCTCCCAAATTGGTTTTTCCAGATATATACTCAATGCTAAAATTATATGGAGCCAGAAGCAAAGACCATCGGAGTAACCTGGAGTTCTCATGCTTAGCCTGTGCCAGAAACGATAAAGGTTTGTGGTCTGTTTGCAACTTAAATGCCTTCCCATATAGATAAATATTGAATTTCTTTATTGCCCATATTACTGCAAGACATTCTTTTTCGCTAGTTGAGTAGTTGATTTCAGCTTTATTCAACTTTCTGCTAGCATATGCCACTGGGCTTAATTCCCCATCCAATGCATCTGATTTCTGTAGTAAAGTTGCACCTAACCCAATATTACTTGCATCCGTCCTTACTATGAATTCTTGACTTAAGTCAGGTAATTTCAAAATGGGTTTACTTGTGAGCTTTTCCTTCAATTCTTGGTAAGTCATTTCACATTGTGGTGTCCATGTAATGCGATCTGGATGTCCTTTACGTGTCAATTCCGTTAAAGGTGCACATATGGAATTAAAGTTTTTGATATACTTCTGGTAGAAACCACATAATGAGACAAAGGATCTCACGTCCTTCTTGGTTTGTGGTCTCGGGGCTTTCTGTAGTTTTTCTAAATTCTTTGGGTCAGGGGTCATATTTCCCTGATAAACTGTGTGTCCCAAAAATTCCAATTCTTTACATCCAACGCAACATTTGGTTGGTCGGGCTGTTAAATTTGCCTCCCTAAGTCGATCAAACAGCATGTTCAGAGAGTCAATGTGTTCCTCAAATGTTTCTGTTGCTATAAGGATATCATCCATAAAATTTGTTATACAGGGATTATTCTGAGGATCCAATAATTTTCTCATCATTCTAGAGAAGACACTAGGCGCATTCTTCAATCCAAATGGCAATCTATTAAACTCATAGTGTCCTTCTGAGGTACTAAAAGCTAGGTATGGTCTAACCTCAGGCTTTACTGGAATCTGATAGTATCCTTTACTCAGATCCACTTTTGAGAAATATTTAGCTTTATTTAGTCTGGCAAACAGCTGATTTGTATCCGGCAATGGATCCACCTGTCCTTCTGTAATAGCGTTCAGTCTCCTGTAATCTATACAGAGTCTATGTTCTCCAGAGGGCTTCCTTAAAAGTACAACACCGGAACTATACGAAGACTCACTGTGCGAAATAATTCCTTCCTTCAACAGATAGTCTATCTCTTCCTTCAAAGCTTTCTCCTTAGCAAACGGAATCGAATATGGTTTCATACAGACAGGTGTGGGGTCTATCAGTTTCATATCATATTCCAATAGGTTTGTATGCCCTGGTCGGTCTGTTAACACCTCTGCATGATTATTTAGAACCTGTTGCACTCTCTCTTTCTTTATTAACCTTTCTTTCTTTTCTGAGTTTTCGTTAAATGTGTACTGATTTTCACCTGTGCTGCTGTCTCACAGGGGTGTAATGGATATTCAAATGATGAAAGTGGTTCCTTTTTCATCTCCATGGCGATGGACAAGGTCAACAAGTGTGTCTCTTCCTGATGTTCTCTTTCCAAATATTTCTTCAGGAGATTCACATGATAGATTTTTTCTTTCCCCTTCTTATCTATCTTATAATTTGTTCTAGACACCTTCTCTAGAAACTGTATATGGACCCTGCCATCCAATTTGTAACTTATTCTGACTCCCGGGCAAAAGAAGCAGTACTTTCTCTCCCACAGCCAAATTTCTGTCTTTCGCCTTCCTGTTATAATAGGCAGCATGTTTCTTCCTGGCTTGTTTCAAATTTTCATTGGCAAGTTTCCAGCCAGTTTTTAACCGAGTGGTCAGCTCATTCACATATTGGTATGAAGATGTAATGTTTTCCTCTGCCTTTTCATCAGTCCACGTTCTTAACAAAGCTACATATGGACCTTTAATTGTGTGGACCTATTTGTCCATGCACCGGTATGGTCTCTTCCACTTGAAGCTTTATAGTGATGATTTTTCCTCCCAGAATTTTCATTCACAAAACGACCGCTACCAATTTTTCTTTTGGGGCTGTCTCCCCACTTAAAATTCTTGATGAGAGATTTCCTCTCTACATCTTCTTCCTCCAGTTTGTTTAAGTCCGATTGAGGGATTGTCGGCTTATCCTGGGGTAAGACATCTTTTTGCACTCTCCGCATAGTGGCCATTGTAAAACAGTTAAGTGAAGCTTGTCCGTGAAAAGGGGCTTCCCATTTCATTTGGTCCACTTTATCAAATTTATTTTTCCTTTTATTGTCAGGCCTGATTTTGCCCCATGGCGTGTCCAGGTCCTGATCCATGTTCCCACTTGTGGGTGTTCCCTCATGTGCTATGCTACACCTTTCTACAAAGTTCTCAATGTCCCATCTTGCTTTGGGCCAATAATAATTGTGAGCCACCTTTTGAATGATGGTACCTATCTTCTCATGGTCCCCATCTGGTTTCACATGTAGGCTCCTTATTAAGTCTGTCCTATATCTTTTTGGAAGAACCAGCTGTCCGTGACCATTGGATCTAGCTCCAGTCTTCCTATATATCAACTTGTTTTTCATGTAAAAATCTCCCTTGCCTGGAGTTGTATGACAAGTTGACAGTTTTCTGAAACAAGGCTTGAGTGTTTTATCCCCAGCCTGTGCCTTCCTCATCTCTTCTGGAGTGGTATCTAACATAATATCCTCCTCCTGTCTTGAGGTCGACCTGACCTGAAGGGTTGCCATATACACAGGTTTCCTTCTGCAACGGTCAGTGTCATGATTGTCCATCTGACAATTCTTACACCACCTTTTTCCTTGGTTGAAAGATTTTCTTTCATTATATTTCCTTTCATCGAATTGTGGGAATTTATTTTTATTTTCATACCGTGGCCTATCAAATTGGTGCTTACCTTTATTTTGATCCTTAGGATCAAATTTATTAAAGTTCTGTGGTGCCCTAAAGTTGTCCACCTGTTTCTTTTTATTACCTGTTACCTCTGCTTGAGCTGCTTGATACCTTTCAGCAACATTTAGCAACTCATCCAGCCTCTCTGCACCTTGTTCCATGAGAAACTTTCTCAGGTCTGGAGCCATGGACTCTCTTAATTGCTCTATAAGGACCATTTCCTTAAGATCTTGGGTTTTCCCCAGAGAAGTCCATTTCTCCAAGTATGTCTCTATTCGTGCAGAGAACTGGTGATAGGTTTCACCTGACAGTAGTTTAGCATTCCTAAATTTTTTTCTATAGAATTCTGCATTCTTTTCATACCTTAACAAAAGAGCCTGCTTTAGCATGTCATAATTTTCCTGATCACCTCTGCTCATTTTTGCAAAAACTTCATAAGCTGCCCCACGAAGTCCCTGAGATAACTTTAAGCTCCACCTTTCTCTCTCTAACCCATACGTGGTAGCTAATAGCTCATACCTATTTATATAGCTCTCAATATCATCGTCTTTCTCAACAAAATGATCTAAATGAAAATTCATAGCTGAGATTGAGGCTCCCTGAGTAACCGTAGCATCAGAGGCAAAGGGGCTGGCACCATTTTCAGGAGCATGGCCTTGAAACTCAAACTCCCTTAGTCGTAACTCATGTTCCCTTTGTAATCTCTTTTCTTCTGCTTCCCTTTCTGCAGCTAATTTCCTCTCTTCCCTTTCTGCAGCTAATCTTTTGTCTTCTCTTTCTGCCTCCAATTTCTTAGCCTCAGCCTCAATCTGCAACCTCTTAGTCTCAGCCTCAGCTTCAAACTGTAACTTCTTAATTTCCTTGTCAGCCTCTAACTTTCTTTCGGCTTCAAACCTTCTTTCTTCACGTTCAATAAATTTGTCACATTCCGTCGTGACATAGGCAACCATAACTTGCCCATCTAATCCTAACTCTTTTGCAGTCTGAACCGCAGCAGATCGAAATTTGGCCAGGTCCGCCATTGTCTATCATGTAAATTTATACAATGTCTAACCAACAATTCAATCTCTAATGGACAACACAGGCACCGTGAGCTCAACCTTATTTAATTCCACCCAAGGATACCTTTTAATTCTTATATTCCCTGAAGTGAATTACCCCCAATATTTTTAATAGGGAAAGATTCAAAATCCCAAGAGCGAGACCCCAATATATGTGGTGAAGTGGGATGTTATAAATATTTATAGGGGACTTAGTGTACTGACTGAGATCAGCTGTGAAGGTATATATATCTAATAAGAGTAGTGTATTATATATAACCTTACTTGCTACCACATATCTATATATCTCAGTCAGAATTATTCTGGAATGGTGTGATGACTACGTTATGTGTCTAGGGTATGTGTATGATGAAGTGTAAGTCACAACAACAGACAGATAAACAATTTAATTTAATCCACTACTCTTGACAACACTGTGACACTCACATACATATAACACTCTACAAGGATATCTTAAAGAAGTCACTCGTAACTTTTCAAATAACAATATGTATTCATTACTGGCATGAATGAATATGTGTCCTGATTCAACTACAAGGGAACCAGGAATCACAATCAATTTAAATTACAAGTTATGTACAGAATGTATTTAATATGAATATTGTAGTGACATATATTATTAAAAATATCCTATGTGTGTCAGTTGTGTAGTGGTAATATGAGGTAATACTGGTTTTGTTTTGTTCAAGCTCTGTTGGTATTTGTCATCATGACTTCAATAGTTTGTCTTTTGGGACTATTATTGGAGATGTTCTCAGTTCCTGATATTAAGACAATTAAATTCCCCTCTGAATGTTATTTTTATAAAGTCATTTCAAAATGAGGGGACATAATGTTGAGCTCAGCTGGCCAAGTTAGCTTATCTGGCGTGATGGCGGCAGGAAAGGACTCCTCTGCTCGAATTCTCCTCTGGGCTCTGGAGACACCTCACTGATAGCTAAAAGGACCAAGGAGTATGCTGTCCGACACTGGATTCAGCAAAGCTCTGACCAGGTGCTGCTCAGTACCATCAAGACCACTGTCCCTGAAATCAAGAAGGATGTACCTTCTACTTCATAACTAACTTATACTCTCTTTTACACTGATCACAATACAGCACAAACATTGAGTTCAGAGCGTTAGGCCAACTATCAGCTTCATTCTGAAGTACTTTATACCAGCATTAACCTCCTTAATGGTTACTACGCCTCTGCAATTCCAGCATTATTTCTTTCTAGTCAATCATCTAGGTGTCAGTGTACTATTTGGCCATTCCATGCCGTTTGACTTTCCTCCGACACCCTCTGTTCAGGCTGGTGCATTATAGGCTTTATCTCTTGTTTGCCACTGAACTACACATATATATACAGGCATAAATTAACAATTTACATTCAATTTTCATTAAAAGATACTGAATGGTTCAAGCTTACCACAATTTCATGGAAATAAACACAGATACGTTGATTAGCAATGAATTCTGGCACAATTACTGGCACAAATTTCCATCTGCTTATGTTCCAGGCTTTTATTTTAGCAAAATTGTGAGCTGGCTTCAACGCACTGATGCTTTATCAAGCTTATTTAAACAAGTGGTTTCGAACTAACGCTCCCAAGTGATTATATCCAGCGAGTCTAGCCAATGAGGCCCCGTTTCGACAAGTGTTTGAAAAAATGTTACCTTTCCCCGTTTCCCCTAACAACGAAAGATAGTATTTATAGTCCGACCAATCGTGGTTAGGCTTTCATTTGTTGCGCTCCAATCAATTGGGAGTTTACATGGTAGGCTATTTATGTAACGTAAGGTTTTTTCAAACACGTTATATAAAAAAAAAATTTATGAGCAGAAATGATTCCATGCTGTCAGGCATCCTCACTATTTTATTTTGGGTATAATTTATTAATTCCTGGACTATTTGCGTAACGTTTTACATATTATTTGTCAGCAAGCCCTAAGGAACCCAATTATACCAATTTGAAAGAGCTACGTGGCTGCGTTCAAAATATGTATTTTCTACCTCCTGTTTCGAAGATGTGCTGTCTGGGTACTGTTATGTTTTCAACCGTAAACCCATCTAATGTTGTCTTTCCTAATAAGAGTTTTTTATGATTTATAAACCTTACTCTGGGAAAGGGTAGTGTATTTTATCACTGTCCGTCTGAAAAACAATTAGTGCATGTAGACTTACACGCGTGATGGCAGCATTTGTGTATCGCGCGACGCGTGTTGCATGCGTTCCCGATTTTATTCGCCCCTCTCTCTCTCTCTATATTTGAGTCCATCTGTTCGTTCGTTTGGTAACGTAATATAATTAATGTTAGGATTAATTTAGGTCATTACGCAGGGCCTCTCAATGTTTTTCTTAGAAATGCAGCACACGTTTCATTGAAGAAAGCGGGTAATAATACAGTAAGCTTTTACTATCAACGTGAAAGCGTTACAATTTGCAGACGAAGCATAAAACAAGGGGGATTTCGAGTACAGTCATTGTGACAGCACTGTTCTTTACCATTCTTCTTCCTTTATTTATTATATGTATTTATTAGGCTTTATATTTACTTGATAATTTATATATGTGGATTAGAATATTCCACGACAACAGTTTAAAATAAATGAAATGCTGGTGAATTTTATATTGGAATCGATTTTTCTCTTCACGGAGATTTAGGGTGAGGATATAGTTCAGAAACGAAGAAAAAAGGACAAGGAGTCATGGATCTCGATGGCAACACGTTGCTCTACAGTGGTGTACCCATATCTGAAAGAGCTAAAGGGGGCGTGGGTTGCATTGTGGCCCAAAATCAAAAAGATAGTATCAAGGGATGGAACTTTGTCTCGGAGCGCATTATGGTTGTAAAACTAAAAGAAGGAGAAACCATAGTCAACCTGGTCATAGTGTATGGGCCAAATGAGGATGAGAGAGCAGAGGTCAAGGAGGAATTCTTCGAGCTGCTTCAAAGGACAGTGGATGACTGCCTAGATGAAGTTATTATGCTCGGAGATTTTAATGCCAGAGTTGGAAATGACCATGCTAGATGGGGTGGAGTTATCGGAAGATATGGAGAAGATACTCTCAATGACAATGGAAAGCGACTCCTTAGATTCTGCAGTGAGCAGAATCTGATCATTACAAACACAAAGTTCCCCCATAAGCGCATACATGCATACACTAGATGTGAACCAACCAAGAATGAGAAGTCAGTGATCGACTATGCCATTGTTCGGAGAAGCTCATTCAGATATGTCCGAGATGCAAGAGTCTGGAGGGGGCCAGAGATTGGAAGTGATCACTACCTGCTAACAATCAAACGAACAACTGAAAGAGTTGCTCAGCCTAGGAACTGCCCAACATCACGCAAGAAACCAAGTAAACGAGCAGGAGAAATGAGCATTAGGACCTACAAGCTGAGAGAGCCAGAAATTAAGACCAGATATCAGGGGCTTATTGCTACAGCAGTGAACAACACAGAAGAACGACCTGATGACTTGGAAACCCCTCTGGAATAAATTCAAGGATATCATAAAGACAGCTTCTGCAGAAGCATGCGGTGAAGTCCGACTTGGGAACCAGAGAAAGAGGACACCTTGGTGGACAGAGGAAGTCAAAGAGAAAATAAGAGAGAAGAAAATGGCATGGAAACAATACTTAGGAGCTAAAAACACAACAGGACAAATGGAAAAATATAGAGAATATGTGACACTCAGAACAGAAGCAAAGAACAAAGTGCTAGCAGCAAAACAGAAGTCCTGGGAAGAATTTGGAGAAAAGCTAGAAAAAGATGCACAAGAAAACCAGAAATTGTTCTATAAGACCCTAAAGAACATGAGGAAAGAAAAACAATGCCCTCTCAAATTTATAAAGGACAAGCAAGGCAAATTGCTTACTGCCCCGAAGGAAGTAATGGAAAGATGGAAAGAATATTTCTCAGAACTCCTGGATGGTGAGCATGATGAAGCATCAGAAATGATAACCACTGACACAGAAGAGGAAACCAATGATGGTGAAGATGACATAAAGATGGAAGAACTGAGGGCAGCACTAGAGAAAATCAAGATGGGCAAAGCAGCAGGGCATGATGGTATAACACCAGAAATGGTTAAGTACATGGGAGCATCAGGCGACCTATTACTCTTAAAGGTCCTACAGGCAGCATGGTGCAACAAGACCATACCAAAGGATTGGGAGATTGCCATCATAACACCAATTTTCAAAAAGGGTGACAATCGACAATGTGGAAACCATAGAGGCATATCCCTTCTCAGTGTCCCTGGTAAAATCTACTCTAGAATCCTAGAGCAGAGACTCCGACGCCTAGCTGAGCCACAATTGGATGAGGTCCAGTGCGGATTCCGAGCAAACCGAAGTACTCAAGACCTAATCTTCACACTCAGACAGCTGAGTGAAAAGGCCCTTGAGTATAAGAGTGAGATGCATCTTTGTTTCATAGATCTGGAAAAGGCGTTTGACAGGGTCCCCTGGAGCAAACTTTGGGACTGTTTGGCAAGGAAGAATATTCCAGCACCTCTGATTCATGCTATACAGAGCTTCTACAAGTCTTGCAGAAATTATGTGAGGACAGCAAACCATAAGTCAGAAGAGTTCAGGACCACCACTGGTGTAAGACAAGGTGATATCCTATCACCTTACCTCTTCATACTCCTTATGGACGATGTCATCAAGGCATGTAAGGAGAGAACAAGAAAGTATTCAGTGGGGTACTGGAAGATGAGACAGGTCTATATTTCGGAGCTGGCATTTGCTGATGATGTTGCCCTGATTGCTAAATCAGAGGCACATCTCCAATCCAACCTGCAAGTCTGGAAGGAAGAGCTGGAGAAGAGAGGGATAGTCATAAGCAGCTCTAAAACAAAATCCATGGTGATATCACGAGAAGAAAGAAAACATCAGATTAAGTTGGGAGAACAGGTCCTGGAGCAGGTCGACCACTTTAAATATCTCGGAGCTATTATAGACCGAAAGGGAGGCACCAAAGAAGAGTTGGCCACTCGAAAAGCAGCGGCTGGGAGACTTTTTCAGGCCATAAATCGTGGATTCCTCAGCAAGAAAGAGGTTGGTAAGAAAACGAAGATGGCTGTATACCGCTCCACCTATGTCCCAGTCTTGACATATGGATGCGAGTCGTGGGCAATGACTACAACCCACAAAAGCCAGATCCAAACCTCAGAAATGAGGTATCTGAGGAAAGTGGTTGAAGTAACAAGAAGAGACATGGTCCGCAACCAGACGATCCGTCAAGGCCTAAAATCCCATCCGCTGCAGACCCAAATAGAACAGTCCCAACTAAGATGGTTTGGCCATGTCTGCAGAATGGGAGAAGATCGGCTACCACGACAAGCATGGGAAACAAAGAGCCAGGGATCCAGACCTCCAGGACGACCCAGAGTCCGCTGGGAGGACAACATTAGACAATCTTTGAAGGACCGAGGACTAGAATGGAACCAGGCCAGGAAGAAGACAGCTGATAGAATGGTCTGGCGCTCTCTCTCTTCCAAACCTCTACACCTCACGGTAGAAGGGGAACGACTAAGTAAGTATATAGTTCAGAAAAGTATTCCGGCTGCTTGTGTTTTTTTATAAGCACTTAACTGATATAAGGGAGTCCTGCAGCTGTGGTTTTCGTCACTTCTTGGTGATGGGTGTACTTCTCTCACACGAGTGGCGTAGTAACTTCAGTACTTCGAACCGTCTGATAGCTTGTAACCACAAACTTTTTTAGACAAAATAGAAAACAAATGCCTCTGATAAGTACATTTGTGGACTGCCAATTAACAGGCGCATTCTCTCTGTCCACCCACCAATGTTAATCTCTCAGAAGAATTAAATTCCCGAGTACACAGCGTAGCTCATGGAAGATGAATAAAATTCATCATATTTCTCCGGGTATTAACTGGGAAAATGTGTCCGGACAGCGCGAATAATGGGTTGCCTGAGTTACAATTAACAAAGTGCATATATCTCACAAAATAGTATACACTATAGGCATCATCAGTCATCACTGCTCCATTCGGAGTCTGGGGTCACCTCTGCTGTCGGTTTGCCGCACGACTAGCCAGAAGAAATCACCAGCGCTTGCTGTAGTGGTTTATGAATATACTTGCTTCATATGTTGAGGTTGCCAGCCTCATATATAAGCACTTAGCAAGAAAACATGTCAAATTAACAATTGTAAAATAATTGTTACACTTACCCCAAAGTTTGGGAATACACAATCTCCTCGCGCAGGTTAGAATGGACACGAGCAATTTAGGTTATATGCTCTCGAACCACTTGGTCTGGAAATTTTGAATCCTTTTTATGACGGGTGAATCTGCGAAACACTTGGTCTGGGAAAGTTTCTCTTTTGACGGGTAATCCAATTCCTTGGTTTCCAGTCTTCGTATGTTAAGTCCTGGTCCCTTAAGTTTTTCAGTCTCTGTATTTATAAAGGCGGGCTTACTTTTTAAGGTTTTAAGTTTCACAAATACTTCGGTCTGTCACTTATAGTATAGGAATTCTAAGACCGATGTCTCTCTGGCTTCTGGGAGTCGCTCATATGACGTGCGATGCAGTCTCTCTTTTCTTTCTCTGATTACACTACATGTGCAGTTCTCAGTTCACATCACAGATGTTGCTTCCGTCGGATGTTCCAATAGGATCTATAGTTTATTCTGGCTTCTTACTTTAATGAAATCGTAAGCTCTTTAGACTATGTGGGTCGGGGTGTTTAATTCAAAAATCCCCCATGTGTTTAAATTATGAAATTTAATATTCCAGCGCGTGACCTCTTTCAAATTATGCGGTAATATTTCCGCCGGCTCACAACAACATGTGACCATGTTTACCTGGCGTAATGTCTTATCTGTAACAATCACTACAGATTGTCCCACACAAAAAACGATAAACGCATCTACCCTGTGTGTAATCTGCCAGACAAACATACACCGACGTCGGCAGTCCAGACAGACAACCTTGGGTTCTTTTCATGTCGATAGGACGAGACCGTATTGTCACCAGCTTGTCACCTGGGTCAAATGTTGGACCGACGCGTTTCAAAAGATGGTCCGACTGATAGAATGGATAAGCGTATGACCGGTATAATTACCTGGTATATATATATATCGTCCTTGTTACGTTTTTCTTCTTATGTCTGTTAGTTCTGTTTTCTCTTAGCTGTCTTTCAAGAATCTGTCACTTATGAGTTCATGGCAGGCACACATTTCTTGTTCGGAAAAAATGAGATGAAGTTCGCCGAGTATGTATGAGCGAATGCATACCAGCGGAGAGAGAAAGAGAAAGAGAGAGCTTGTGCGTGAGGGGAATGTGAGAGCCAGGTGAAAGAAAGAAATATGGAATGTCAAATATGTGTTAATCACACCATATGATCTACAACCCGGTGTTTGTTCTCCACTGTTATTGTTACAAGGCTGTAGTTTCTTGACACCTCATTTGTCTTCTTACATCCAATATTGTGGTGAACTGTATTGCTTGGCTGTGACAATCCTGGCGCTGATTACTAATATAGTACCCGATCCAAGAGGACGATCGAACGCATTGTCTTGTGATTCTTTCCCGTAGATTAGCCAAGAAGAATTACCACCTGAATACAGTGATCACCAGTTTTCTTTCCTAAGGGGAGTCTACACGTTGCAAGACTCTCATTGGGTGTCCTAGCTGTTGTAAGCATGCTCTGTTTTACGTTGTTGAGAATAAAGCGCTGATTTTTTTTTAATCACTTCGCAAAGTTTTGCTGTAAAACATTTGTAACGGACTGTTACTGTTGTTTTGGGTCATCCCTTCTATTACAGGCCACACATGCCATCACTTCTGTTGCATGACTCTTTTGGCTGCCACTTCACTTTGGTGTATGTGTGGAGGTTGTATGACAGAGATAGTGCTACTGTCTCTCACAGCTGACAATGTTGACGTCAGCAATGTCGGGCTTACTAGCAGTGGCCGACAGGTGTGTAAATATAATGGTCGAATGTCGTGAGTTCTTTTGGTTTGTAAACGTCTGATGTAAACCCACACAACAGTAACGTTAGGTCAGGAAACAGACCAACGGGTAAGACGAATTAGTTTTCAACTTATACACAGTTTATTTACGACAGTAACGTTGACATCATGGACAACAGATCACAGCAAATCACAAGGTATGATAGTAGGTATAATCCATAGATAAATTGAGTGCAACACCAGCAACTCATCATAAATCGACATAGCATACAATCCGACAGAAAGTTGAGTGCATCACCAGCAAGTCATCATAAATGGTAATAATATATAATCCGTCAGAAAGTTGAGTGCATCACCAGCAACTCATCATAAATGGTAAATATATATAATCCGTCAGAAATTGGTTGCATTAACAGCAGTTCATTATAAATGGTAATAGCCGGTATAATCCATGGCATTAATAATATATTGAATCTCTTCCCTTCAAAAAAACACTGTGGACACACTAGCGAGACTATAAAAACCGTCTCGAAGCTCTGCCAGATACCTAATGACCGAGATTATTGTTTCTCAATACAACTCAGTATATCTTCACTCAAGCGCGAACTAACAGCTTGAGATGTGAGCTCAGCTCACCCATATCTCTCCAACAACTACTCAGAACATTTGAACACTTTCTTTATGTTTAAAAAAAAACTAACACATACTCAGTTGAGCTATGTTCAAGCACCCAAATAAAAAATCATGTCATAACTTTAAACGTGCTTACTAGCGTGTCTATAAAAAATCAGACCCGTACATAAAAATCCCAAACACTTAACTCCCACTCAAAAACATGACTTAACACGGACATTGGAAGTTGCTTGACAGACACAAACAAGTTCTTTTTCTTTTAGTGCGGGCCTTTGTTGGCGTTTTTGTTTTCCAAAACCAAACCACAGAATAAATTCCAAACGATATGCCAGAACGCGATGTATGTATACTTTGATTTAGATAATAAATAGATAAAATAAGAGAGACGAAAAAATAATTCTCATTCAGGCCGAGAAGGCATATTTGATATTCTATGTTTTTTTTTTTCTTTCACCCTGCTCTCACAAACCCCTCTCTCTCTCTCTCGCTCTCCCTCTCCCTCTCTCTCTCCCTCTCTCTCTCTCTCTCTCTCTCTCTCTCTCTCTCTCTCTCTCTCTCTCTCTCTCTCTCTCTCTCTCTGTGTGATATGTATTCATACATAAACACAAGAAGAAAACTCCAGGATTCGTGGCTTGGAAACTTCCGCTCGTTGTTGTTACTCTTATAATATGTCTGTGTTATCCGCGGCCCAAGTTGCGAATGATTTTTATTATCTGATTACAATCCCACATTTCACCTGTACGAGAGCAGTGTGCTCAGTTGTTGTCATCCGGGCGTTGTGATATTTTTGACACTTTCATCATCTTCTTCCAAAATTACCACCGCCACCGTTATCACCACATTCACATCACTAACACGATCAGCAACAATACACACTCTCCCACCCCCGTTGTCTTTGTTATTGTTTCACCGATCGAGTTAGCTGCACGTGTGTTATCGCAGATATTCTCTGCTTTCGCATTGACTCGTCTCTTTTTGTTATATATTAAATTAATGCGAATATCCATACATTTTTTCTTTGTTTTTTTTCTTCTCCGTTTCCCTCCTTTGTGTAATGCCGTAAAGCGCTGCTGTGGGAGCTAATTATCAGTTTTCGATCCAGCGCACGTTGCGTAGTCATGTTAGTTGGCATGGTTTCTTTCCTCGAGGTTTCTGTCATCTCCTGTATCCATTTTCTTTCGCATTATCTTCTGTTTTTTTTTGTTTTGTTATGACTCGGTCGAGCGGCATCTTGTCCACAGTTGAATATCAGTGACAACGACGTCGGTATTTCCCTTCTCAGGTTGTTTCATTTTTATTTTATGTATTTAACTTATCTCTCGCTTTCTTTCACTTCCTTTTATCCTTTTGTTCCCGATGAAGGCATTGTGGTCGTAACATAGGCATTTCCTTTGTCCAGTATAGACGCATGACCTAGATTGCATTACCCCGCCGCCATATACTTTTGATAACGTCTGAAGTTGTTCATCCGGGCTGTTGGTTATCGATATTCACTCTCACGGGTTGTCCAAACCACTTTCTTCTACGCTATCATCGACATCATCCTTCAACTTCCACAGGAGCATAAGCTTTCAATGCCAAGTACTCCTGTCTGTCGCATGCCGTCAGCTGCAGATCTTTCCATGCCTTCCTCGTCATTTTCATCTGTGCCTCCAGTTCTTTTCTCCATGTATTTGTCGGCAAACTTCTGCTTCTGTATGTGTGTTTATTGCCCTTACAGGAACGATTCTTTATTGTTTCTTTCGTCTCTTCCGTGTCCACACAGACGTCAGCTCTTAAGGTGTTTGCACCATCAGTTGATGTCAGCTAACCCAAGCAGTCATTGAGCACTTCTGGTGAACACGCGAATTCTTCTTCTTCTTCTTTCTTTGATCCATAACCGCCAACCGTCAAAGCAGTCAGTGGCCATCACGCCTGGTGGCGTCTTATAGGGCAGCAACAAATTGATTCCACTTTGCTCGGTCGGCGGCCATCCTTCGTACAGTGCCCCAACTCTGGTTCATTCTTTGCATCTCGGCTTCCACAGTTCTCCGCCAAGTTGTTTTTGGTCGGCCTCTCTTTCGCTTTCCCTCGGGGGTCCATAGCATAGCTGTTCTTGTGATGGTATCAGGGTCCCTTCTGAGGACGTGGCCAACCCAACTCCAGCGTCTGCCAGCTATGATGGTGTTCATGTCCTCCTGGTTACTCCGAATAAGTAGTTCTTGGTTGCTGATGGTGTTTGGCCAAAAGATTCGGAGAATTTTCCTAGGCAGATTGTGTGGAAGGATGACAGTTTCAACATTTCCTTCTCTGTTACTCTCCAGCGTTCCGCACCATAGAGAAGCACAGAAAGATCACAGCTCTCATACAGTCTTAATTTGGTGTTTGTGCTGTAGTGGGAAGACTTCCAAATGTTGTTGAGAACACACGAATATATCTGTAATAATGTGCATATGTATTTGGCCATTTCTTTTCGCAGTCATCCAGATAACCGATACCTCTACCACACCATTACCAGCAAGCGGTGCATGCTATTGATTCATCTACAAGAGTTAATATTTTCATGCGGTAGATTTTTATTCGTCAAAAAAGCGCGGGCCCCCCCCCCCCCCCTTCCCGAAAGAAAACGCGTCTTATTGATGTCCGTAAGGGCTGTAGAGTTAGGATGGATGTGGAGCAGTTTTGTTGGCCATGCAATTGATTCTTCGTCCCATGGGCACTAGTGGATTGATCCCATTCCTGCAGAATCACACTGATGAAGGAAGGATCCGGCGAGTGTGGGGTCACAGATCGCGAGTGTAATGTCTTATCTTACATAAATGGATTCTTTAGAAATTGCTTAATTGGCAGACATTTTTGCTGTTGTTGGATGCGAGTGTACATGAACTTACAGGTACCAGCATTAGGTACATTACATATGCATTGAACATGCTATTTGCATGCTTATAACCCATCTGGGGGTTGAACAAGATGTTTTTGTTTCATAGGTGTGAACAAGAAAGACAAAACACACACACACACACACACACTTTAACATTGTTATAATAGTTATAAACGCGAAATTGTGGAGTGCAGAAGAGTCCTCATGTGTATCAACAGTTCAAGGTCTTTACATGTCTTCTGTGTCCCTTTCATACCTGTGGTGGTTTTTGATGTTGTGCAATGTTGTTGTTCTTTATTACTATTGTACTGAATGAGGTCAGCTGTGAAGGTCCCTGATTATAACAAATTTTGGGTTGAGTTATCAGGGCACCTTTCTGCTACCACCTTATGACCTCAATCAGACCTATTCTTGACTAGTATGTATGATAGCTACGTCTAATGTCTAGGGTTATGCCAGTGTGGTGTGATGGTAAGTTAACACTAACACACACACAAATAAAAGCAAAAACAGACTTGATTTTTGGACATAACAAGTTTTCTCCTCACTCATTCTTAGATTTCCCCTGCTAAAATATATTTAGTGTTAAGCCATCCCATAATTTCTCTCCCCTTGTCTACCCCTCCTCCAACAGAATACATGCTTGCTTGTCTCATTTCCAACAACGCGTTCAAAATTGTAAGCGAAAATGAATGCAAAACCGCCAGTCTGTCCGTTTGTCTGCACGAACACATACAGTCTTTTGTCAATAACTTTCTTATCTACTGGGGGATTTTGTATTTTTAAACATATTATTTATCAGGAGAAGATAAGCCATCAAACTAACTAAGTTTTGTGTTCATATTCCTAGTAATAACGAATTCCAAATATTTTCCATATCAGTTTCAATTTCTAACATTACATAAACACGCCATCTCTTTCCCGCTTTTGCGTTGTCCAAAACTGAAACTACTAGTCTGTTATGTCATAAAATGGACTCTTTTGCAGCGAAAGCGCTGTCTGTGTGTTTATATATTTTCTCAGTGTGCCTATAGTCCGAAAAAGTATTAGGTTTTGCGGAGTATTTTTAAATTCTACAAAGCTTGCGACACGTTACCGAACACCTGCCACTGTATCGTCTCGCACTGTCGTCTTGGGTAGCTAGTCCAAGAATCTAACGCTTGACAATTTGTGGCATGTGTTCGCTCTCTCTCTCACTTTTTTTGCGTTCGTTTATGCCTACCCTGTTTTATTCTTACTATCTTTCTTGGAACAACTAAGCTTGTCGTTTTCAAAGTTTTTACCGTTAACCCCTGACGGGCGAGTTATAAAATCCAATACCACTAGCGCGGCAATAAGGTTTACCACTACGTTCTTATCTCAATGCGATGACTGGCGCGGGGAAAGAAGACGCGTTACAACTTTACTATTTCTATTTCTACTCATATTATTTTAACTTTTATACTTATAATTAATAATTGTATCGCTGGATCAATGTACTTTATCACAATACCGTCTCCAGTTATCTTCTCCAAGGTCTTAATATGTGTGGTTTTTATGCGGGAAAATTCCTAGATGCTTCAATAATGTGTGCACTGTAAAAGGTATTACAGCACCAGCGGAACAAGAGGTAACTCGATGTATTACTGTAGATATTATAAGTATGTCAAATGTAAACGCTAGAACTTGTCTGTCCTCATATACAGATTGGAGTGTAGTTAACTTTGTAGACGGACATACGATGGATGTATGCTACACAAGCAATCATTAACTGTAAGCATTATAACAGAAAAGTGAAACAAAGTTTACAAGATAGAATGAGAGATTGGAAGATTGGAACATCTTATTGTAGCAAAAGCGATTTGCCCACTGTACTAATGTACTTGGAGTGGAGTAAAAGTTTATGAAATAGGATTTCCTTCTGGTACATTTACTCTGACTGTTTTTAGTTAAGTTACGGTACTTGAGAAGCGCAGTTTAAGTAGATGTCAGTGTTAACTGAAATAATGCAAAGAACTGGAAGGCAAAAAGGGCAATGAGTAGACTGCGTCATTTATAGATAGACAAGATCATCAGTCTGAAAATTATATCACCCATAGGGAGCCGCACTAGCGTAGTGGTTACCACACTGCGCTGGCGACCGGGTGACCCAGGATCAAACCCGGGCGAGGACATTTGACGATTTTTCGTCGACCGGGATTTGGACTGGATTAACTCGAGCCCTGGCGTGTACATTTGAAGAAGTGTCGTCGACCAGGGACTGGCGGCTCCTGAGCCGACCCACCTCTAATGGGTACCTCCGAAATCGGCGAGTATCTGCCTGAATGGCGAGGGACACCTGTCTCTGTGCAAGAAAAAAGGGATACTCACGTAAAATCAGTCTCAGGTTAAACATAATAATAACTAGAGATTTCGCCTCGAGTAATAGCGGGCGTACGAAAAAAAAAAAAAACTGAGTAGTAAATAATGAACAAATACAATATGTTCATGGTAAGCACTCGTGAAAGAAATGGTAAGCACTCGTGAAAGAAAGACAGACAGACAGAAAATGCAGAAAGAAAGAAAACAAAGAGAGAGGAAACTAGACAGCAGAAGAGTAACAGAAGTAATAGGCACTTCAGGTTTTCAAACCAGGCACCATCTGAAGGCGCCTGCATTGATCTAAATTAATAATAACAGTTCTCTTATATGACACTGAAATAAGGAAGGTAGGAAAATGGATAGTACTATCTAAACACCGGAACGAAAGTTTTAAGACGAATATTAAGTGTATTATGGGAAGACAGGATAAGAAACTCAGAAATCACAGAACTACAGAAAACATACACCAATCTTGATATCAGAAGAAAGAGGTGGGAATTCATCAGTCTCCTGGCCACATGTTACACTTGAACATTAGGCAACAGCCTGAGAACATCTGCTTTCGCAGGGGTCAGTGCGTGGAGTCCAGTTAAAACTGAAACAAAAGGTGTTATCGAACAGCCAAGCACTGGTGTTAAGTCAGTCCTCAAAATAACTCGATAATTTGTTTTGCAGAAGAAGCGGTCGGTTTTAGATGTTGTGGAATAAACTGAGCAGAGTCACCGTGCCTTGTGCCGATACTCTGAGCCACTTAGACCAGTTATTTTCAGTAGTCGCATTCTGCGTTCCAGTAAATATAAATAAGGCGCTTACGCTAACCACCACGATCTAGTAAGACCAGTGACATTCGACTTATAATTGTCTTCTCGACTTTTTATATTGTCTAATTTATTGCTAATAATGTGTCCCTTTTTTGTTATTGTTGCCCGTGTGGTTGCCTTGGGTCTCTGAGGAGACAAAGAAAGAATAGATTTGCTGCTCCCTCGGGCACACCTTAACATGCGACTAATGTGAGGCTGTGCATGGGACTAGGTCAGGGGTCGAGAACCCGCGGCTCGCGAGCCGCATGCGGCTCTTTGAGCTATCTCGTGCGGCCCTCAGCTCTATACTACTTAACTCTTAGTGAATGAGGGATACCATGTGATTTTTTTTCATGCGGCTGTTCAATTTGTTAAAATGGAGACAAAATTAAATATTTGACTCTTTGTCTCGGAAAGGTTCCCGACCCCTGGTCTAGGTAGATTCAACTTTTAAAACAAGGTAATGTGCATGGGCAAAAGTTTCCTCAGACGGGTCGACTACAGTAGTGAATCCTCCTCGCATAAGAAACGAAAAACAGTGATGATGATGATGATGATGAATGTATCATTTTTGTTGAGGTCATTTGAATAAACAAGCAGCAATTACTTATATCGAATGATAATTTGTTTTTTGTTTAAATTTATCTGAAAACGCTCTTTTTGACTGGTTTGGTGAGACTTTTTATATAGACGTTTCCAATGACCTATTCAAAATTATTTCGATGAGCTTGCGGATTTTTTTTAAACACCAACTTTGGAATAATATTACAATTTAAAGCGTAAAAATATCACTTCCAAACATCTTCGCGTGCCACAAATACAACCTCTTCGTGCCTCCATAGGTACGCGTACAGCGGTTTGAAAAGCAATGGGGTTCGGCTGAAGATACCGAACTGTGCCACAATTCATCGGCATACATTGGCATATAACTTACAGAGAAAGAACGAGAGGAGACAGCCAGTAAATACCTAGAGAAGCTACCCTGATTAGAAATGTATGATAGGGAAATACATGTGCGGAGAGAACGAACGAACTTTATTTTCAAAGGGTTAAGAATTGGGCACGCAGGCCCGTCTTATATTCTGCCCTTCTTCTCTGTCATCTTACATACCGTATCCTTTCAATCGCACATGTATTTTGAGCATTATTTAAGCATACAACATTATCAAGGTAAAAATAATAACATACATTTGTAACATCCAGTCATAATCAAATTTAAGTATGTTAAAGAGAAAAAAAAATTAAAATTAATTTAAAAATTAATTAAAAACAAAAACAAAATCTAAACCATTCATACAGTAAATTAGACATAATTTGAAACGTAATCAGATAGATGTCGGCGTCTGTGGCCTAATGGATATGACCGCAGTTTCATAATCCAGATATACCAGGTTCGAAACCTGCTGCAGGCGGTTTGGTAGCAGATCGCTTTGTGTGGATTTTTAACAATGGTATAAGCGCCGTACCGTTCAGAAAGCAATGGCAAACTACTGAATGAAAAAAATTGCCTAGAAAAATTACAAACAGCCAATAAAAGCTGGGGTTGATTGCCACGTCCTGTAAAGGATAAGCAACTAACTTTAATCAGATAGATAATGGTGGCATATAATAAGAACTCGTGACATATTGGAAATCTGCTGCTGAATGACCTAGGGCTTCGTGTGTTGTCAGCGCATGCGGAAAATGTTCCCACAGGTGAGCAGCTTTGAGTCTCAAGCAGATACTGCCACAGGGAGTGAATTGTTGACGCCTCCACTATACGAGATCCAGCTTTATGACCTATGCTCCTTAGGGGGGTAAAGGGTATTGACTGATAGATGAGAATCGTGCCCTTCTTGCATTTTGCCCTTCTCTTACTCATCTTTTATTGTTAGTTATCTAGACATTCTCCAACATACTTAATGTATTAGTTTAATGGCGATGCAACATTATAAGTAGTATAAAAGCATACATTTACAGTAGCTGATTACAATTAAGAAGTAAGGTATATTAAAATGAAAAACTAGATCATCAGACCCTCCATACAGTATATTAGATAATAATTCGAAACATAATCCCTTAGGGCGGCATATAATCCGCACTCATAATGTATTTGAACAGAGAGAGCCAGACAGACAGACAGAGAGAAAAGAAGTAAGTTATTGTATAGTGAGAGAGATCAATACAATTGTGTGGTCAGTAGCTTAACACCCAGAGGACACTTGACATTAGTGTGAATGATTGATCACCTGGCCACAGGCATAGAATTTCTATCTGTAAGCGACGTTAGCTCTTTCATGTTCTCCCTCATCCTGTCCAGCCGCTAGCAGTGTATACAGATTATGGGTCCTGATCCAACTCCCACCATCCTCCTTTATTTTTTTCTTCTCTTTCTCACTCTCTCTCTATCTTCTCTTTCTCTACCCCCCCCTCCCCCCCCCCCCCCCCCCCCCCCCCCACACACACACAATGAAAGTGGCTGACGTACACGATGTATCTCGGACACAGTTCTCATTCAACATTTTACAGCCGAGTGAGGTAAATATAGACACTCTATCACAGGCCTGCTGAACGTTTCATGTAGAAGCGTTGAGTGAAACTTCCGTTCATGCTGCGTTGGGCGCTTGTTCCGAATTTAATTTCAAAAGCAGCAGACCGTCCTTTTTTTTTTTTCTTAAATATTATTAAAACATCACCGCTGTTTTTTGTTTTTATTTTTTAAGTACGTTGTATGGCAGTGAGCTTCCTATTACCTGCGGCTTTTAGCCAGTTAGCCGAGGTTGGCCACATTCTTTGAGTACATAGAGACGAATGATCTTTGGTCATATTAGGGCGCTAATCCTTTATATATATATATATATATATATATATATATATATATATATATATATATATATATATATATATATATACATATATACATACATACATACACACACACATACATACACACATACACACACACACAAATTTGCATACATATAAAATATAATATATATATATATATATATATATATATATATATATATATATATATATATATATATATATATAGATATATATATATATATATATATATATATATATATATATATATATATATATATATATATATATATATATACATGGTGTTTATAAAGTCGCTGTGCAGTGAAATTTTCACCCGGGCGAGACTACGTCACCAAAAAAGCGGACTACCCTGTTTTTCAATGGCTAACACCATTACCGCCAGTGATAAAGAGCAGACGCAAATTTTCAAATGCCTAGTGGCAAGAATAATGGACCAAATCAAAGTGTATATGTAAATTTCACAGCTTTGGAATGAAGAGAAATATCAAACAGTGTTCCGAACATTTCCTAAGAACAGTATACCTTAGTTCAGCAATGAAACCGTGAATATAACAACGGCGTGATTGTGGAACAGAGAATAACATGACGTAAAATTTGCATCATTCGTGACGTAGTTGCTAAAATATTTTTCAACTTCACTGCACAGCGACTTTATAAACACCCTGTATATATATATATATATATATATATATGAGTATATATAAAGTATATATATATATATATATATATATATATATATATATATATATATATATATATATATATATATATATATATATATATATATATATATATATAGTGTTTGTTGCAGACTTTTGTTATAGGCTAAATTCGTATGATATAGTGTTCTTCTTCTGTCTTTCGCTGACTATTATATTCTGCTGCAACAGTGGGTTCAATTTGAGTTTCGTGCATATTAGTGTTAGCGTTTAGCAATAAAATTCATTTTCTTATTCAATATTTCGATGTGTTCTATTATTTCTTTGAACTCTCATTAGTATGGCAGAGTTTTACATTTTGACCAACGCGTTGAATGTTAACGGTTAAATCAACACAACAGTCTGAACTGTAACTTTATAAACTTCGTCATCGAATAAGTCTCGTGTGGACGACTCTACATAAATTTTAATAGCTCCAATAACAATACAGCATGAGTTTCTCAATTAACATGTTTTCCACATTGAAAGAAACTTGATACATCACAGTTTGTAGTTAGTTTATCATGCACAAGACATTGTGCGTTCATTTTTATCGGTCATAATGATTGTTCATTATCTTTATCCAAATACTTGGCACATTACCATATTTAAGCAGCGTCAATGCATCTCTGCTAATTATTCCAGTATTGCTTAGGATCAATGCCTAACATTCACGTCAGAACTTTGTCTGTATAATATTCTCAATTTGGCATTACTCGCCATGCTACACTAGCCATGTCGCTTTCATAAGCTGTAGTAAATTTTTATCAGATAGGTAATAGATGTTTATAGTCCTGTCTGAGCAAAGGTGATAGTGATAACTATGTGAGAGTAAGGTGTAAGAAATAGTTTTTTTTTTCTCATGGGGTGATAGTGTAAGAGAAAGGACAGTCTCTGGATTGAATAATTTCTCTAATCCAGCCTATCTGTACGACTATATTTAAATCAGACGCACTTTCTCTCCTTGTACAAAATACAAGTTACACTGCACCCACGTGCACACAATTCTGTGACATATACGCACAAACGTGAAAACAACTATGGATAACAGATAGGGTACGGGTTGACCAACACAATAACTTAAGGTTTATTAAGTTTATTTATCACTAGAACTTTACAACATAAATCATATACATCAATAGATCATGGTTTACAGACAAAAAATGAAAATTAATCAAATAGGTTCTCCCCTCTGGTAAAGGAAAAGAGAAGAAGATCCCAACAGAGGTTAATTCACCCAAAAGATCAAAAGTTAACAATAAGTGTATGGAATAGTCATTAAAGAAAACAAAGGACAAGTCCCTAATTAATCTATCCCGTAAATACTCAGGTTAGTGAGAACAAAAAGAAACGATTTGTATGATAGTGGTAACAACAGAAAATTATGTTACACTCTTACAGTTCATTCAATCTTTCATACTGTGGCCACATTCATATTCGCTTACCCAGTAGTTGTCGCAGGCATTCCGTGGAAATAAACACTAATATGTAATAAGACTAATCAGCGTCATATTAATTTTTGCCAAATCTAGCCCCAGACTAGCCGTAGTTGCTGACTGCAAATTTCACGGTAGTCGCTGGAGTTGGTGATTTAATTGTTTTCCTGGATAAATACTGTATCTCTGCCTTCAGTTGGTTGGAGTAAGGTTCATACGTGGTGATCGCCGACGTAGGAGGAATAATACATATATATTTCCTGATTTTTCTAGCCTCTGGTTGCTGAGACTTACTTACTTACTTAGTCGTTCCCCTTCTACCGTGACGTGTAGAGGTTTGGAAGAGAGAGCGCCAGACCATTCTATCAGCTGTCTTCTTCCTGGCCTGGTTCCATTCTAGTCCTCGGTCCTTCAAAGATTGTCTAATGTTGTCCTCCCAGCGGACTCTGGGTCGTCCTGGAGGTCTGGATCCCTGGCTCTGTTTCCCATGCTTGTCGTGGTAGCCGATCTTCTCCCATTCTGCAGACATGGCCAAACCATCTTAGTTGGGACTGTTCTATTTCGGTCTGCAGCGGATGGGATTTTAGGCCTTGACGGATCGTCTGGTAGCGGACCATGTCTCTTCTTGTTACTTCAACCACTTTCCTCAGATACCTCATTTCTGAGGTTTGGATCTGGCTTTTGTGGGTTGTAGTCATTGCCCACGACTCGCATCCATATGTCAAGACTGGGACATAGGTGGAGCGGTATACAGCCATCTTCGTTTTCTTACCAACCTCTTTCTTGCTGAGGAATCCACGATTTATGGCCTGAAAAAGTCTCCCAGCCGCTGCTTTTCGAGTGGCCAACTCTTCTTTGATGCCTCCCTTTCGGTCTATAATAGCTCCGAGATATTTAAAGTGGTCGACCTGCTCCAGGACCTGTTCTCCCAACTTAATCTGATGTTTTCTTTCTTCTCGTGATATCACCATGGATTTTGTTTTAGAGCTGCTTATGACCATCCCTCTCTTCTCCAGCTCTTCCTTCCAGACTTGCAGGTTGGATTGGAGATGTGCCTCTGATTTGGTTGCTGAGACACTATGTTAAATTACACAAATGTTGCTGACAGTATATTTTGCCACAGCTAGCTGATGAGATTTATGTAGGTAAAATCTGGTATAGTTCTGGTCCAGTTAACATTTACAATTATTGTTCTAGTTTGGTCTCTCTCATAAAATGAGGAAAATGGACCGCACAGGTCATAGCCCGAAGACTCAACAATATTATAACGTTTCTGGTGGCTTATTCACTTATAAGACCAATGGACCATACGACCATAGTTCATAAGACATAAGTTCATATGACCATAATTTCATATGACCATAAGACCGCTAGTTCGCTGGGTTTTTGATCAGCCTAGATTTTAGGATAGAAATATAAACATTTAACCAAAATATCAATATTATATCTAACACGTTGTTACGTTGGGATAAATTAGAGGATCATGCATGGATACACGAATGATAGCAGGTGTTCATTCAGGACAAATATTGTCAGTACACATAACAAAGCCGGTAGGTGAACAGGTCCACGGGAAAAACATGGTTGACATTTAATAAACAAAGTCACTTCACAATGGTCCATCAAACATCAAAGTACATAGCAATGGATAAGCGTAGTAGATTATCTCTGGTCCGTCAATAAGGTTCAAACGTTAGGCATCTTTAAGTGGCAATAATATAATAATAATACAATCCTCTCATCTCCACTCAATTCTGGCCGTTGTACTAAAGGTTCGGTAATCCACGAAAACCAAAGTAATGCGGCAGAAGCAATCAGTGCAAACCAAATATTAGTTGCCTCATATCTCAAAGTTACTCGTAGTAAATTATGGTATGAACTTCTAGATACGTTTATAAACCATCTTGCACATAACGTGGCAGCCTCCGAGAATCAACAATGCCACAAGATATATTTATAAATCACGCTCCATTATCCCGGAGCCTCGAAAAATTACATCTCTCTCGGACGCAAACACAAAGACGGAAGCCCAATTAATTTACACACTGAACCCCACGACATGTGACCGAAACGTCACTAGTTGACCGTCGCTCATCACGGGTGAACGCCTCGTGCAAACCGTAGTTTGCCTACTGTAGTGGTGTTTGATGGTATTGTATGATGGTGTTATTACTAAATGTAAATTGTATGAGGCCAGCTGTGAAGGCTCCTGAGATAAAATGTAGTGGTGAATTGTCAGAAGGCCTTTCTTGCTACCACTACGACCTCACACTTAATTTTTTTTTAATGAATGTGGCTACGTAAAGTGTCTAGGGTTATGATATGTAGTGTGGTGTAATGGATTATAAATATACCCACAGATATTAACAAGACTAATAATATTAATAAATGTTAAAATACACTGAACTAACTCACGTGTGTAAAATTTTTTGATATAAGTATATTACATTTATTTTGTTCTGTGTCAATTTTTTAGGTTGACCAGAACTTAAAAGGATTTAGAGATTATGAAAAGAAATGCATAGAATATTATATCATAAATGCAATAGTGTACATATATATGTACTATACTAGTTAGTTTTATTAAAATGTTCTAGTATTCATCTACTTGGGAGGATAGTACTGTTTGTGCTGTTGGGGTGGCCTCATCACACCTGTCTATATTGACTACACAGTGTCCAGAAAATGGTGGGAATCTTTATGGGGTTCTTAGTAACTAAAGGGCGTTGGTGAAAGTCCAGCAGACCAGAGGCTCACTCATCTGGTAGTTGTCGCTCTGGTGCTGAAATCAGGTGGTCCCACCTCTCCGTGCTGGCGGGCAATAATGGTGGTCTCTGTCACAAATACTGCACAGATACACTCGAGTAAAGTCACCAACTGAATAGACCCTGCTTTGTTGACGACAGAAACTCGCAGCTCAGATTATGAATAAATAACACAGAATTGCTAGCAAAACTCAGCTGAGCTGCTGGCTATAGTATGGCGTCCCTAAATTTATTTCACTTGCTTTCATATGGAATCACCACACTTTAAAATCTGTGTCTATCACTGAACAACTATTGAAGAATGGCCCCACTTTCGCGTCTGAGCGCTAATGATATGATTGTCTGTGGCCAATCACTGCCTCGGTTTATTTTAAATTTCAAATTTCCTACCATAAAGTCATTTCAGTCATGCTTCAGTCAAGTATGGATGTTTATCTGTTAGTCTGTCCGTCTCTACTTGTGTTTCTAAAAAAAAATGTGCTTGATTTTTGAACCAACCTTTCTCTCCCCTCCAAAATTTTGTCGTTAAAAGTTATATTTAGACACAGCTACCGCTCAAAAACCCTCTCCTCCATACTAAGTAAATTTGAACACCTGCGTCCAAGGTCGTGTTTTTGTGTGCAAATTGCGACACTTTTTTATTCAACACAGTCTGTCGATGATGTGAACTACACTGTCTTTTGTCATTATCTTCAATATTATCTATCCGTTTGTAAAATTAAGACCATATTAGTTCACTGCTCAGAATAGGCCATCCGGCCAGCTAATTTTTATATTCCTAACATTAATATTAATAAAAAATTACTTTTTAATTTTTGTAATATTCCTAACATCTGCGTTTTACCGCTCCATTCAAATCAAAAGCTTGTTATCGCAAAACGTCCAATTCCGTACCTCGTGTCAATTTGGGGGACGTGATTTTTTTCTTTCCTCCATCCCCCCCCCAATTGCGTCTCCTAGCCTTTCCAGTCATATTTTTTTCCTTTTTGATCCGCCGTTCCCCTCCTGTCTAGCGAGTCAATTATTATGGAGGATGATGACCCGCGGTCTAGGCGATCATGTACTATTCGCAGCCTACGCATTATGTTTTTATCCTTAAATGTTATCTTTGGAGGGATTTTACCGTTGTATCTCTGTCAATTTCACTACACATCTCCCCACTTGAAAACATGCCTATGGCAAGTTCCAAAACCAGCGATACACATAGGTAAAATTACTCCTCACGTCTGCCACTACTCTAATTTTGATCACAGGGGTGCCGACTGAGGAAATCTGCACCGACATTCAATTTGCCTGGGATATATTGGATACTAAACTGATAAGGTTGAAGCAATAAAGACCACCTCAGCAATCTTGCGTTTTCATGCTTAGCCTGAGACAAGAACACGAGAGGCTGATGGTCCGTCTCCACCACAAATGTCCTACCATACAGATAGATTTGAAACTTCTTTATTGCCCAGATTAATGCTAAACATTCCTTTTCGCTTGTGGAGTATCCTTGTTCCGCCTTATTCAATTTGCGGCTTGCATAAGCGACTGGTTTAAGTTCCCCATCAGGTGAAGATGATCTTTGCAACAAAGCCCCTCCGAGTCCTACATTACTTGCATCGGTTCTTAAGACAAAGTCCTGTGTCAAATCAGGCAGTTTGAGAATAGGCTTGCTAGTGAGTTTTTCCTTTAACTCTTGAAATGCTAGTTCACATTGTGCAGTCCAAATAATTTTATCTGGAAGTCCCTTGCGAGTCAGATCAGTCAGAGGAGCACAAATAGCGTTAAAATTTTTGATGTATTTCTGATAAAATCCGCATAACGACACGAATGATCGCACGTCCTTTTTTGTTTGCGGCCTAGGTGCTCTCTGCAGTTTTTCCAAATTCTTAGGATCAGGGGTCATATTACCCTGATATACCGTGTGTCCCAAGAATTCCAACTCTTTGCATCCAATACAACATTTTGTTGGCCTAGCAGTTAAGTTCGCCTCCCGAAGTCTATCAAACAACATCTCCAGAGCTTCAATGTGTTCTTCAAATGTCTCGGTGGCGACGAGAATATCATCCATGAAATTTGTGATACATGGGTTATTCAGGGGATCCAACAATTTTCGCATCATCCTTGAAAACACACTCGGAGCATTTTTCAGTCCGAATGGTAGCATATTGAATTCATAATGTCCATCCGAAGTGCTAAAAGCCAAATAAGGTCTCACTTCAGGCTTCACTGGGATCTGGTAATAGCCTTTACTAAGATCCACCTTTGAAAAGTATTTTGCCTTGTTCAGTCTGGCAAATAACTGTTTTGTGTCTGGTAATGGATCCACTTGTCCTTCTGTGACAGCATTCAGTTTCCTGTAATCTATGCACAGTCTGTGTTCCCCAGACGGTTTTCTCAACAAAACGACACTAGAACTAAAAGATGATTCACTGTGCGAAATAATCCCCTCCTTCAACAAATACTCTATTTCTTCCTTCAATGCCTTCTCCTTCGCGAACGGAATAGAATAGGCTCTCATACAGATTGGGTTTGAGTCTACCAGTTTCATGTCATACTGTAGCAAATTTGTATGGCCTGGTTTATCTGTTAATACATCTGTATGTTCCTCCAGAACTTGTTGAACTCTCTCCCTCTGGTTTTTAGTCAGGTGCTTACTGACTTTTACCTGTGCTGCTGTTTCACAAGGATGTAATGGGTATTCATGTGAGGTGAGTGGTTCCTTTTGCATCTGGGTTGCAATAGCCAAGGTCAATAAAGGGGTGCTTTCCTGGAGTGGTCTGTCCAGATACTTCTTTAACAGGTTTACATGATAAACTTTTTCCTTCCCCTTTTTGTCAATTTTATAGTTTGTTCTAGACACCTTCTCTAGAACCGTATATGGACCTTGCCAACCAATTTGTAATTTATTCTGGCTTCCGGGTAGTAGAAGCAGCACCTTCTCTCCGACGGCCAGTTCCCTGTCCTTTGCCTTCCTATTAAAATATGCTGCATGTTTCTTCCTGGCTTGTTTCAAATTATCATTTGCCAGTTTCCATCCAGCTTTCAAACGAGTGGTCAGTTCGTTCACATATTGATACGATGAGGTAACAGTCTCTTCCGCCTTCTCATCTGTCCAGGTCCTTAATAAAGCTTCTAAAGGACCTTTTATTGGCCTCCCAAATAGCAGAGTTGCGGGAGCCATCCCGGTTGAACTATGTGGTACCTCCCGGTACGCAAACAATGCGGCGGGCAGGAATTGATCCCACAGATCCGGTTTTTCGTGTGCCAGCTTTCTCAGGATAGAAATGAGAGTCCCATTGAACCTCTCTACCTGGCCGTTCCCTTGTGGATGGTACGGACTACAATGAAAGTGCCTGGCTTGAAATAGCTTAAAAACTTCTTCCGTTAGTTTCCCCTTGAACTGAGATCCATTATCCGTCAAGATTTGATGTGGGAATCCTAATCGGGTAAATATTGTAAGTAGTGCCTCTGCTACATGTTTTGAATCAATTGATGGCAGGGCTACCGCCTCTCCCCACATAGAACAAGTGTCCACCAGAGTAAGGATGTAACTGTTCCTCCTCTTGGTCCGAGTGAGAGGTCCTACAATATCCACTGCAACCCTCTCAAAAGGTGTTCCCACTATGGGCATTTCCCCTAGAGTTGCAGGAGCAGTCCAGTGCTTTGGAGCTACCCTTTGACATTCTGGGCAGGATTTGACATATCTTTTTATATCCTCCGTTATCCCTGGCCAGAAGTAATGACAAGCTATACGCTGTCCTGTGGCGCTGATCCCCATGTGACCACTGAAGGGAATCGCATGCCCGAGTTCCATCACTTTATCTCTATATGAAGTGGGAAGAACCAGCTGGTTGTGACCATTTGTTCCAGTTCCGGCCTTCCTGTATAAGAGTTTGTTCTTCATGAAATATTCCCCCTTGCTCGGAGGTGTGTGGCATTTGGGCAATTTTTTAAAACAGGGCTTGAGTGTCCTATCCTCAGCCTGCGCCTTCCTCATCTCCTCTGGATGAGCATTTATAGGTTCACCTTCTTCCTCCTTCTTCTGTGACCTGGTCTGCACTGTCGCCATTATCACAGGTTTCTCGGGATTCCCCAAGAAGACGTATCTACACCCCAATATCAGAGGGTAGATTGGTTCATCTATCACTGCTGCTCTGATTTCTCCTTCCACATAGCGAGTTTTCACCATTATCCTTGCGATGGGAAGTGTCATGAGTGGTATGTCCTTAGTCGCCCCTTGTATTTCCACTGTTTCTGTGGTATACTGACTTGGGTCCACTAGGCTAGACTTCACAACTGAATCATAATCCAAACCTGTATCATAAAGGCACCTTATGGTGACCCCATTACAAATAACATCCTCACAAACTGGGGGGTGATAAGGTTCCTGTTGTCCCTTAGGATTAACCTTTAATCTTTGCGTCCCCGACTTCATTGCAGCAATGTTTGAAGGTTTCCTTCTACAAAATTCGGTGTTATGGTTATCCTTCTTGCACCATTTACACCATCTTTTTCCTTGGTTCAACGGTTTTCTTTCATTGAACTTTTGGTCATTGAACTGTGAGTTTCTGTCGCGATAGTCATTTCTTGGCCGCTCAAAGTTTGTCCTACCTTTATTTCCCTGCTCTCTATTATCAAATTTGTTAAATTGCTGTGGAGCTTTAAAATTGTCTATGTGCTTCTTCTTAGCACCACTTACCTCTGCCTGAGCTGCCTGATACCTCTCAGCAACATTTAAAATTTCCCCCAACTTCTCTGCACCTTGTTCCATGAGAAATTTTCTCATGTCTGGAGCCATGGACTCTCTCAATTGCTCAATCATGATCATTTCTTTAAGATCTTGGGTCTTCCCCAGAGCCGTCCATTTCTCCAAATAGGTTTCTAGTCTAGCAGAGAATTGGTGGTATGTCTCCCCAGACAACAGTTTAGCATTTCTAAATTTCTTACGATAAAATTCACCATTCTTCTCGTACCTTAATAACAAAGCCTGCTTTAACATGTCATAATTGTCTTGGTCTTCCCTGTTCATTTTAGCAAATACTTCATAAGAAGTACCCCTCAATCCCTGTGATAGCTTTAAACTCCACCTCTCTCTCTCTAACCCATATGTAGTAGCTAATAACTCAAAACGTCCTAGGTACCCCTCTATGTCATCGTCTTTCTCAACAAAATGGTCTAAATGAAACCCCATAGCTGAGTTTGAGGCTCCCAGACTAGGCGTAGCATCTGAGGCAAAAGGGCTGGCACCATTTTCAGGAGCCGGGCCTTGTAATTCCAGCTCCCTTAGTCGTAATTCGTGCTCCCTCTGCAACCTTCTATCTTCTGCCTCCCTTTCGGCCTTTTTATCTTCTGCCTCCCTTTGCTGTCGTTTTTCTTCTGCCTCCCTTTGCTGTCGTTTTTCTTCTGCCTCCCTTTCGGCAGTCAACCTTTTTTCTTCTGCCTCAATCTGCAGCCTCTTAATTTCTCTATCAGCCTCAATTTGTAACCTCTTCTCTTCAGCTACCTTTCTATCTTCCCTTTCAATATATTTATCACATTCAGTCGTTACGTATTGAATTAAAATTTGACCATCCATTCCCATCTCCTTCGCGGTGAGCACAGCAGCTGATCTAAATTTTGCCAGCTCCGCCATACTTTTTAGACAATATAATAATATACAAGCTAAATCTCTAACCAGTAAATACACTAAGTACTTCTTATGACTATAGTCTAACTAATTCTAACTAACCAGTTAACTAATTAATTATTACTGGCTGTGAAGATTCACCAACTTTTATCTACAGGGACACTTTTAATGTTAAAGGGAATTTTACAATTTATTTCCCTACTCTTATTTCTCCCACCAGGAGATCCTAATCTTACTGTTGGGCTAATTATCCCGGACGAGCCCCCAATATTGTAGTGGTGTTTGATGGTATTGTATGATGGTGTTATTACTAAATGTAAATTGTATGAGGCCAGCTGTGAAGGCTCCTGAGATAAAATGTAGTGGTGAATTGTCAGAAGGCCTTTCTTGCTACCACTACGACCTCACACTTAATTTTTTTTAATGAATGTGGCTACGTAAAGTGTCTAGGGTTATGATATGTAGTGTGGTGTAATGGATTATAAATATACCCACAGATATTAACAAGACTAATAATATTAATAAATGTTAAAATACACTGAACTAACTCACGTGTGTAAAATTTTTTGATATAAGTATATTACATTTATTTTGTTCTGTGTCAATTTTTTAGGTTGACCAGAACTTAAAAGGATTTAGAGATTATGAAAAGAAATGCATAGAATATTATATCATAAATGCAATAGTGTACATATATATGTACTATACTAGTTAGTTTTATTAAAATGTTCTAGTATTCATCTACTTGGGAGGATAGTACTGTTTGTGCTGTTGGGGTGGCCTCATCACACCTGTCTATATTGACTACACAGTGTCCAGAAAATGGTGGGAATCTTTATGGGGTTCTTAGTAACTAAAGGGCGTTGGTGAAAGTCCAGCAGACCAGAGGCTCACTCATCTGGTAGTTGTCGCTCTGGTGCTGAAATCAGGTGGTCCCACCTCTCCGTGCTGGCGGGCAATAATGGTGGTCTCTGTCACAAATACTGCACAGATACACTCGAGTAAAGTCACCAACTGAATAGACCCTGCTTTGTTGACGACAGAAACTCGCAGCTCAGATTATGAATAAATAACACAGAATTGCTAGCAAAACTCAGCTGAGCTGCTGGCTATAGTATGGCGTCCCTAAATTTATTTCACTTGCTTTCATATGGAATCACCACACTTTAAAATCTGTGTCTATCACTGAACAACTATTGAAGAATGGCCCCACTTTCGCGTCTGAGCGCTAATGATATGATTGTCTGTGGCCAATCACTGCCTCGGTTTATTTTAAATTTCAAATTTCCTACCATAAAGTCATTTCAGTCATGCTTCAGTCAAGTATGGATGTTTATCTGTTAGTCTGTCCGTCTCTACTTGTGTTTCTAAAAAAAAATGTGCTTGATTTTTGAACCAACCTTTCTCTCCCCTCCAAAATTTTGTCGTTAAAAGTTATATTTAGACACAGCTACCGCTCAAAAACCCTCTCCTCCATACTAAGTAAATTTGAACACCTGCGTCCAAGGTCGTGTTTTTGTGTGCAAATTGCGACACTTTTTTATTCAACACAGTCTGTCGATGATGTGAACTACACTGTCTTTTGTCATTATCTTCAATATTATCTATCCGTTTGTAAAATTAAGACCATATTAGTTCACTGCTCAGAATAGGCCATCCGGCCAGCTAATTTTTATATTCCTAACATTAATATTAAAGAAAAGTTACTTTTTAATTTTTGTAATATTCCTAACATCTGCGTTTAGCCGCTGAATTCAAATCAAGGGCTTGTTATCGCAAAACGTCCAATTCCGTACCTCGTGTCAATTTGGGGGACGTGATTTTTTTCTTTCCTCCATCCCCCCCAATTGCGTCTCCTAGCCTTTCCAGTCATATTTTTTTCCTTTTTGATCCGCCGTTCCCCTCCTGTCTAGCGAGTCAATTATTATGGAGGATGATGACCCGCGGTCTAGGCGATCATGTACTATTCGCAGCCTACGCATTATGTTTTTATCCTTAAATGTTATCTTTGGAGGGATTTTACCGTTGTATCTCTGTCAATTTCACTACACCTACAGGCGAACACAATTCCTCACATAAAAATGGAAATGTGCTAGCGTGTAGTAGCATGCCTTACTATTTTGACTGCACCCCAAATCTATCCTTAACATATCACCCCCTTCGCGGTGTAAAAAAAAACAAATTTATTTGTTTTTTTTCCAATTCAGATATTTCCTATGCGGAAATAGCGGCCAAAATTGATTATATCACAAATATTGGGCCACATCGAAATTAATCTAGTCGCAGTCAGTCTGCATAATGTAACTTATCATTAAATAACATGCTAGATGAATTTGTCATCAATCATAAACAGTCATATGTCAATAAGTAACAAGTCATATACAGTCGATATTCCAATGATGTGTCAAAAGAATACATAAATGTATGATCAATGTGAGTTTACGATAAACTATCAAAGAAATAGCATGCATATATGAGAATAGTATGAGATACATAAAATAAAATAAAACCAAAAATTGAAACCAAAAATTCAAAAATGCATGAATTATAATTTTTAAAAAAAATGATTTAGAAAGTTATATCTCTAACTAACAATGCTGTCAAAAATTAAGCTTAAACGCAATTTAAACATGACATGAATCAAAGAAGCAATGCGATATGACATTAATGCAGCTAAAGTACATGAATATCTCACAGAAAGAGAAAAAAAAGTAGTACAAGAACGCAAGTATAACCAATTAACACAATTATTCCATTACTTAATTATTCTACTCTAAGTACCTTTTGTACGTTGGCAGGACAAGTAATGTCCAAATCAAACTTGCAATAATATAAGTGTACTCCAAACTATCCGTGTCAGGACTAGATTTGTAGCATAATATAGCAATCTTAATTAATGTCAATGTGCATTCCAGAATAATAACATGATGTCGTAGTTAGAAATTGTTCGTGTCTGCAAGTAGTATAACGCTGTTCAATGTACCACTAGTTAAAGTGAATAATGATTATCTCAAAGTCATGAAAATCGCAAATGTTTATATGAATGGTTTGAAAATCCTCTTAGTGTCCATGTATTCATCATCCTTTGTCATAGTGACTAGTAGTGAGTAAACACCATGGCTTCACACATGTGTAATATAAAGTCAACTAACTAAGTCAATATGAATCTTCAAGTTCGAGTTGTGGGCATCTCGATAAAGCATCTGCGACCACATTTGCAGAACCTGGTATTGCCTCGATTTCATACTGAAAAGGTTGAAGCAGGATGGCGAAACGGGCTAACTTTGGGTTCTTGTGATTCGCCTTCTTCAATGAGGAAAGGGATTTCTGGTCTGATTGTATGATGAAAGGGGCGCCCAACAAATACCGCTTCAGCTTGACTACCGCCCAGATAACAGCCAGCAACTCTCTTTCTATCACTGGGTACTTTCTTTCTGCATCATTGTGCTTTCTGGATATGTAGAGGGTTGGATGTAATCTTCCCTCGAACTCTTGCATCAGTGATGCGCCGATACCTTTTGAACTAGCATCTGTGCGGAGATAATAAGTCAGATTTGTATCTGGTAACCTCAAAATTGGTGGCACAGAAAAAATATTTTGAACATAATTTAACGCAGCCTGGCACTCTGGTGTCCAGTGCACGTGGTTCGGTAAGCCTTTTTTAAGCAAGGCAGAGAGGTCTGCAGTGATTGAAGACAAGTTTGGTATAAATTTACTATAATACTGAATCAAGCCGAGAAGACTACGAACTTGCTTCTTAGTAGTGGGCACAGACAATTTTAGGATTTTGGAAACATTCTGTGGCACGGTCTGAAGACAACCGTGACCCACCTTATGTCCCAAGAATGAAATTTCCTCAAAAGCAATAAAGATCTTTGAGGGCTTGGCTGTTAGGTGATGGAGACGTAAAGTGTCCAGAAGAGAATGTAAACCTAAGAAGTGCTCCTCCCAAGTGGAACTGAATAGACAGATGTCGTCTATATATGTGATTATATCGGACCGATGAGAGAGAATTTTTCTCATCATACGGACAAACGTTGCCGGGGCGTTCATAAGTCCGAAAGGCATTACGTTCCACTGATAAAGACCCTGTTGTGTAGCAAAGGCAGTGAGTGGTTTAGCTCTGTCAGTCAAGGGAACTTGCCAGTATCCCTTGGTAAGGTCAATTTTAGTAAAGAAAAGAGACTTGGCGAGACGAGACAAAAAGATTTTCAAGTAGGGGTAAGGGTTCAGCATCGAAGACTGTGATGTTGTTATTCAGCTTCCGGTAATCTACACACAATCTGATATTTTTGTCTTTCTTACGAACGATGACCATAGGTGATGAGTAAGGGGCATTGGAAGGTTCTATAATTCCTAAATTAAGCATTTGTTTTAATTCTTCTTCCACCTGGTGCTGGTAGTGAATAGGGACAGGATAGGGGCGTAGACGAATTGGTCGATCATCTGTAAGGGTGATGTCATGCGAAATGACTGATGTACGCCCTGGGATGTCTGTGAGGACGTCTGGAAAGGATTCTAGAAGATTAGAGACTTGGGAATGTTGTTCAGAAGACAAAGCTGGACAAATAGCAATATCCTTCCATGTCTCAGTCGATTGGAGAGGAAAGACAGGTAAGTTCATGGGAACATCAGGAAAAGCCGATTCTTCCTCCTGAATTACTGAAAGCGCTGAGTAGTGAGTACCAGGTCTAGGGTGGTCATCAACTGCTTGAAAGATGGCTTGAAGATGTTCCGGTCTAGTGTGGAATTCTTTAAGCATGTTTATGTGAAAGGTCTTCCTTTTCCCTTTTATCTCTAAAATGTAGTCAACATCAGAAATGCGTGACAACACTTTATATGGACCATTCCAAGCAATTAAAAGTCTATTTTCTTTCCTTGGAAGCAATACAAAAGCTTCATCGCCAGGCAATAGTTGACGTAATCGTCTGTTGCGATTTTGGAACTGGCGTGATCTTGCTTTAGCAGCCTCGGAAGAAGCTGTAGCCAGTTGGCATGCATCTATAATGTTACGCCGGAGGTTAACGACGTATTCATACGATGACTGGATGTCCTCAGTCATCTCTGAGTCTATGAGCAGGTCCTTAATAAGTGACATGGGACCTCGAGGTTGAGCTCCAAACACAAGCTCAAAAGGCGAGAAACCGGTCTGTTCATTCGCTACCTCACGGTATGCGAACAGCACGGCGGGTAAAACCCTGTCCCAATCTTGAGGATATTTCACTGTAACTTTGCCCAATAACTGCTTTAACGTCCGGTTAAGACGTTCCACCATGCCATTGCTCATCGCATGGTAAACACTACTGAGAGACCTGTCGATATTGAGGCGTTTCATAACAGCAGTCATAGTGTCAGATACAAATTGGGTACCTCGATCTGAAAGAAGTTTTCGAGGAAAACCAAGTCTAGAAAAAATCAAGAAAAGGGCATCAGCAACGTCATTAGTGGTGATGTTCTTAAGAGGGATGGCCTCGGGCCATCGAGTGCACATGTCGATACATGTGAGCACATACCTGTGTCCTCTAGCGGACATAACAGGTAAAGGACCGATAATATCTACGGCCATTTTCTCAAAGGGGCGTACAGGTATATCACACGCCTGAATCGGGGCCGTATGATAGGCTCCTCTTGATTTTACCTCTTGACAAATAACGCAAGAGCGACAATATATGGAGGTGTCTCTGGAAATTCCCGGCCAAAAGAAAGAGGACAAAACTCTGGATCGCGTCCTAGAGTAGCCCATATGGCCAGCACAGTGCGAATCGTGTGCATGTTGTAGAATGTACAGACGAAGTTTTTGGGGAACCATCACCTGATGTCTGATTAAAGATGAATCTTTAAAATTCCTAACCAATACATCATTTTTAAGTGTGTACCACTGTTTTGGTGACAAACTATCATCAACGTAATCATTATCTTTGACTAATCTAAAGAATTTCTTCAAAGAGTTGTCTTCTCTTTGAAGTTTGATAAAGGATTGTTTGTCTATCTCAGAGTGAACGTGAAAATCGTCCTGAGTTCCAGGACCGGTATCATCATTTTCCTTTTGTGCCTTGGCCTGGGCACGCGTAGTAACTGCAGCAGCAGTTGATAAATTTTGACGTTCCCATTGAACAATTTCTTCGGGTGAGCAATCATTGCTGCCGTGTATCCGGCCAAGTGTGACATCCGCTATTGGGTTCCTTAACAAACACACTTTAACCTTGCCTGTAAAAAATGGTGAGTGAATATCCACCACGGCTGTGGGATAAAATTCCACTGTACCGCCGAAAGTTACACATTTAACAAAGTCACCCGTTGCATGAGACGGATGTACTAATGACTGTCTCACTCCGACAGTCGTGCAACCAGAATCACGGAGTACTGTAACTTGAGTGCCATTCAATAAACCTTTATGAAGCTGTAGTACTCCTGTGCCATCATGTGCTGATGAAGCAGTGACTGCTGGTAGCGGATGGCCACATTTTAATAAGGAAGTCACATTAGACTGGAATAGAGTTTGGCAATCTGGACACTGTGAAGCAGTATCAAAGTCAAACGAACAACATGAAGCTGAATGATTAACAACATTGTTGTCTTGCGCGTTCTCAGGTGTAGAAGCAGTATTTGCTGAGTTGGCATGGTAGTTCGAATTTGCATTATTTCTAGAGCGTGATCTATGTCTCTGATTGTAAAAAGAGTTATTTTGACTCCCGTCATTATTTCTTTTGGGTTCCTATTGTTGTTTCCTTGATTTCTATAGTCTTGTGTGACCTATTACGATGTGAATAATTTTGGTTATTGGGTCCCCAGTTATTCCAATTCTTATTATAGTTACCAAAATTATCATTCCTTCTCTCTCCTGAGTTTTGTTGGAAATTACCTCTGTTTTGGGGTGAGTAGTTTCTATATGGTTGTCTACCTCTATATGGTTGTGAGTTATTGAATTTGCTTGGTTTGAAATTCCCATCACAACTGTAGGATCTTTGTCTATAATTGTTGTGGTTCCAAGTTGTAGCTGCGGCAACAGGTAAAGCTTCCTTAATATTGTTGTTACTGACACAAACTCCCGGATGTGCATTACAATATTGCCTACATAATTCCTCCATTGAACTCAAACTTGACGGCTTCCTTTCCTGTAGATATTCTCGCAGTGGTCTGCTCACGGAAGACAAGACTTTGTCTCGCAATAACAAGTCCTTAAGGCCCTCATAATTCTCTTCAATGCCGGAAAGTTGTATCCATCTATTAAATGTTAGACGAGTTGCAGCTACAAACTGTGTAAAATCTTTACCCGTTTCAGGAATCATATGTTTGAACTTCATACGATAACCTTCAGCGTCTAACTGATGAAGTTTTAATAATAACGTTTTAGCAGCATCATAATTGCGTCTATTCGGCCCGTCCAATTGGCACAGAGCAGTTAAGGATTCACCAGTCATGAAATCCATCAATCTTGTACACCAATGAGATCTATCAAGCTTATTTTCTTCACAAACATTTTCATAGCGTTGTAGGAAGGACGAAATATCGTCTATTTCTGGCTTAAACTCAGGCAAACGAAATTTAACAAAACCGCTATCGTGGTTGCTAGAGGAACCTCTACGTTCAGAGTCGTCATTTTGTCTACTCTGATGTTGGACTTTTTGTTCTTCAATACGTAAAGTCGCCATTTTTTCTTCATGTGCAAGCTTTTTCTCTTCTAATTCTTTTTCATGAGCAAGTTTCGTTGCTTCTGCAGCTTGTTGAATCTTTTTTCTCCTCTAATTGTCTTTCCAACTTTTTTTCTTCTAATTGTCTTTCCAACTTTTTTCTTTGTCTAATTTTTTTCTGTTCTGCAATCCTTTTGTTCTCTTCTGCAAGTAGCTCTGCTTTTCTGAGCTCTCGCTCTTCATACCGTGCATCTCTTTGTCTCTTATTCTCTAGGGCTTCTTGATTTTCTTTGGCATTGAATTCCGCTTTGGCAAAGTCCATTAATTCCTTCGCCTTATAACCATATTCTTGGCCCATAGTAATAAATTCCTGATACTCCATTATTTACTTCTTCAGTATCTTACTATCAATATTATAAATTATGTAATAAATGTATCTCGATTAGTCCGTCTATACCAATTCACTAGCTTTGTGCTTTGCAATATTATCAATGCAAATAGATTCTTAATATTACTAATTAATAACAAAATAGTATAGTATGAAAGACCAACAGTAGTAAAGATACGAGGGGAAAGAGAGGAGAGGAAAAAAAAATTATTATAAGGTACAAGAACAGAATTGATGGAACTAAACAAAAAGACAAGTACAAGTGACCAAGGCAATGTAATAACAGCAGCAAGTAAACGAAAAAGAATGCAAATGGGAAACTAAGGAAAAACAACAAATAGAACCGACTTACTGCTTAAAAAAAATACAGGACAGAACCTGTAACAATATATATAAATGTAACCAAGTGATAGAAGGTTAGACTAGCATCACGAACAGAATGGTTGTCAACTAAGGAGAAGAAAAAAAAAACCAGCACACAACAAGAACTGACAATTAGCAGGACGAAGCAGCACAGCTAAACAATTTAGGTCACACTAAACAGGCAGTGAACCACATCGGTGAGATAAACTCGAGCCGGAAATATCACTGCTTGAGAAATGTAAGCAAAAGCTATAGAAATATCTGCTGAGCGGTCATTTTACAATGACATGTGTCGATAACAACAGATTTGTACAAAGACATAGAACAAGAAAACGAATAACACAGATGTAACAAAAAGGCTTACACCACGGCAAAGATACAAGAGTGTATTAACAGGCACTTATCTTATCGTAATCCGATCAGATGCAAGTCCGGAAAAAGGTGTCAACACTGGAAAACGCTGTCCATCAATACAAGTGAAGCACGGATAAAATGTAAATAGTACACGGTCTCAATCAGATGGGCATCATGAACTGTGTAGATCTTGAAACGTTGTGTTGACTTGGTACAAAATAACTTGACATCGCCGTGGCATAGACTTGAAACTTGAAAGAATCTTACAAACGTTGTGATGTAGACTGGAACACGAAATAAACTTGGAAACTGGTTGGCTTGAAATTGTAATCTTGAACGTTACAGCGAACAATAGGACATTGAAACTGGAACATTGGATATGCGCAGTGGCAAAGTTCGTTATCCAACTGGACCCGTTGATAATGACTGAGTTCACGAAGCGGTGTGTTCACAATAACACGCTGAACATGAGTGACGATCGCATATACAGATTAAATGTCAGCTGTATTTTTGCAAAGTACGAAGGTATACTTGCTTACGTGAATTTGAAAACTATGTCCTGATGAAAGTATCGATCCGATACCATACTGGCTCACCAAATTATATGGTGTTACGTTGGGATAAATTAGAGGATCATGCATGGATACACGAATGATAGCAGGTGTTCATTCAGGACAAATATTGTCAGTACACATAACAAAGCCGGTAGGTGAACAGGTCCACGGGAAAAACATGGTTGACATTTAATAAACAAAGTCACTTCACAATGGTCCATCAAACATCAAAGTACATAGCAATGGATAAGCGTAGTAGATTATCTCTGGTCCGTCAATAAGGTTCAAACGTTAGGCATCTTTAAGTGGCAATAATATAATAGTAATACAATCCTCTCATCTCCACTCAATTCTGGCCGTTGTACTAAAGGTTCGGTAATCCACGAAAACCAAAGTAATGCGGCAGAAGCAATCAGTGCAAACCAAATATTAGTTGCCTCATATCTCAAAGTTACTCGTAGTAAATTATGGTATGAACTTCTAGATACGTTTATAAACCATCTTGCACATAACGTGGCAGCCTCCGAGAATCAACAATGCCACAAGATATATTTATAAATCACGCTCCATTATCCCAGAGCCTCGAAAAATTACATCTCTCTCGGACGCAAACACAAAGACGGAAGCCCAATTAATTTACACACTGAACCCCACGACATGTGACCGAAACGTCACTAGTTGACCGTCGCTCATCACGGGTGAACGCCTCGTGCAAACCGTAGTTTGCCTACAGGCGAACACAATTCCTCACATAAAAATGGAAATGTGCTAGCGTGTAGTAGCATGCCTTACTATTTTGACTGCACCCCAAATCTATCCTTAACACACGTGTTAAGGTAAGACCTCTTTAACCGCTACGTTATTATATTAGATTATAAACCACAAATGTCTAGCTTATCCTATCGCTTTTAACGCGTGATATGAACACTAGTCATTTATAAAATTACACAAAATGGATATAAGTAAATAATATATACCGTCAGTAGCCAGTTATTTAATGTATGTACTAGTCAATTATAGCATCTCTTTCTGGGGAATAGCGAGTAATTAAATTTACTTTACAGCTGGAGAAATTTAGCTATATGTTATTTAATACGCTATTCAATTTAACACAGAAAATCCCAGTGAAATATAATGAAAAACTTTTAACACACTAACTCACTTAACGGCTAGTATATACATTACCGCAAACAGAGAAAGATGGAAACAACTCCACGAATCTAAGCATTCACTTTGTACGAAAAAGTCTTAGGATATCGAGCTAGTTATTTCAGAAAATTCTCTGAGCAACTGATAATGACTTTTGGGGTATATACCCATAGATGCCGTTCTTTCGCTCCTTAATGCGAAAGTCGCACCTACGGCCAGGGCCGGGCACATCTACGGTTCGATTCCTGAATTAAAGGTTTTTTCTTCACCTCTGCCGACCGACAACCTCTGGTTTGTCTTTCATCCTCCCGCCTGCCGCATATCAGCTACGTAAGTTAATTCCCCTGAAAATGTAACAATCCAAGGTACGTCTCAGACTTATCGCCCTTGATTCTTCAAAGAAACTGTTAACGCCTGACCTCTGCCCGCGTGTTTCCCTGATCAAAGAACGATTACGCCGTGCTGCGCACTTCGCTCTGTTCCACCGTGCTTAATTGCCAGACGGCTTGCGTGTTAATTGCGATAGTGAATCAGGCGTTAATGTAGCAAAAACAATAACCCTAGATTGGGGGGAAAGATTAATGTAGCAAAAAAATAAAACTCTAGATGGGGGGGAAAGTGGATAGTCACTGCTGCACTATTTCCATATGTAACATTAGCGTTATACATTAACTTCGCGTTCGTAATTCCCGAATATCTTACTTCCTTACTTAGTCGTTCCCCTTCTACTGTGAGGTGTAGAGGTTTGGAAGAGAGAGCGCCAGACTATGCTATCGGCTGTCTTCCTCCTGGCCTGGTTCCATTCTAGTTCTCGGTCCTACAAAGATTGACTAATGTTGTCCTCCCAGCGGACTCTGGGTCGTCCTGGGGGTCTGGATCCCTGGCTCTTTGTTTCCCATGCTTGTCGTGGTAGCCGATCTTCTCCCATTCTGCAGACATGGCCAAACCATCTTAGTTGGGACTGTTCTACTTCGGTCTGCAGGGGGTGGGATTTTAGGCCTTGACGTATCGTAACTTCCGAATATCGCGTATATAAATCCTTGCGTTTTATCCCTAACGCTTTACACAGTTATGGACTCACCGGTCCTTATCCACATATTATTATATCAGATTTAAAAGCCCGCACATCGACGGTTATGTACATTGGCTAGTGGCTCTGCCACATAATTCTGAGCACTGCCATATGCCTGAAGGCTACACTAAGACTGCGCTTGTTACTAGGCTTCATGCGTCATCAAACTCTTTACGCGTACCCTTTGAAGTCTAACTAGTTGAGGTGTTGCAGGGTGCGACCATCCAAATCAAGATAAAACCCAAACGCTCGCAAACCATGCAACAATCCTCAACAGTGTTACAGGATGGTGTAAAGGGCCCCATGCCCAACCCTCCTTAGTCACATTTTACGACTCCCAGGGTAACATTTAAAATCTCAGCTTTTTCTGTCACTAATGCTAAGGGATGCAACTTTGGTTGAAAATTAGACATTAATTAAATATTAGACAAACATAAAGGTATGTTTTCAGGCACTCGTAAGAAATAAAGAAGTAGAACACAAAACAATAGACGTGAGTGGCTTACCCAGGACTCGAACCCAGGACCTTCCGTGCGACAACCCCCGCCTAGCTATGCAAGCGAATCACACTATCCTCCCTGCCATCTAGGCATCACCAAAAAATGATGCTTCGATGACGGGTCATTAGTGCGAACCGCAAGACATAACACCGGAAATTTTACCATGGGCAGTGTAGCCTATTAATGACGCAATCACTTCTGTTGTTCCCCTATTATACAGTATAGGTCAGTCCACACAAGAGAAAGACCTTAATACTGTGTCTAGTAAATGATAGTAGACTAAGAACAGTAAGTACAGGACAGAGGGTAGGTTATTGGTATTGTATAAACATTTATAACACATAAGGAAGGGAAACCCGAGGCCTGTAAACAGTAAATAAATATTAGACAAACATAAAGGTATGTTTTCAGGCACTCGTAAGAAATAAAGAAGTAGAACACTAGACAACAGAAAAACAACAGACGTGAGTGGCTTACCCAGGACTCGAATCCAGGACCTTCCGTGCGACAACCCCGCCTATAGCTATGCAAGCGAATCACACTATCCTCCCTGCCATCTAGGCATCACCAAAGGTGATTGCGTCATTAATAGGCTGGACTGCCCATGGTAAAATTTCCGTTGTTATGTTCGCACTAATGACCCGTCATCGAAGCATCATTTTTTGATATAGGGCTTCTACCTTCTCTATTTTTTGCCCCTTATGGAGAATAGAGCCACGACCGCAACAGCCCCAATTGAGGAAGTCTGCACCAAAGCACGGATTGACTTTTGCAACGGCGGTCTCAGTATGCTATTTATTTTACACCATGACGTTTCCAGCCCCATGCATAACCCCGGGGATATTAGTCGCCTCCTGCCTGAGGTAGCAGTAGTCCTATTATTTCTTTGTCTCGTCAAAGACCCCCCGGAAACTACAGCGGCGCTGGCTACAGGGGCGCTGGCTGAGTATTAGATATTTAATAAAAAAAAAAAACTGGCATTAGTCATAGTTTTTCATATATCCCGTTTCTTAGGCGATTCTTAAAATACCGAATATGATCATGGGTAATCTTTACCTTTAGTGCCGTCGAGTATGTATAATATGTGTATTGAGTTAGGGTTAGGGTTAACCCCAACCCTAACCCCAACCCTAACTCTAAATGGAACGAACATACACATATTATACATACTCGACGGCACTAAAGGTAAAGATTACCTGATCATGCTCTTGAGGTATCTTGTGTGTGCATATATAAATGTATGTACGTGTGTGTGTGTGTGTGTGTATGTATATATAAAAGTAATGTTCACGGTTCATGATGATAATAAACATTATGCGTTGCTTCCCTTATTTAATAACTATTAAGAAATAAAATTGACAAGATGTGACCTGAGGGCCCGAACAACAAACAACACAATAATGTAAATATTGGTAATAAGTGGAAGATATTTAATTAATATCTTAACGTGACAGGACATTCCCCTGAGGCCACATAGAAATGTTTGACAGAAGAATAATAAGCGAACCTTTATCAGCTAGAAACAGTAATGAGGATGTTCTGTAAGAAGCCAGTGAACAAAGGAAGATTATTATTAATATGAGATAGAAACAGTCCAATTTTTTAAAACGTGTTTGCAGAAGAAAGTGTGATGAGATCAGTGATACAAATAGATCAAAATTTCATTAATATTTAACTAAAGAGTCAAAAAGTAGAAGAAAAACTAAATAAAGCCCGTGTTTATTGCCCGACATCATCACCGATGCCGCGAGGCTAACCGTATGTTAAAAAGTGTTCGCGTTAGAGGAAATGAAAGCCTATCCCACACCCGCCCGCGTTTTCGTCACTTCGTCTTGGGAAGAATAAATTAACATGAAACAGTTTGCGCGATGCAAATACTTCCTTCATTCAGTGGAGCGACAGACGAAATAGACAAAGGGAGAGGGTAATCGAGTGAGAGAAAAATTAACTACGGTAGTGTATTGTCTCTAGACGCATAATAACCTTGAGTTTGAACATTTGCACTATGGCGTGAGAAAAGTCACTCCGTGTTACCCCGCCACTTCGTTAGGCTAGACATGCAGTTAGCGACGATTCAAATTAGTATTGAGAGAAAGGGGGGAGTAAGGAAAACGATACCAAAAGTGAAACTGACTTTCTTTATAAACTAAAAAGGATAGCCAGAATGATAGAATTAATATTATTACCTATAAAAATCCTCCATAGTCCTTATAATATATTAGAAGATGCAGCAATAGTGAATGCAGTCAGCGACCCGTAGCTGTACTGCTTGCATCAGGACCAGCGAACCAGAGTTGGTCAAGACCGCACTCCACCTCCACGTGGTAGTCCTGGAAACAGTCTGCAGCAGTGCAGTCTGGCTGAGCGAGTGCGGATCGCAATGGGAAGGCAAACCCGGTCCCTAAAAAATGCCGTGCTGAAGTCGGATGTGTCGACCGAAAGGTGCAGATATCACAGCTTAGGCGTAAACAGACACAACGCAACCACCGTCCTTTTCAGGGCGAACGAAGAAGAAGAAGATTTTATTGATATTGTGATAAAATATAAGAAAACCCAAAATGCAAGGAAAAAGGGGAAATTGTTAACGACACTAAAGACTGACATAAAGCTTATATCAGCTGATAGGTTATAGTCTTCTGACCAATAATATGTTTCAATATCAAAAATCGCTCCAGTAATACCTAAAATATTGTAGAAATACTATATATTCTTGGACAGTGTGACGAACATTCTATCGTTCTTGCTTATTTTATCGGTAACATTGGGGACGCAAATTTGAAAAAAGAGGCATAGGAGTGTTTCAATCTGATTGGTTGACGTTAGGAGTAAAGGGGGAGGCAGGAAAATGTTAGCCAAAAACTAGACATCTTTTTGCATTGGCATAACTAAGGCAGACTGACAAATGGACTACGAGACTCATAGTATGTTTGGGGTTTTGTTTTTGCTTTTCAAAAGTAAATTCAAAATTTGGTAGTCGCCTGATTTCATTGGCCAGCCAAATAGATATTAGCAAAAACTTGGAAGGCTCGTGGCCATTTGTATAGAAAATTTTCTGTATCCAAGTACGATGAGAACAGAAGTGTTAATTGTAAAATAAATAAATAAAATTAACAGTCTGAACAACGGCAGAGAAACTGAGGCCATATTCGCCAGTCATCGTCACTTGTGTTATATTTCATTGAATTTGTGGTAAGAATGGTTTATTTATTTCTATGCCTTATTAAAACTGCAAAAAGCTAGATACTGCTATTGGGAAAAGTGAAGGACATGCCGGAAGCAAAAGGTATTGAGTCCTCATATTGAACTGTGTTTGAATGTTGTTATTGATTATTATTATTATACCATAATATGTTAGCAAGCCTCTGTGTTCCATGAACACTCATCAACATGCCTAGAGCGTTGATAGTTAGGAAAAGAAAAGAAAATCATACAAAAGGAGATGTGTTTACTCCACGTTATTGTATTGAAGAAAACTATGTAAAATTACAGTGGCGTATCCGCCATATGGACCTGAGGTGTGGTCACAGTAAGGTGAAGTCATGTGAGTTAGGGGCTGATGCACTTGTATGCACACGAGGCTGACCCCATCATATCATGTATAAATAGTTAATGGGAATCTAAATCAGAGATGAAAAGGCCAGGGTGTCCTTTTTATTGCAGGGTTTTATTTCCTGTTACCAGCCAGTGACAGGAAACCTGATGAAAATTTGTGAAGACCAACAGTCTCCAGTGAAAGTTTATATTGTCATCAATGAACCAGAAGGAGCTTCTGTGTGTTGACATATTCTCTGCAGAGTAGTGTTGGACATTTTCATCTACATAACAAGAAAAAGGTGATGTGCCATTAGCTGGGACATCTGACAGTTCATCTGAGTAAAGTGTTTTTCCCCAAAATTAACTTTACAGATAGGGGGCATGATGATAACAACAGCTCCTCCTATAATGACTTTCACTATTAGGTACTAACTAACAGTCTGTGAATACACCTACAGGAACAATATATTATTATTATTCTTATTGGACAAAGAGTCCCATTTTAGTTAATCATTTGGTGTAAAATATATTTTTCCACATTTTCAAAGACCTGTCCAAAGAGATGGCAGGACAGGCAGATTAAAATTGTACCAAAAAAAAAAAAGAATTCATATTCAAAGAAAAACTTGAACCTCAGACTTATTACTTTACTATTAGTGTGTTGTAGTATCTTGTTTTGATGTATCATCATTTCATTGCATTCCCTAGACACTAGCCACATCAAACACCACACACTAGAAATAAAATACAGCACCGTGTGAGATCTAGAGAGGTAGCGTTAGGTACCCTGACACTCATCATCATTTTCATCAACTATTAGAATCAGGGTCTTACATAGCTTGACCTTACACGGTTGACACATACACTGCAATCTTTCTTTCTTATAACATCATAACCTCTCCAGCAAATTACACTTGCTACAGAAAGGTGGAATATATCGTGACAACAGGAAGATTGAACGAAAACGAGATAAAGGACAACAGAGAGAGAGAGAGAGAAAATGCAGGACAGTTCGACATTGTGGCATGGAAAAAAGCCAGCAACATAATTTATAAACAGAACTGGGGGACGGGAGTTTGTGGAATTGTGTTAGGGAATGAAAGACAATGAAGAAGGACATTGGTTTACCCCACCTCTCGATGCTGGACCTAATATAGCGAAGTCTCTAACATTTCACTCTCCTACGGCAGTATCTGCTATGAGACTACCGTTATACAGCACGATGACTTAGACCCTACACAAACGATGACAATCAGCGAAGAGATCGTGCTCTGTCGTCGATACCTTCGGCGAATGGAAAGAGGAAACATGGACGCAGAACGAGAGGTAGGGGAACGAACGAACGAACGAACGAACGAACTTTATTTTCAAAGGGTTGAGAATTGGGCACGCAGGCCCGTCTGACATTCTGCCCTTCCTTTCTCTCACCTTTCATACTGAATTCATTTATTCCCATATGCATTTTACATATCAATGTCAAGGAATTCAACGTTGCAAAGTAAAATAAAATAGCACACTCATATTAACATTAACTACTTATAAACATGACATAAAATATGTAGAAAAGTACAAACATCGTCATTAGAACCTACAATTGATATTATAAGAAAAGATAATCTGATTAGGGGGGCATGTAATCAAAACTAATAAAGTATTCGAAAAGTCTACGATTGTATGAATAGGGACTGAAAGAGAGCGAACGAACTTTATTTTCAAAGTGTTGAGAGAAAGGAACTTAGGCCCGTCTAAGAGAGAGAGAGAAAGAGAGAGAGAAAGCGAGAGGGAAGGAGAGATGGAGAAGGGAAAGGAAGAGAAAAATCAGGACCCGCGCGCCAAAGGAATAATCGGTATTTATACTCTTCCACATTTGCTGAGGGCGACTGAGCATCTGTGGGTTTGCCCTGAGTGCAGTGATGTCAATTCTGAATAACATAAACAACAACAGTTAGCAGCTAAGGGGCAGAATCTGATGGGCAGTAATCACTGATACAATATTGAAGGCTCAACGTTTGTGTGATTTCTCCACCACCATCATCATCATCGTGTTCCCCCTTGTCCCCTACGGAGCATAGAGCACTACAGCCGACCCCCTGCAGAAAGCATGCTCCAAAGTATCCATATGTTGTTGCTGCAGTGTTTTTGGTGTTAGTTTGATTTACGTGGTGAGGTGTCAGCCCCATTCAGTGATTTCTCCATCCTGTTTTCTTTCTTCTGACAACAACGGACAGATGTCAAAATACGCGTACATCAAAGATACATTTCCGCCCCAGATCGCGTTGTGGCGATTTTAGGCAATGATACATTCAGACTTTGAGTAATCTAAACAGTTATTTTCTCTAACAAAATTTCTCTTTAAAAAAAATATATATATAAACCATTAAAAATCATGTAACGTTTCTGTTCTGTCACATTTGGCGCGATTATATCTCGAATTGTCTTTGGTAAAATCAAGAATCTGTCACATGATGTCTATTTTTTTTTTTCATGCTGTGTTGGATTTGGAAATAATAATTGATAAATAATATACAGTGTAACTCGTTTTGTTACGTTTTTGTTTCTTTTCTTTTAACACGTGACAGTGCAGGGGGGGAAAAATATATATATATCAGTTTTTCGTCTCATTTCACGCATTCATAACTTAATTAATTGAAGCCACAGCAATAACTCTTGATTTCTGTTGTTAGTTTATTGGACTGTGACATCAATTTTAAAAATAACCAAAATTATGTTAAACCAACTCGTGTAAATATTAAAAAAAAAAAAAACATGAATAAACGTCTTAATTAGCATTATGTTTACAAATCACTTGGCGCACTCATGTCTCGTGTGGATTAAGTGAAATCCCACCAATGTCACTTGATTTCTTGTGTTATTGTATTTTAATTAGACGCAGTAAATTTTGGTTTTAAGTAGCATACATGCGATACTTGTTTTTTTTTTTTTAAAAACACGTGACAGTTCGGCAGAAGCTCATTATTTTGTCCTGCTTCATGCATTCATAACTCACCTTGTAATTAACATTCGCAATTCCAACTTCCTAGCAGTTATGAGAGGTTTCTGGGTATTAAAATTATGGAATAACTTGAGATTTCCTAAGCATGTTAATTAACTAGAAAGCTGCTTTCGCACTGCGATAAGTTATGCCAGTGGTCCCCAAACTGTGGTTGAAGAGATACACAGCAGAAGTTTTATTTTACATTATCGTCCTTTTTTGTTTGTTTGTTGTTGTTGATTTTTTTTTTTAGCTGCAGAAAATTCATTGAAATTTGGTATATGGTAATGGTATACAGTACACGCTTCTTTATTTACAAGCGTATGTTGCGTTTGATTTAAATGTGTTATGTCTATATAGTGTATACATTTTATTACATATATATTAATAAATCAATACATTGTACTGTATAGGCGCTAGTGTAACTAAAATATTATTAAAACTACACCCAAATTATATTCGCCCGAGTTGGGTTACACTGGTAAGACCTATCTCTTACAAGGGTATGCGATTAATTATACGTTTGGGAAGCACTGAATTATGCTTACCCACCCACACCCATGAATTTGCAACTTTTATTTTCCATACATCTTTCATGCGTATTATACTATCATGGCCGTAATTCAGATATCCATTTTTCATGCATGTCTTATAACAAGGAGTTAATCTAGATCAGGGCGGTCCAACTTATTCTACTCCGAGGGCCGCATAAATCCAAAAGTTCGCGGGCCATTAATGATAAAAAAATTATTCAAAAATAAAAAAATCTCGGTGAAAAAATGGATGAAAATTGAAGAGTCTGAAATGAAAAAAAAAAATAATTGAAAATGACAATGAGCATTAGATTTGTTTGGACATAATTGTAGTTTTATTCAGATCTCCTAATGGGAAGTTTTTGGGTGTGTGGGTTTTCTTTAACCAGATTATCGATATCAATGTCAATCGAACGGTTTCGGATGCTGACTGCGGGCAGTAAAACATTGCTTTCCAACGCACGTTTTCAGTTTAATCTCTTACTTACTTATTCGTTCCTTTTCTACCGTGAGGTGTAGAGGTTTGTAAGAGAGAGAGCGCCATCCTATTCTATCGGCTGTCTTCCTCCTGGCTTGGTGGTTCCATTCTAGTCCTCGGTCCTTCAAAGATTGTCTAATGTTGTCCTCCCAGCGGACTTTGGGTCGTCCTGGAGGTCTGGATCCCTGGCTTTTAGTTTCCCATGCTTGTTGTGGTAGCCGATCTTCTCCCATTCTGCAGACCAGGCCAAACCATCTCAGTTGGGACTGTTCTACTTGGGTCTACAGGGGTTGGGTTTTAAGGCCTTGACGTATCGTCTGGTTGCGGACCATGTCCCTTCTTGTTACTTCAACCACCTTCCTCAGATACCTCATTTCTGAGGTTTGTATCTGGCTTTTGTGGGTTGTAGTCATTGCCCATGACTCGCATCCATACGTCAAGACTGGGACATAGGTGGAGCGGTATACAGCCATCTCCGTCTTCTTACCAACTTCTCTTTTGCTGAGGAATTCTCGATTTATGGCTTGAAAAAGTCTCCCAGCTGCTGCTCTTTAGGTAGCCAACTCTTCTTTGATGCCTCCCTTCCGGTCTATGACAGCTCCAATGTATTTAAAGTGGTCGACCTGCTCCAGGACCTGTTCTCCCAGCTTAATCTGATGTCTTCTTTCCTCTCGTGATATCACCATGGATTTTGTTTTAGAGCTGCTTATGATCATCCCTCTCTTCTCCAGCTCTTCCTTCCAGACTTGCAGGTTGGATTGAAGATGTGCCTCTGATTTAGCAATCAGTGCAACATCATCAGCAAATGCCAGCTCTGAAATACAGACCTGTCTCATCTTCCAGTACCCCACTGAATACTTTCCTGTCCTCTCCTTACATGCCTTGATGACATCGTCCATGAGGAGTATAAACAAACAAAGGTGACAAGGATATCACCTTGTCTTACACCAGTAGTGGTCCTGAATTCTTCTGACTTATGGTTTGCCGTCCTCACACAATGTCTGCAAGACTTGTAGACGCTCTGTATAGCAAGAATCAGAGGTGATGGAATGTTCTTCCTTGCCAAACAGTCCCAGAGTTTGCTCCAGGGGAGCTTATCTAATGCCTTTTCAAGATCTAAGAAGCAAAGATGGATCTCACTCTTTTACTCAAGAGCCTTTTCACTGAACTGTCTGAGTGTGAAGATTACGTCTTGAGTACTTCGATTTGCTCGGAAGCCACACTGGACCTCATCCATTTGTGGCTCAGCTAGGCGTCCGTGTCTCTGCTTCAGGATTCTAGAGTAGATTTTACCAAGGACACTGAGAAGGGATATGCCTCTATGGTTTTCACATTGTTGGTTGTCACCAGTTTAATCTCAAAAGTATTAATTATACCATATAAGTAAAAAAAATATTTTTAGTATAAGCGCGGGCCACAAAACTATTTTACGCGGGCCTTATTTGACCCGCAGGACTGCAGTTGGACCACGTTTATCTAGATCATTGTTTCTCAACCTTTTTGTGTTCACTGCACACTTTTCATTTTTCTAAAAATTTGCGGCACACCTATCTGACCCCGCACCTAAGTAAAACATTACAGTCATTCATAACCCTCCACTCCCAAAGGAGCATAGGCCTTCAACAAACACATGCCAAGTCCTCCTGTCCCGCGCCATCATCTCAAGTTCCCTCCATGTTCTCCTCATCACCCTCACCCCTGTCTCCAACCCTCCCCTCCATGTACTTCTTGGTCCCCCCCTGCCTCTCTTGCCCTGGGGGTTCCAGAACAAGGACTGCATTGTAATGCTATCAACAGGTTTCCTCAGTGTGTGTCCTATCCATCGCCATCGTCTTCTTCTCATCTCTTGTTCCACTGGCTCTTGTCTAGTTCTTGTCATCAGTTCCACGTTGGTAACCCTGTCACACCATTCCAATCCCCCCACTCCACGCAAGCACCCATCCATGAAAGTCTGTAGCTCCCTGGTTGTTGTCTCTGTTGCTCTCCATGTCTCCGAGCCATACAACAGGACTGACTCCACACCTGAGCCGAAGACTCCCATTTTCGTGTTGGATCCAATTTCTCCCGATCTCCATATACCTCCCAATGCAATGAAAGCTCCCCTCGCCCTTTGCACTCCCATTTTGACATCGCTGTCCGCCCCTCCAACTTTGTCTACACCACTGCCAAGATATGTGTATGACTCAACATCTTGAATTGGCGTTTCCCCAAGTTCAACCCTGCTATCACCACCCGCATCTATTCTCATTATTTTTGTCCTTTCCCTGTGTATCCTCAGACCCAATTGCCGCGACCTCCCATCGAGTGTCTTCAATCTGTCCTGCATCCGACTACGGCCATGGGACAGAAGAGCCAAGTCATCAGCAAAATCCAGATCATCCAACTGCTTAGTCAGAGTCCACTGGATTCCATTTCTGTTGTGTGCTGTCGATGATCTCACAACCCAATCTATTGCCAGCAAGAAAAGAAATGGAGACAAGAGGCATCCCCGTCGCACTCCTGTTCCCATCCCAAACGGTTCTGTAAGCTGTCCTTCGTGAAGAACTCTGCATGTCATGTCTCCACATGTCCTCTCTATTAAATTAATGATCCCCAGGGGAACTCCACAATGCCTCATCAATCTCCAAAGCGACCCTCTGTCCACACTGTCAAACGCCCCCTCGTAGTCCACAAATCCGATGCACAGCGGTGAACCCCACCCCAGATCCCGCTCAACTACTATTCTCAAAGTGGCCATCTGGTCTGCACATGATCCGCCTTGTCGAAAACCTGCCCGTCCATCTCTCAGTCTCCTGTCCATGGACTCCTTCAATCCCTCAAGGACAATCCTGTCCAACACCCTTCCCGGCACTGACAGCAACACCATTCCTCCACAATTTGTGCACTCTTGTAAATCTCCCCTCCCAGGCAACCTAACCAGATATCCCTCCCTCCACTCTGCTGGCATCTCTTCCCTCTCCCAGACCCTACCAAGTAATTTATATAACATCTCTGTAGCCGTGTCGATATCTGCTCTGATGGCCTCCGCTGGAATGCCATCAGGTCCAGATGCTTTTCCCTCTCTCAGAAGCCCCATGGCTTTCCCTATTTCTTCCTTCGTTGGTCTTTCACCGTTAATTTGTAGCTCCTCCTCTGCCGGCCGGATGTCCGGCGGGTTTTGTGGAGCTGGTCCATTGAGAAGGTCCCCAAAATATTCCGTCCACCTCTTCACCTGCTCCTGTATATCGCCGAGCAGTCTCCCATTCCCGTCTTCTACGAGGCAACTTGTTTGCCCGTACTTCCCTGCCAGCCTCCCTGTGCTGCTATACAGTTCTCCCACATTTCCCTCGGCTGCAGCATCCTCCGCCTCCCCTGCCAACTCCTCAATATACCTCCTCCTGTCTCTTTTGATACCTCCCCCCACCTCTTTGTTTGCCTCCGTGCACACCTCCCGAGCCCCGGCCCCGGAGCCTCTAGTCTTGCTTGTGTCTAACTCTGCTTTCCTGTCTTTTCTGTCCCCTATCTTACCGATGGTTTCCGTTGCCATCCATGCTTTTTGTTGTCTTTCCCCCTTCCCCAGTATCTCTTCACATGTCTCCTTCCATACTGTTTTGACCTGCTGCCAATAGTCCTCTGTACTCTCTACATCCTCCAGCTGTTGGAGCACTTGGAATTTGTTGGATACTGTGACCGCAAATTTGTCTCTTGTTTCTTGATTTCTTAGCTGTCCTACATTAAACTGTTGTCTATAATTTTGCATTGTTGCATATCTCTTGAGTTTCATTTTTACTTTGGCTATCAGAAGATGGTGATCTGATGCCACATCTGCTCCTCTATATACCTTTACATCCTGCAATGATGATCTAAACTTCTTGTTTATGCATATATGATCTATCTGATTTTCTGTTCTATGGTCTGGTGATATCCATGTTGCCTTGTGTATTCTCTTATGTGGAAACATGCTTCCTCCTATAGCCAGTTGATATGAAGCACAGAAGTAAAACATTACAGTGATATATACTAAATTAAATACAATAATGTGTGGGTACTTTAACCCCCAAAAATGAAGAATTTCATTGAAAATATCAAATTTTAGATACATATTGCACTGGAAAGTACATTCATTTGCCCACATTTCTGTATGTTTATTTTCACTAAAACCTTTGTGGATGATTTTATATAAATTTTTAAAGTATGTCAGGTAAGTGTATTTTTACCTAATTATATATGTAAAATATACAAATTGGTATATTTGTGATGCTATATTGCTTCTAATGCATGGATTTTAATTTTCGGTACCATATTCATTTCCCTGAAGCAAACAGAATTACATTTTTTAAAACATAGTTTCATGTGTAAAAATAATTTTGACTGGCTAATTTTTATTAACCATGGGGTCCTTTGATGGGTCATCGAAATAATAACGTGGCTGGAGGTATTCCAGTAGAGTGGTAGGGTACCTCCTTATACGCAAATAAAGCTGCAGGTAAGAACGAATCATAGGATTCTGGTTTCTCCTGTGCGAGCTTACATAAATTTGTAAGTAGAGTCCCGTTATATCTTTCCACTTGTCCAATCGATTGTGGATGATAAAATGTGCGGACGGGAATATTTTGAAAAATCCTAAAAACTTCCTCCATCAGTTTCCCTCTGAATTGTGAACCATTGTCAGTTAATATCTGATAAGGGTATCCTAATCTTGTGAATATTGAGAGCAAAGCCTCTCCTACATGTACTGAGTCTGCTGAGGGTAGAGCAATCGCTTCCCCCCACATAGTACATGTCTACCAGAGAAAGGATGTATTTTTTCGGAAACTGACGAAAAGCGCATACAGTCTGCTGAAATGAAGAATTTAATGAAAAGTAAGCTGCAAAGTATGACACAGAACATGGAATCAATAAAGGAAAATACCAGAGATGATTCCTACATAGCAGGGGGATACTGAGGTGAGTAAATATTGTGTAAAAGTGTAATTCCTCCCTTTTTTCTTAATTTTCTCAAAACCTCATTTTTCACAATAATGTGGGCACGTTGCCCATGATTTTTCAAAAACTATTAGTGATACAGCAGTAACTTTTGGGCTGTACACAAAGTGCTCATTAAAATAAACTAAAATAAAGGATATTTGTTAACAAACTACAAAACTGTTGAGAAATAGCTAAGATACCCCCCTTAAAAATTTCAACTTTTTTTCGATTGGTATGTTAAAATCCAAAAAAAACTCAGATATCAAACCAATCAAAATTATTTTAGTATACAATCATTATCATATATTAACAAATAAAACAGCCAAATTTCATAACTCAAGTTGTACTCACATTTGAGATATCTTGGGCAACAAAATACCCAAAAAAGCTAAAATTTGCCTTTTTTTCACTGTTTTTCCGCCATAGATTGTAAGTTTTTAGTATATATGTTGCGCATATTACATACACGTATTCTTTTGTATGGAATTATGCGACACACGGATTACTTCGTCTATTTAATATGGAAAATATATAGTTGTATTTATTTGTGTACGAAAATGCTTCCCTTGGTAAAGCTAGATAATCCATGATTGATTTATACGTTTGATTATATGGATGATCTCTCTTGATATTGATTCGGCGTATGAATAATTGAATTCATGTCAGTTCTCGTTTGTTAGGGCCAGAAAATAGATTAATTTTGCTTAGAATGTTTATGGTCCGAATTCATGTGTACTACTTGTCTAGTGCAAGAAGATTCAGTTTTATATTGTATATCTTTGTATGTTTAGGTCGGACTATATTCTTTGTGCCGGAATCTGGCGCAGGTATTCGTAGTCCTACTGGGTTGTAGGGAGTTCCGAAGTAGCCGCCGATAATGGCTGTGTGATTTTCTAGGGCTGGTCCTGTTATGATTAAAAAGTGATTTGTGGATGATTTTTCCATAAGGAGGGAATGTCTCTGCGAGAGTATTGTGTCAAAGCTTCTTCTCATGTACTTTATTATGTTTAAATTCGGACTCCAGGTAAAGCCAGACCCTCTTTTCTTTGATGACCTTCATTCGGTTAGGTTTAGATGACAACCTAGTTTGAACGTCGTTGGTCGTCCATATGCACAGTTGAAGATGACAGGTTCCACTAGTATTCCTATCTACATGAAACAACTCTATTAATGTAGAGCTAGATGGAAAACTCTATGAAGTTATATATATATTCAAATGTTGAATTAACTTTGGCTTTATTATTATCCTTCTGTTGGACGAGTGAGTGAAACTCAAAGAAGGTGGCCATCTTTGAAGTACTGTCATTATGGTGCATCACTGGCCTGAGAACAGAATCTAACTCTTATTATCAGACAGTGGATCGGAGATCTTACCATCAAGGAACTCCGTTATTATGAAATAACATTATTACTGTCAAGAAAAGGTTCTAGCAACGAACCGCTATTACTATTCATGTATGTACATTTACTGAGTATGCGACGACAGACAACTAGAACGTCTGCCTACTGTCGTCCCATAATATATATTCATATGCTGCCTGAATACATTACTGATGTTGCTACTCAATTATGCAATATGATGATGTTCTGTCAACCATGTCATATGCAGATGTTCACGTCAAGTGTGTGTGTCCTTAATAAAAGGTGCGAAAAACGTCAGATGTAGTTCCCGCCATCATTGACTCGTATAAGAGTGTGTGAGTGCAGTATTATCTAGTGTCAACTACATAGAACAGTACACCATTCGCGTTGCTTCCACGCTCACACTACATCTACATGACCAGTAGATACAGTGCTGCGCAAGGTTGGGTAGTTGATCAAGTTCCCACGTAGATTACATCTTTCAATCATACAGTGGTAACGCAGATGTCGTGCTCCTCCTGGAGCCTCAAGGGAAACCGGTTCCAGTAATGACAAGTGCTGTCCAAAACATGGAAGTCTCCCATCGGGTCTTTTACAATATACCTCAATGTTTTGTATTTTTTTTTTTTAGTCATTTTGCTAGTATAAATGACCAGATATAGATATTAACTTATAATTCTGTGTTTTTCATTTTGGGGGTTTAACCTCCCCTTAAATAAAGAAAACTCTCAGTTCGATTTTCTTTTAATTGTATACAATAATTAGAGCAACAACAAAAAAATACGAAATTTAATTGGATCCAAACGGAAATTCTTTGCTTCGTCCATGACCTTTGAACATTGTTTATGCGCCTCTTGCGTTTTTGTAATATCATGAAATTTTGAAGTATATCTATTTTTTTTTCTCAAAGCAGTTAATAGCTCCAAATTATTATTGAATGAATTCAAGCTGTAAGATCAGCTTTGCATTAAATGATCACTAAAAATATAGTTCATGTAGTAAATTTACAAAAATTTTGCGGCACACTTTGATAGACGCGGCGGCACATCATGATACATAATTCATTTAGACTTACTTTATATTAGGTATATTAGATATATCAGTTTTCAAGCAAGCTGTTCACTAACGCGTTAGTCCAGAAGTATCCATATTTCGGGAAATATTAAGTCATTCAGCCACAGATATCCATTCTTGTTTTTGAGTATATATTTGGCAGAAGTGTGATTTATAGTGGGGCGCAGTGCCATAAATTTGTGCACCAGTCGTTCTTGTGTTATATTAGGATACTGGTCTGTTATAACTGTATTCTCATCCCATCTGTTCTTATCCTGTCGCTACTGTTCTAACCCCGTAGCTGCTGCTCTTATTCCGTAGCTGCTGTTCTCCTCCGGTAGCTACTGTTGCCCTCCGGTAGCTACTGTTCTCACACGTGTACGCTAAACACACATATAAACGTAATACATATATCTACTGATAACAGCTTTCACAGTTTGACCCACTTCCATCTTGTTTTGAGTCCTGCAGAACACAAATAGAGTACTCCAAAAACCTCACCTAGGATCGACATCTGTCAGACTTTAGCTAGAATGAATTCATGTTTTCAGTCACTCGCAGACGCTTCGTTTCAGATTTCTAGTTGGATTTTGAAACCCAGCAGGTGAACTGTAAACTTGGCATACCTGGATGTAGACTAGAAACACTCGCACCTTTAAAGATTTGTTCGACTTCTCTGTCCAGCTTTCCTTGATACACATTTAACGCAGCGTGTAGAAATCTTCACATTCTTAAACATGTCATCTGTGGTGGATATAGGCCTTAGAACAGGGATTCTTAACTTGTGTGCGCGCGTGCGCGCGCGCTCCATCAACCCCTTTGATTGTCCGATGAAGGCTAGAGCCCCTTGATGTATAGATCTAGGGGCACTAATGAAGGCTATGGGCCCCTTTGATTGTCCGATGAAAGCTATGAACCCCTTCTGGTAAGAAATGTACATAAAAGCAAATTTTTAATTGTGGATATTTTAAACTTTAGATCATGCATACGGACCACCAAAACATTACTTTTTTTTTCTCCTCCCCCTCCAGCGCCCCCTTTGTCTTTAGCGCCCAGGGCGGTCGTCCTACCCTAGATGTAGGCACTACTAGATTCAAAAATTTGCCTCAGCAGCATAAACTCAGATTTTCCAGTGATTGCTCGTCGTAAGTTGATATACACTGAGACGGGGGAGAAAGATTTGTATTGTTCGCTTGCCTGTACAACATCTACGCATGGAAGTTTATCAAACAGCTCAAAGGAATGCCAAGAATAACATGTATGGGAAAATGATAAATAATCTTAGACATGCAAATGGTACAGAATGTATGGCTGTGAAGTGAACACGAATTGCGGGAACCAGCAGGAGAAGGTAAACAGTCAGAGCCATGAAGGCATTTGACATTTACTGTTGACAGAAGGAAACCAATGATCTGTAGAAAAACGACAGAAGCCAAGAATAATAGTAATCAGAAGTAGATTGGTGCAAGTTATAATTATCTTATACTTTTAAATTTCCAGCTGTGTCTATTCGTAGTTTTATAATCTACCTACTTGATTTTCAGCGCTCTTCGTCAACGCTTCCTTGTTAAGTTTTTATCTCTTTACTGACTTTCATTTGTTAGCTGTCTGGGCCCATTTTGAAACGCCTTTATTTAATTAGATATGAGCGTTGAATGTTTCAAATCTTTGAGCCCTTCGTTCAGTAGGTTTCAGGTGACCTAGGGAGCTGAAATTTTGCAGACGACCCCCTATCGTGGTAGATTTTAAACGATTGTGGTGAACTTCTAAATACAATATCTAAATTAGATTATAACAGTGGTGCATAAAGTCAAGATAAGATAGTACTAAAAATTTTCGGCGAGAATCGTAGGTTGTCGCCTACGCCTTCAGCTTATTATTTGCTAACGCATAAGCCGAACAAAACGGTACCCTATTTTTTAAATTCGTCCTTGACATAAACGCCCCACTTTTCCTAGTTCTAAGAAATATTTGCCTAACTGCATTTGGGGAAAGGAGGGGCAAGGCTGGATAACACACGCAAATCACGTCTCAAATTGGTTCTAACACTACAACCGACTTGCACGCTTTGCCCTAGGCGGGTTTCCCCAATACGATGAAAAAGTTAGAAATGTGGACACTACGGTCATGGAAACACATTTAGCTCTTATTGCGAATGACAATAGCTCTCGTATTTAGCTTGAAACTAACATAGAAAAATAGATAGACTTTTGAACCAAGCCATTTAGCCCCATAAAAATCGTATATTCGTGTACCTGAAGACTTGCTGACCAAGAATATGTTGTTAGTTATCTAATTAGTCCATTAAATAATCAAATATTGATAAAACAATACATAGAGATCAGAGATACTGGCAGGTCAAGTCATATCTGCTTAGATTGAATCGCATATTTTTGGGGGAAAAATTAGGTGAAAGCTAGGCTAAGATGGTACGAGGAAGGGGATTGGGTGGAATTTGAAGTGAGACGAAATATTATTGGCCGACCTCGTACTAAACATATATCACCCGAGTAACGTAGTAGAAAATTGAATTGTATTTTTGAATGACTTTGTTTACAAGTGAAATAAGGGTAATCATTGGCCAGAGTAGTTGATATTGGGGAAAAAGCATTAGTTGGGGACGCCATTTCTAACAAAATTTTGACACATAGCGATGAGATCAGGCTTGTGCAGTGAAAACCATATTTCTCAAAAGCCTGGACAGAACGGCAGATCGAAAGTGTGCCAGTCATCGTTCACTGTGTATTTCATTGAATAAATGTGGTAAGATTGACTTTATTAACATGTATTTGAAATAAAAATTGAATGTGAAATAATAATATATGTCTGTAAGTGAGTGGGTCTGTAGCAACCATTAGGCAAAGCCTAGAGATTGATCCACCATGTGATAGACTGTCAGAGAGGTGTAAAACTACAAGAAAATATGTATGATTGTCCTCAAGGAGCATAACACCTATCCTATTATATGGAAAAAGATGACAGCTGGAATTGCAGTGGCGTTGTAACTATTAGGGGAGAGGAATACTGGCGTACATTGTCACATCAAAAGATAATGGTGGCATAGGTTGGTATAAAGCTATGACCCTTTTCGTTTGGTTGTAATGTACCTGTACTTAAATGTGGAATAGTATAGTATACTAGGTATAAAGAAGGATGCATAACCTTCACATTTCAGGGTCCTGGGTACTGACGTTAATGTAGTACCAAACGCCTGAGAACTGCTCGATTCAGGACTCTAACTGTATACTTCGAGCCCATGCTAGTGGCCATTGCCTATCAAAAAGGTGGAAAAGATTGTCAAGCGAGCAGAGGAAACGTTCTACCTGTATTCTCCTGCCAAGATAAGTTCTTGTTCGGCACCTGGCAGCTCAGCTAAAAGAACTTAACAGACTAGAAAGTGGCATTAAAGAAATCTGTGCCTAGTATTAATATTTCCACAAGTGACAAACGAAAACAGACTTAACCTAAATGAAGTGTTTATAACCAACAACCAATGGTGTAATACCAGTATTACCTCAAAGTAGAAGAATATAACCACACCCTTATATTATAATAATATTGTATGTATGGACAGAAGATCCACTGTGTTATTGGAATGTTGTAAATGATTCTTTTGATTTCACTTTTGATTGTCAGTCCTGGTTCAAAATAAATTAGAATCAGGATAATAAATTGTACAAAATTTATTTACACAAATTTCAACCCCTGTCTTAAATAAGATAGCCTTTTAGAGTGTCGTTGGTATGTTATTGTTGTAGTACTGTTGGTGGTTGTGGATAATAAACTATTTGTTTGTATATTTGTTGGTTATTGCACATTACACTCCACATTCATAACCCTAGACACTACACGAAGTCATTTATATAATAATATAGAGTAATTTTGAGTGAGATCAAATGGGTGGTAGCGGAAAGGTACTCTGGAAAGTTTAAAATACTATTTGTTAAATTCAGGGACCTTCATAGCTGATCTCATTTAATCCAATAATAATACATAACAACAATTCATAACATCAAAACCCACCACAACGATCAAAATTTGAAGGAACCTCGAGTAGCCTGTCCCTAGCCCGCCATATAGAAAGCCGAAAAAAATTAATAGAATGTTTACAAGATCACAGTTGTGAAAGGATAACAGAGCTTGGTGTTGTGCACAAAATAGTGAACAGGAGCCCAGAACTCTTTCATTTTCAATGCATTTTAAAATTAAAGTGTGGAGCCTAAAACTGGTTTGTCCATTACTCGGTAATCTTGATTTTAAAAAAATTATGTTTGTGTTTTATTTTTTTCATTACTTTCTTGTTTGTTTAAAAAAAAAAAACATATTTAATTCTGATTATGATTGCGTACTGTAAATGTAGGCGGTTATATTACCTTTATAATGTTGCATACCTATAAATTAATGCTTAAAGTAACATGAAAGAATATAGTATGCAAGATAAATGAGAATGGAAGGGCAGAATGTTAGACGGGCCTGTGCGCCCAATTCTTAACCCTTTGAAAATAAACTTCGTTCGTGTTTGTGATTTGGTAAAAACGACACGCGCAGTCAGTTTACAATGTTTATCACAACACGCTCGGGTGACAGATTTTCATTTGTATTAACGTTCGCCCATGTTTTGCCGGGACCCGAAATAAGAGGCAACTAAGGAGGGTTGAGCATTGGGACGGCTTCCCCATCCAGTAGAAACTTTAAGCCACAAAGACTTCAATAGCAATATGGACAAGTCGACGACTACAACAATGAAAGGGATGAGTACGGCATGGAATGACCTTGAGCTAATGTCACGGGACAGCGGGACTTGATACGAGTTTGTTGAAGGCTATGATGATAGGGACCTCTTTACAGAGCGATACAACAGGAAGCAATCTGATCATCAGAAGAGGTCCCCCCGTCCGACAAGTGTTTCGGCCCGATATATTCCTTTACACTCTAAGGGGGGCGGGCCCACTTGGGTCATGACTCCCAAGCGTCTCAGCCTCCTGGTGTCTTGTATCGAAAATGAACCCATTTCACTTATGGTAGCAACTTTAAAATCCACAACTCCGCCAGCCGTGGAGGCAATTGTGAAAGTAACAAAGAGAAGACAAATTATTCCGTTCGTTCCGTCGCACATCACAACTAAGGACACACACTGAGACACTAGCGCGAAGCCGACGAGTCTAGGCACTGCGCGCTAGCCACTTCTGTGCCTGACACCCATTATAATATACGCCGCCTGTTGCCCCTCAGTCACAGCCCTTTCACTAGAACACCAAAAAACTCAGCGTATTGTGGACTTAGAAAAATATTGGTGTTTTCTGTACCGCAGCGTTTATTGTCACGATTTCCATTGCCCATTGCGATTGTTCCACAGCCAGCGTGATGCCTTTTCGGCAGTTTCACTAAGCCTCTTCGGTGCCCTTGTTCTCGGCTGTCCCCCCAGCCCCAACAGTTTCAATAAATCATAACCTGATGCAGCCACAAGCCCTCTTGCGCCCACTTCAACAGCCATGACCCTTGCGTCTCAGATCCGCGGCCAGATCACTATACTTGGCCGCTTTGAACGAATGTTGCTCGTCTAAATCTGGATTCAAATGGCACGGTCAGTTCAATCAGTATGACCTGAAGCGTTGCTGAAGAATGAAGCACTATATCCGGCCGTCTCCGCGATTTTCTGATACTCTCTGGATATGCTAAATAATAATAAATGGATCAACTTGTTTGTACAAAGTGGAAGCAATTTTTTGCTGCCCCACAAGGCGCCACCAGGCTTGATGGCCACTGACTGCTTTGACAGTCTGCGGCTAAAGATCAAAGAAGAAGAAGACATTTGTTATTAGTCGATTCTAGCGCTAAAGAAGTTGGGTGAGCTGCCTAGCAGACTTTCTTGATGACATCTTAACGCTATAAAAGTAAAGGATCCCGTTACACGCCCATGGAGGCATTTTGGGAATACGGTGTTAGGCCCATATTTTCTTGACCATCGGCACACAAGGGGTGGTGTGGTCAGCATTACGCCGGCCGCCTTAACCTTCCCAGAGTTGCTCTGGTACCCAATTCATGAGGCTGGGTCGACCCCGGAGCCGTTTGCGGTCTAAAAAAATCCCACCTCAACTGGAAATCGAACGGTGTGAAGAGACTTTATCTATACTAGGTCTCAGGTTTATGAGGTGGTGTAGCCAGTTCCCTTCATCGTAGCCCGTGTCTTCTTTAATTCACGAGCAGAGCCGGGTACTCATTTTTACAGCTTTGTAGACTGGAGCTTGATGCAGCTTAGTTTCAAACCCGGTCCCGTTGCCCCGAGAAACAAGCGGTCTAACCACTCAACCATTAGGACGCTCATTCTATCACCTTTGAAACTATATGTCCGCATGTTAGCCTTAATCATTTACTTGCATTCACCTGTATTCACTTGTGGCCTTTGAAGAGACTGTAGTGGTTTTTGATGTTATTGTGTGGTTGCTATGTTACCTAGTGTTCTGGATGAGGTCAGCTGTGAAGGCTCCTGAAGATAAAAGTTTATGTGAGTTACAGAATGCCTTTCTGCTACCACTTATGACCTCAAACAGACTTATTCTGCTATTATGTATGTTAGCTACGTTTAATGTCTAGGGTAATGAAATGTGATGTGTAGGTAATTTAAATACACTGACACACACATGTAAATACTAATTCTAATAATAATAATAATAAGCTCTATGATCAAATCAACTAACACTGGCTTTAGAAGTTAAATTGTATAATTTTTTTGAATTTATTTAGTCCTGAACCAAATTTTCTTATGGTCAGGACGTATGAAACAATATGTATTTATCAATAAAAGTGCATATACGAGGGGCATTCAGAAAGTAATGCACCACATAGTTTTTCTCAGCTAGTAATGAAGATAGAAGCATGAAATTTTGCACACTTCAAATATGGCATGTGCCAATTGTGTGTACCAAATTGCACTGCAACCGGTCAAATAATACGGCTGCCCTAAACCGTTGAAATGGAACGTGTTAGCAACTTGCGTTATAAGCAGCGAATTGTGATAGAATTTCTCGTTGCAGAGAAGGAAACTGTTGTGAACATTCACAAGCGTCTATGTGATGTGTATGGAAGTTTTGCAGTCGACAGGAGAACAGTCAGTCGCTGGGTTCAAAGAATCAGGAAGTGGAGATACGGAGCTGCTTGATCGGCCGCGCTGTGGACGTCCTGCCCCATCCACCAACGCACAAATGTTGAAATACGCTAAGGGCATTATTCTTACTGATAGGCGAATCACCACTCAACAATTGGCCTTACAGCTGTCAGTCAGCATTGGTAGTGCAAATGCAGTTATAAAAACTCTCGGATTTTCTAAGGTTTGCGCAAGATGGGTTCCTCGAAGTCTCACAAATGACCACCGATTGCAAAGGAAAGCAATTTCTTCTGAATTGTTGGAGCGTTTCAATGCTGATGGAGAGAACTTTTTGGCTAAGATCGTTACAGGTGACGAAACCTGGGCACATCATTTTGAACCTGAGACAAAAAGACAGTCAATGGAGTGGCATCATCCGCAATCACCACGAAAAAAGAAATTCAAGACAATTCCTTCAGCTGGAAAGGTCATGATCACTGTCTTTTGGGACATTGAAGGTGTGATTCTTGTGAGCCAAGAGGAGAGACAATCAATTCGCAAGCTTACATTAAGACATTGAAAAAACTCAATCAACGTTTTCGCAGAGTTCGGCCGCACAAGAATCCAGCAGACCTGCTTCTCCTTCACGACAATGCGCGACCTCACACAAGTCTGGCAGCACGGGAAGCAATCACCAAATTGGGTTGGACTGTACTACCCCATCCACCCTATAGTCCCGATTTGGCACCCTCTGATTTTCATCTATTTGGTCCACTTAAAGATGCACTCCGTGGGACAAGGTTTGAAGATGATGAAGGAGTGATTCATGCAGCGAAGAAATGGCTACATGATCAAGACAAAATCTGGTACGGGCTAGGAATACATGCACTTGTTTCGCGCAGGCATAAAGCCGTACAAGTTGATGGGGATTATGTTGAATAATACCGATGTTTACATGACATATCCATGTATATTATGTATAAATTTCATGCTTTTTGATTAAACAGCTCCTCAGAAAAACGATGTGGTGCATTACTTTCTGAACGCCCCTCGTATTTATTGCATAATCAAATGAAAATTTTGTACATAGATATATGTTTACATTGGTTAATATTAACACTAACTACAGTGTCTTTGGAAACTAGCACTGGATGTTTAGTCGGGGTGGTGTCATCATACCCGATCTCTGTTTACAGTGTTCATTGTCTTTGAAATATTGAACTGAGGTATAGTTTTTCTACACCAGGATGTGGTTTATTTATTTATTTGTGGAACAGTTTGATGAATCTACAGCAGGCCAGGTTCTCAACTTATCTGGCCTGTGACGATGCAGTAAAGAATTCAAGTGGCCCACTCCTCACAAGTGCTGGAGTAAAATGATAGGCTTCTTAGGCATCCACTCTTGGACCTCTTCAAGCATCTGGCACTAGCGTAGTGCCAGACCAGAAACTCTGAAACCAAAATTTGTGCCATGTGTCAACACACTGCCTACTGCACCATTTTTACACACAACAAAGCAAAGCAAAATTTACAAAGATCGGGTCAGATCTCTCTCACCAACTCAACACATCTCACCCAGGTGGTATCAAATAGTACCAGTTTCCCATGACTGCATTGCATCCGAAATATGTTCATTAGTCTCCTCTTCCATCCAATAAGGTGGGTGATATGTTCCCACTGATCTCAAATATAGATTTGTCTTCTATAGTCTTGGGTATGTTTTCCTATATTATTTGTTTGCCTCTAGGCCCTGAACTGTCGCTGGGGACCTAGAATAAGCACTCACTTGTCGTAATCATTTTTCATGACATGGCAGTATCAATCACTCAAAATATTAAATATTAAATAAAAGGGTTAATGAATTTTCCTCCTTACTGTAGTGGTTTTGATGGTATTGTATGGTTGTTATGTTACCTAGGGTGCTGTATGAGGTCAGCTGTGAAGGCTCCTGAGATAAAAGTTTATGTGAATTACAGAAGGCCCTTCTTACTACCACTACGACCTCAAACAGATCTCTTTTACTATCATGGATGTAGCTACGTTAAAAAGTCTAGGATACTGAAATGTAATGTGTTGTAATAGAATATACAAACACACACAGGTAATTAATAAGTCTAATAATATTAATAAAATCTATAACACACTGAACTAACTCAGACTGTTTTAGTTTTGATTTTAACAATTTTTTCTAGATTTATTAGTTCTGAACCAATGTTTTATTTTGGTCAGAACATATGAAATGTTATGGAGTTATAAATGGAATGCATAAATATATGGCATAATAAAATGGAATTTGTGTACATAGGTATTTTACTAGACTAGTTAATATTAATAATATATATACTGTCTCTGGGAGAACTATTACTGGATGTGCTGTTGGGGTGGTGTCATCACTCCCACTCTGTGATTACAACAAGCTTTGTCCATTGACTTATAGACTGTAGTTAAATGTTTTATTTCCCAAGAATTGAGTCTATATTTGATGGGGGAAATATTTGTGAATAGTTGTGAATACTGGTGAATCTTCAGCCGGCCACGTATTCACTTATCTCGTCTGTGACGCTCTGAGACAGAATTCCTGTGGCCCACTCCTCTCTGTAACTGGAATACAATGGTAGGCTGCACCGACACAAACGTTAGGCGGCACACACATCTGCTTGTGTATTCTTGCTTAAGTATTTGGCACTACCTTTAGTGCCACAACAGAAACTCACAATTCTGAAACAAAATTTGTGCCATGTGTCAGTACTCTATCCACTGCACCACTCTTACACACAGCACAACACAACGACATTACACAGAATGGGTCAGATCTCTCTGACCAACATAGCACTTCTTACCCAGTTGTTTTCATATAGTATCAGTTCCCCAAGACTGCATTGCATCTGAGATATGTTCAATAGTTTCCTCTTTCCTTCAATAAGATAGGTGATATGTTCCCACTGATCTCAATAATAGATCCGCCTTCCATAGTCTTAGTTAGGCGTCCATATATTTTTTGTTGGTCTCTAGACCCTGAACTGCGGCTGGGGACCTAGAGCAAGCACTTACTTGTCGTAATCATTTTCCATGATATGGCAGTATCAATCACTCAAAATATTAAAATATACAAGATAAATGCTTTCATTCTTACCAGAATTCAGAATTTAGAACACAGTTACTACTAGCAAAACTCAGCTGAGCTGCTGGCTATATTATGGCGTCCCACTAAATTGTATGTAATATCTTCTGGGAAAAACACCACTGGTAATAACTGACTGTGTCCCTGGACAGACTTATATAAAATGGCAAAAATGCGCGTCTCTATCCCGCTAATATGAATACATTTGTCCAATCACAGACTTCCCCTCTAACTTTTTTCAAATCTCAAACCAAAAGTCAAATTTCAGTCAGATCTCAGTCAAGTATGTATTACTGTCTGTTGGTCCGTCTGTCTCTACTTGGTTTTTCACAAAAACACACTTGTTTCTTGAACCAACTATACGCAAAACCTACACACACCTGTTGGATGATCTGGATTTTGCTGATGATTTGGCTCTCCTGTCCCATAACCGTAATCAGATGCAGGACAAATTGAAAACACTCGATGAGAGGTCACAGCAATTGGGTCTGAAAATACACAGGGAAAAGACAAAAATAATGAGAATAAATGCAGGTAATGAAAACAGGGTTGAACTTGAAGAAACGCCAATACAAGATGTAGAATCATACACATATCTTGGCAGTAATATAGACAAAGTTGGAGGGACAGACAGCGATATCAAAATAAGAATACAAAAAAGCAAGAGGAGCTTTCATTGCATTGGGAAATATATGGAGATCAAGAGAAATAGGATCCAACACGAAAATAAGAATCTTCAACTCAAATGTGAAGTCAGTCCTATTGTATGGCTCGGTGACATGGAGAACAACAAAGACAACAACCAATAAGCTACAGACTTTCATAAATGGGTACTTGCGTAGAATAGAGGGATTAAAATGGTATGACAAGGTTACCAATGTGGAACTGATGACAAGAACTGGACAAGTGCCAGTGGAACAAGAGATGAGAAGAAGACGATGGCGATGGATAGGACACACACTGAGGAAACCTGTTGATAGCATTACAAGGCAGTCCTTGTTCTGGAACCCCCAGGGCAAGAGAGGCAGAGGAAGACCAAGAAGTACATGGAGAAGAGAGTTGGAAACAGAGGTAAAAATGATGAGGAGAACATGGAAAGAACTTGAGATGATGGCACGTGACAGGAGGACTTGGCATGTGTTTGTTGAAGGCCTATGCTCCTTTGGGAGTGGAGGGTTATGATGATGAATTCTCCAACCTTCCCCCTCTCGTTCATTACAGCTAGGTTTTTGCATTTCCGTGTCTCAAGGACGAAAATTTGAAACTTTAGTGAAAGTGTGCACAACAATACTGTCGCTAGTCTGATGTGAACAATACGGTCTTTTGTCAATATCTTCCTTGTTATCTATCCGTCTGTATAAATGAAAGTATATTATTTCTCTGCTTAAGATGGGCTATCAAACTAGCTAGGTTTTATATTCATAACTTTATTATTAAGAAAAACATATTTTTTCTCAAGGTTAGTTTTTGAAATTTGTTTTCGAACCTTCTCCACGGCGTTTGCCGCTGAATTCAAATAAAACAACCAAGTACCGTAAAACGTCCAAGATATGACTGTTTCAAATAAGAGCCAAGGTCTTTTCTGTCCATTTCCTTACATTGTGTTAACTAGTGGCGTGAATTTTTTATTCTTTTACTACCAATTGCGTCTTTTAGCCTTTCTAGATTCAAACACGTGTTCAGTCATATTTTTCCTTTTTTTTTATATCTCCGTTTCCCTCCCGTCTACAGGGGTACCGTTTCGTCTGCACGTCTAACTAGTTAGTTTGAATGGCGGTAGGAAATGCGGGCATGGGCGAGCATGTCTCCTAGTATCTTACGCCTTATTTTTATCCCTACAATGTTCTCTTTATAATTGGAGATATTTTAACGTTGTATCACGGTAAATTCATCACACTTACCACAATTAAAAAGTGAAAACACAGTTACGTAGTACTAGCAAAACTCAGCTGAGCTGCTGGCTAGAATATGGCGTCCCACTGATAACACTGACAAACAACATTTTTCTTTCTTATATAAGAATAAGTGTTCTTATGTCAGTTTTTTGCGCTGATTTCAAATTTGAAATCCGTTTATCTCTATCACGTCAGGTTTTTAAGATATTTGTGAATACATATATTTTTGGAAAACCGTTATGTGCTCCGTTTCATTTTTACTACATAACTTATTAAAAATTAATAAAATGCAAAATAATTCCACTTTTTATACTGCTAAAAGATGCATGACATATGTTACGCTATTTTTCCAATAGTTACTGTATTTTGAAATAATTCTGAGCGAAATATGGCTTCTAGAAGTTGTAGAAATTCGGCTGATCTGTTCTGTTACGTGTGCGGATATTTTACCGATCGTGTTCACCAGAAAAACTTTACACCATTACTAAAGAAAGCATATGAACTTTATTTCGATTCGAAAGTTGATGATGCAAATAAATCTTGGAAGCCAAATGCAGTTTGTTCGACTTTGTGCAAATACATTGGCAGGTTGGTTACGAAAATCGCCGAAGCATAAGTCGATGCCTTTTGGAGTGCCAGTAATATGGCATGAACAAGACAAATCACGCTACTGATTGTTACTTCTGCTTGACAAATATCCATGGTTTCACTTTTAAAACTAGAAAGTCTGTGGTTTATCCAAATATTGAATTGGTTTCGAAACCAGTGTCTCGTGATCCAATCACGTGTCCGATCCCAGTTCCACCAGAACAATATCCGTTGGACGTGAATGAACCATCAGAAAGTGATAGTTTACCTGCTTCAGAAACTAATTCTGACTCGGATTATATACCGGTGAATGATGGTGTTCACTTAATTAACCTTTCAGATCTAATACGTGATCTCGCTCTTACCAAAGGACAAGTGGAATTACTCGGTTCGCGACTCAAAGAATGGAATCTTTTAGCGCCCAATACTTTGATATCTAAATTTCGTCATAGACACAGAGAACTTGTTCAATACTTTGAGATGGATGATGACATTTGCTATTGCAAAATTCCAGTCGCCTACTCTGTTCATATGAAAGAAACTTATGACAATATGGCTATACTTTTGGCAAAAATAAAGTACAATGACTACCAATGGCGGATTTGTGGAGACCTAAAGGTCATTGCAATTCTCACGGGCATGCAGACTGGGTATACTAAATTTTGTTGCTTCCTATGTGAATGGGACAGCCGCAACAGACAGGAACATTATGCAAGAAAGGTGTGGCCTATCAGGGATCGTATGCAGCTCGGGCATAAAAATGTAATACACGAGCCATTAGTTAACAAAGACAGCATCATTTTAACACCGTTACATATAAAGTTGGGGCTCATGAAGAATTTCGTAAAAGCATTAGATAAAATGAGCAAAGCTTTCACTTATCTTCGAGAAAAGTTTCCGCAAGTTAGCGATGCAAAGATAATGGAAGGTATCTTTGTAGGACCTCATAATAGGAAAGTTATTGCAGACAAACAATTCGAGAACTTAATACATGGTAGTGAACTTCACGCATGGATGGCATTCAAATCGATCGTCGATAACTTTCTGGGAAATCACAAATCTGTCGACTATGTGCATATTGTTAAGCAGTGCATAGATGCATACAGAATTATGGGCTGTAACATGTCCCTCAAAATCCATTTGCTCGATTCGCATCTTGACTTTTTCCCTGACAACCTTGGCGAAGTCAGCGATGAACATGGAGAACGATTCCATCAAGATATCGCCGTAATGGAGTCACGTTATCAAGGACGGTGGAGTGTGACCATGCTTGCCGATTATTGTTGGATGTTTCATCGCGATGTACCACATGCCATTCACCGACGAAAGTCGACTGCAAAGAAATTCAAGCCTACATAATTGTTATACTTCTTGTACGAATGATGTTATAATACTGTATGCGTTGTTAAAAAACTTCAATTGCGTATTTCTCGAGATCCCGACCTGATAGAGAAAAACGGTTTGCAGATTTAAAAACAGCGCATTAAAATTGACCAGAAAAACATAGAAATGTTAGAGAAAGAAAAAAAAAATTTTTTTTTGTTAGCCAGTGTAATATATAATATCTCCTGGAAATCACTCTTCTAGCATTAACGAACAGTGCATCTGGACAGTCTTATACAAAAATGGCAATTGCTTCTACTGTTTTTTCTACAATATAAAAGCTTCTGTCCAATCAGCGGACTTCCCCTCTAATATTCAAATATTTAAACTACAATGTCAATTTTAGGTCCAGTTTCTGTCTAGTGTGTAATATTTTTCTGTCGGTCTGTCCGTACGAACTTGGTTTTTCCCAAAATTACACTTGTTTCTAGACGAAACTACAAAAAAACTACACAAATTTTCCCCCACTTACTTATACGATTTCGAGGCAAAGTTATTTTTAGCTTCTACCCTCCCTTTTTTTGCCCCTTGTCCACCTGCAGTTTGTTTTTATGCGTTAGGCTCAAGGACGCGTCAAAAGTGATTTTTGTGAGAAGTATGCACAAATAACTGTCGGCTAGTCTGTATTGAACAATACAGTCTTTCGTCAATATCTTCCGTGTTATCTGTCCGTCTTCGTAATTAAAAGTATATTATTTTTCTGGGAAAGATGGGCTATCAAACTAGCTATTTTTTATTCTCCTAAACTTATTATTAAGAAAAAACCTTTTTTTTCAAGGTTAGTTTTGAAATTTGTTTTTGTACCTTCGTTCACGGCGTTTTGCCGCTATATTCAAACTAAAACGACTAATTACCGTAGAACGTCCAAGATACGACTGTTTCTGACAAGAGCTAAGGTCGTTTTTGTCCATTTCCTTACATTGTGTCAACTAGTGGCGTAATTTTTTCTTTAAAAAAACTACAAATTGCGTCTTTTAGACTTTAGATTCAAACACGTGTTCCGACCGTCACATTTTTTTCTTTTATCTCCGTTTCCACCCCGTCGAAAAGGATAGTCCGTTAGTCTGCATGTTATAACTAGTTAATTTTCAATGGCGCTAGAAAACGCGGGCATGGGCGAGAATGTATCAGCGTATCTTACCTATATTTTTATCCCTACGTGTTATTTTACCTGTTTACTTTATAAATGGAGGAATTTTAACGTTGCATCATTGTAATTTCACCACAGAGACAAAGAACAAAATGGATTACAGCAAGACTAATGCTCCCTCAGGCGTGTCGTAAGAGGAAACTTATGACATTGTGCAGGTGCTGTCATCCTCATCATGTAAAACAGTTGCTACAGAAACCATCGCTGCAAGCTCTACATGAATGTTTTAATGCAGGCTTCATGCACGGATATCAGCTGCGGTGGTTGCCCCCTGCTCCACAAGTGTCGAAAATGTAAAATTAATGTCATCTTTATGTGCCTATCCGATATTTTTGTCGGTTGATTGTCGCAGACTCGATACATTTTTCTCCCACTCGCAGTTCAGTCGTCAGACACCAGGTCACGCCCCAAGATATTTATGGCGTTAGGAGAAGGGGTCAGATTACGTCATCAAGTCATGTAAGGAGAGAACAAGAAAGTATTCAGTGGGGTACTGGAAGATGAGACAGGTATGTATTTCAGAGCTGGCATTTGCTGATGATGTTGCCCTGATTGCTAAATCAGAGGCACATCTCCAATCCAACCTGCAAGTCTGGAAGGAAGAGCTGGAGAAGAGAGGTATGGTCATAAGCAGCTCTAAAACAAAATCCATGGTGATATCACGAGAAGAAAGAAGACATCAGATTAAGCTGGGAGAACAGGTCCTGGAGCAGGTCGACCACTTTAAATACCTCGGAGCTATTATAGACCGAAAGGGAGGCATCAAAGAAGAGTTGGCCACTCGAAAAGCAGCAGCTGGGAGACTTTTTCAGGCCATAAATCGAGGATTCCTCAGCAAGAGAGAGGTTGGTAAGAAAACGAAGATGGCAGTACACCGCTCCACCTATGTCCCAGTCTTGACATATGGATGCGAGTCATGGGCAATGACTACAGCCCATAAAAGCCAGATCCAAACCTCAGAAATGAGGTATCCGAGGAAGGTGGTTGAAGTAACAAGAAGAGACATGGTCCGCAACCAGACGATACGTCAAGGCCTAAAAACCCATCCCCTGCATACCCAAGTAGAACAGTCCCAACTAAGATGGTTTGGCCATGTCTGCAGAATGGGAGAAGATCGGCTACCACGACAAGCATGGGAAACAAAGAGCCAGGGATGCAGACCCCAGGACGACCCAGAGTCCGCTGGGAGGACAACATTAGACAATCTTTGAAGGACCGAGGACTAGAATGGAACCAGGCCAGGAGGAAGACAGCCGATAGGATAGTCTGGCGCTCTCTCTTCCAAACCTCTACACCTCACGGTAGAAGGGGAACGACTAAGTAAGAAAGAATGTAATGACTTTTTGTTAAGCGACTGTATGAACCCTCCTTGATAGATTCTTTCTGAGACCTACAGATGTCTAATTAAAAGTAGTATCATATTACTTGGAGGAAATCGTAAATATTTCACTCTTTACTAGAATAATGGGAGGTCTGATTCCGTCTCACGAAACGCAAAACTCTAACAGATAGCCATGTAATTGCAAACTAAATTCTTTATAGGAAAAACTCTTTATATGGGGACACAAAACTATCATTCCTCACTACTGCTTTTCCAAGTCTGGAGTAAATTCATCGAATAGGCAAAAGATACAGAGAGCATTTATTAAATCTCTGGGCCAGCCATTGGATAGAAATCCTTGCTGAGTGGTTCGAACCAGGAAAGACAAGATCTCCATTAATCCTGTGGTTAAAGGGAAGAGCTGGGAAATCCTGAGACTGATCTTGTTTTCCTGAACCAGCGGGCAACCTCAATTGACTTTGGTAAGTGGAGCATAGTCCAAGTGACCTGTTCTAACATTACCAAGATACCACCCTATATCTTATGCAGATTCGATGCTGGACATTTCAGCTAAGTTGATATCTGCACTGGAACCCATCTGTCTCCTACACATAATTATGATGAAACAGTAGTGACACAAAAACTCTGTTCAATTAAAAACAGTTAAAAATTATTTAATCTATAACACCGAAAATATTTTCAAACATACAGGAAATACCAGGGTGGAACATCAGTGGAAGGTCAATAAACAACCTTAGATATGCAGATGATACCGTGTTGTTAGCTGAAAGCGAACAGGAGTTACAAGAACTAGTGAAGCAAGTGAACAGTATAAGTCATGAATATGGACTCGACATTAATATTGAGAAAACAAAAACTATGATAATTAGCAAAACAGACGATAAACCCACATTAAAGATAAGCGTAAATGGGAAAATCCTGGAACAAGGCAAGAGCTACGTATATCTTGGTCATATAATAACAGAAGATGGCAGCTGTAGAACAGAAATCAAGAAAAGAATAGGAATCGCCAAAGCTACATTCAACAACATGAAACATATACTGACATCTAAAGTTATCTCACAAATTAAAACTGAGAATCATAAAGTGTTATATATATTCTGCATTTTTGTATGGTGCAGAAACATGGACGATGAATAAGCATTTGGAAGAAAGAATTGAGGCTCTTGATATGTGGATATATAGAAGAATGGGGCGTATCTCATGGAAAGAGAAGAAAACAAATAAGGAGGTCCTAGAAAATCTAGGTATGAAAATAGAACTAATGAGGGAGATCAAAGTTCGGCAGCTAAAATACGTTGGCCACATAAAAAGGCATAACACCTTGCAGAAGACCATAATAGAAGGGAGAGTTGAAGGCAAACGTGCAAGGGGAATACAGCGCTATAAGTGGGAAGATAACATCAAGAGATGGACAGGAAAGAGTCTATCAGAGTGCACCACCAAGACAAGAGACAGAAGACGTTGGAGATCCATTACAGCCAACCCTCGTTGTGGAGATGACAGCTGATGATGATGATGATTTTCTTCCATATCTTTCTTTTGAAACTCACTGTTAGGGAAACCTTCGCCAAATATTACGAGCCATATTCAGTGAGTCATTCAGGGAAAGATTTGATACGTTCTTCAATACATTCTATTTCTACTGTCATTCTATTTCTTTAAACGGTCAGCCACATTGATGTAAGTCCTTGTTTTTTGGTTTAAAAATATAAATATATTCCTCATTACATTGGGTTTTATGAGCAATGAAGAAAAGCTCTTATTTTTCGTAGATATATTATGTTCTGTTGTCTCTCACACACTTATCTGGGCGTGGTCGTGATAAACTTTGTTAAATATCTTCAACACACAAACACATTTATCAGCGCATTCAAAGGAGCCAGCGTCGAAGTACATGCTCTGGTATGTAGCAGTTCCGATTTTCACATTGAGATTCTCAGTCCTATGCTCAGCCTCATGTTAGTCGTCTCTTACGACATGCCTGAAGGGACAGTGGTGCTATTCTTTTTGTGTGTCCTCAGAGTCCATCATTTAATGATGTTTCTTCAACTGCATTCTGGCTATCATTTGCCGCATTTATTCTCATAATCTTTATAGTTTTTCTGTAGATTCTCAGACCCAGTAACTGGGATTTTTCACCCAGCACGTTCAGTTTATCCTTCGTTCTTTTCCGGTTATCGGATGCGAGGTAAAATCGCGGTAAAATCTAGATCACGAGGCTGTTTTGCCAGACTCCCGACTTCCATTTCTTTTGGTAGATGTTGTTTTCATAATCCAGTATATTGCCAGTAGGAAGATAAATGATGACAAAAGGCTTCCCTGTCACACTTCAGTTGTTTATCTCAAAAGGTTATGTAATTTGCCCGTCATGAAGAGCTTTGCTGGGGATATCTTCGTATTATTTCTTTACTAGATTAATGAAGTTGCGGGGAACTCTGCAATGCCCCATCAGTTTCTAAAGTAATTCTGTCTAAATTGTCGGCGGCATTATTTGCCGTAAATTAAATTTAAAATAGTGAAATTGTTTACTAGTTCTGTTAGCAGTTGTATACACTGTGGCTGTCTGGTCTGTACAGGATTAGTTTTGTCGAAAACCTACTTATTTAAATCCTCACAAAGTCTGTCTACGGCCTGTTGAAATCTGTCAAAGACGATCATGTTTAATAATTTCTCAGACACTGAAAGTAACATTGTTGCTGCGTAATTCGTGCTACAAGTCCCTTTTTAAGCAACTTAACCAGATATCCTGTTGTTATTGTCTTCTTCCAGACTTTACCTAACCGTTTGTAAAATATCCCAGGAGCAGTGTCCTTGTCTTATTTGATGGCCTCTTCTGGAATGCCTGATGGGTTTAGCACAAATGATGTGTGTGTGTGTGGGGGGGGGGGGGGGGAATTAACTTCAGAACAAATCAACATTACCAGTGGCCAACTAAAGAGTGAGAGTATTTTTAAAGCCAGGGCGAAGAAATAAACATTTGATCTTTTTTGAAGCATTTCTATTGTGGCGAAACATGATCGCCTTTCCCAGTCGATACGGCAAGAGAAGTAGAAACTCAAATTTAATTAAAGATCCTGCTTTAACTCTTAGTCATCGTGCCAATTTGGTGTCCTCAAATCTGTTTAATTGTTAACCCTTTGAAAATAAAGTTCGTTCGTTCTGCGCGTAAGAACCACTGTTTGCTCAAATCATAATTATTGCTTTCCAAGCTTAATTCCAGGATGTATTCTTTCCTGTAGCACTCAGCTAATACGTTTCTGTTACTTAGGGATCCATTTATTTAAATGAGTGTTTTTTTTAAATGTGTGTGTTGTTTTTTCTCTCCCCTGTTTCAGTTGGTTTAAATTGGCTTATCAACAAACAAGTGTGTAGCAACCACAGTGTTATTTTTAAACTGTAACAGTTATGATAAGTAACTTCAGATCTTTTCGCCTCTATCTAGCAAGTTACCGTTACGGACGTGTTATAAGCCAGCGCCCTCTTTATCTCACACTTCTCATCTAATTATCTTGTCCTTTCTAGAACATTCTCATCAAATTTTCTTCTGTTCCTAGCTCGTATTCCATATCTAATTATCACTTGTTTCTTAACTGGTATGTCTCAACTTATTTGATTATGTTTGTAGTTCATACTTCTCATGTTTACTTACTTGACTTGACTTGTTTGGTCCATTATTGTCCTGAAGCGTAGTGGGGAGCTGAAGTTTCCGTTCTTGTGCCAAGTGAGTCGCACTAGCTGCGGTGAGCCCGAGATGTTGTTATATTTATGTAATGTTGTCTGTTTGTCTGCCTCTTGCTCTTTCGCTGCCCTGAAACCAGGCGCTTCTCGTGCAGTGATCTATTATTTCCTAACTCGTACGTCTCATCTCATGTTCTTCTGTTTTTAAGTTCATATGTCTCATGCAATTAGTTTTAATTTCCTAGTTAATATTTTTCATTTATCATTGTTTTTAGTATTTTCTGCCGGATACGTCACTTCTAATTTTGTTATTCTTTTAGCATATGTTTCATTGTGGTGAAATTACAGTAATGCAACGTTAAAATTCCTCCATTTATAAAGATAATAGGTAAAATAACATGTAGGGATAAAAATATAGGTAAGATACACTGATACATTCTCGCCCACGCCAGCGTTTTCTAGCGCCATTGAAACTAACTAGTTATAACATGCAGACTAACGGCCTATCCTTTTAGACGGGGTAGAAACGGAGATAAAAGAAAAAAAATGTGGCGGTCTGAACACGTGTTTGAATCTTAGTCTAGAAGACGCAATTTGTAATTTACGCCACTAGTTTGACACAATGTAAGGACATTGGAACGAAAACCGACCTTAGCTCTTGTCAGAATACAGACTTGCTCAGCTTGGAAACGTTCTACGGTAAATAGTAGTTTTTAGGTCAGTTTTCTTGCGATGATTTCAAAGTAAAAAATTACGCCACTAGTTGACACAATGGTAGAAGGAAAATTGGACGAAAAATTTTACGACCTTAGCTCTTGTCAGAAAAATGCAGACGTAAAGCATAAGTCGATCTTGGACGTTCTACGGTAAATAGTCGTTTTAGTTTGAACGATCCAAGTACCACCAGAACATATATCGTGAAGTTTACGAAGATTACATACCGGTACAAAAACAAATTTCAAAACTAACCTTGAAAAAAACTCAAAGTAGTTTTTTTTTCTTAATAATACTTTGAGTTTAGGAAAATAAAAAACATAGCTAGTTTGATAGCCCATCTTTTTCTGAGAAATAATATACTTTTAATTACACAGACGGACAGATAACACGAAAGATATTGACGAAAGACTGTATTGTTCAATACAGACGAGCAGACAGTTTTTTGTGCATACTTTCACTAAAGTTACATTTTGACGTCCTTGAGACTAAAAATGCAGAAAAAACAAACTGCATGTGGACAAGGGGCAATCATGGGGAGGGTAGAAGCTAAAAATAACTTTTGCCTCGAAATTTTATACGTCATTGCAATTCGCACTGCATGCAAGCTATATGAAATGGGAAACAGCCGCAACAGACAGGGGAGACAAAAAAAAATTGTGTAGTTTTTTTGTAGTTTCGTCCAAAACCAAGTGTAATTTTGGGAAAAACCAAGTTCGTACGGACAGACCGACAGAAAAATACTACACACTAGACTGAGACTGGACTGAAATTGGACATTGTAGTTTAAATATTTGAACGGTAGAGGGGAAGTCCGCTGATTGGACGGAAGCGTCCATATTATAGAAAAAAAGTAGAGACAAGTGCCATTTTGTAGAAAACTGTCCATATACACAGTTCGTTAATGCTAGAAGAGTGATTTCCAGGAGATATTATATATTATCAGTGGGACGCCATAATCTAGCCAGCAGCTCAGCTGAGTTTTGCTAGTACAACGTAACTGTGTTTTCAAATTTGAATTGTGGTAAGGGAAAAAGTATTTACTTTTTTTATTTAATAATTTTGAGTGATTGATACTGCCATGTCATGAAAAATGATTACGACAAGTGAGTGCTTATTCTAGGTCCCCAGCGACAGTTCAGGGCCTAGAGGCAAACAAATAATATAGGAAAACATATCCAAGACTATAGAAGACAGATCTATATTTGAGATCAGTGGGAACATATCACCCACCTTATTGGATGGAAAAGGAGACTAATGAACATATTTCGGATGCAATGCAGTCATGTGAAACTAGTGCCATTTGATACCGCCTGGGTGAGATGTGCTGAGTCGGTCAGAGAGATCTGACCCGGTCTTTGTAATTTTTTTTTTGCTTTGTTGTGTGTAAAATGGTGAAGTAGGCAGTGTGTTGACACATGGCACAAATTTTGGTTTCAGAGTTTCTGATCTGGCACTACACTAGTGTCAGATGCTTTGAAGAGATCCAAGAGTGGATGACTTAGAAGCCTACCATCTTACCTCAGCAACTGTGAGGAGTGGGCCACTTGAAGTCTTTACTACAGCGACACAGGCCAGATAAGTTGAAAACCTGGCCTGCTGTGGATTCATCAAATTTTTTCCACGATAAAATAAATAAACAAAATCCTGGTGTATAAAAACTATACCACAGTTCCATATTTCAAAGACAATGACTATTGTAAACAGAGATCGGGTATGATGACACCACCCCGACTAGACATCCAGTGCTAGTTTTCCAAAGACACTGTAGTTAGTGTTAATGTTAACCAATGTAACAATATATCTATGTACAAAATTTTCATTTGATTATTCAATATATATATGCACTTTTATTGATAAATACATATTGTTTCATACGTCCTGACCAGAAGACAATTTGGTTCAGGACTAAATAAATTCTCAAAAAATTGTAAAATTTAAATTCTAAAGCCAGTGTTAGTTGATTTGATCATAGAGCTTATTATTATTAGACTTAGTGTTTACATGTGTGTGTCTGTGTATTTAATTACCTACACATCACATTTCATTACCCTAGACATTAAACGTAGTTAACATACATAATAGCAGAATAAGTTTGTTTGAGGTCATAAGTGGTAGCAGAAAGGCATTATGTAACTCACATAAACTGTTATCTTCAGGAGCCTTCACAGCTGACCTCATCCAGTACACTAAGTAACATATCAACCACGCAATAACATCAAAAACCACTACATTCATTTATCATTGTTTTTAGTATATTATACCGGATACATGTCTTCTAATTTTGTTGTTTCTCTTAGCATATGTTTCTAATTTAATGTTCTCTTCTGTCTTTCTTCATGACCCAGATGACGTAGTCAATGCTTGTCCACAGCTTCCTGTCCCTAGAACTGTTTATCAGTTCCGTTGTTTACTTCTTTCCATGCCATTGTGTCAGACTGCCCAGTATCTTCTCTTTTTGTCACCCTCTTGTTTTTCTTCAGTCTTTCCTGGTTTCACAGTATATTCTAGCTTTCCTCTTCCCATAGCATGTCCAATGACATTGAATTGCTTCGTATTAAATGTGTAATAAAGGCTAAGATTGCTGGAATTATGTATCAAACGTAAAACTAGCAGGGATTGGCATATTAGAGGATGCATCCATCGTGTATACAACCAGCGTGCTATAGGACCAGTTCACATTCAAACCCTTCGACATTTGCTGAGGGAGACTGATCCCCTACGTGTTTACCCAGAGTGTAGTGATGTCAATCTTAACTTTAAATGTGTGATAAGCATCTTTTAGTTACTGACTTCTTTTGGGACATCCTCAATACTCTTTTTAGCTGTCCCTGGCATTCTTAACATACTTTTGTAAAAGCATATCTCTGTGGATCTGTTCCCTAGCTCACATTTATCACATTTTCGTGTTATTTCTAGATCATACTTTCATAGACAAAATGCGGAAAGTGGCATCTTGAAATCTTGATCAGGTTGTTGTGATATAAGGGGAGAGTACGCCCGACGATGTGAGACAACGAAAAGATAATTACCGGTAAATGCGGGCGAAAAGGAAGATAGTAAAAGGGATGGAAAGAAGAATGAATGAGCGAATGACATTTCTTCACAGTTTTATTTACCTATTGCTTATGCCGTGCTGTCATGTTGTTTTTCTTTAAATTGTCTTTTCCCCTTTGCGATCCATCTTCTTATGTGTCGTCTTCTGTACCTGCACTCTTCCATTTATAAAATTTATGCCAGTGCAAGCCGATACTTTTTATCTAACTTACTGTTGCGTCATAGATCACACTATTTATCGCAGTCTTTTCTGTTACAGCTCGTATTTGACACCGAATTGAAACGTTCCTTGTCTTTTAGAAAAAAAATATTTTAATTGCCATACTCTGAATTTAACCACATCTAATATTGTCCAGACGAAACAACTCTCACACTTGAAGCTAATTTATGTTTATATAATATGTTGTGACAGTATCCATCCGTATGAGACAGTTCAGCATGTGCTGCTGACTTGCCCAGGACTCTCCACAGACAGACGACAGCTATTGCCGAGCTCCCCAACAATCATAAACACTCTATACAGCACCACTTAACAACTACAGAACACATGCAAATTCTTCAGCTTGGCATTGACTGCTAAAGAGCGACCAGCTCAGCAGCCCTAGTTAATCAACAACAGCAACAATATAATATTACCTTCCCCCTCCACTCCTTTTTTTAAACATTTTCTCTTCACCTATATAAAATCTCTTAATACTTATAAAACTTATTTATAACTGCCTTCTCCTCTATCGTTCATACCCCCAAAACAGCGCAGAGAAGACCAACGACAAACAGAAATATTTTTACACCTTGGCATATCTAAGATGTCTGCGAGATGTACGCGATTTCCACGTGGGAGATGAGTGCATTTTCAGTTGGTTAGGGAGATGGGGGGAGAGATAGGTTCATATCAAGCGCATCTTTCCTGCTCTGGTTGTTTTATCTCATTCCTGGCTGCAGATATACGGTGGCACGCACGTTTTATGTCTGCCTGTCTCTCTGTCTTTTTTTTTCTACACATACTGGTTCCTTTACACATATACACACATGCTTCGATGCCTTCGACCTGTTCTAGAATGTGATGCCCAGGAGTTATTTCCTATGTAACCCGGACATATACCTTGTATTGTTTTAAATGTGTTTGTGTGCATGCGTGTGAGTATGTATGTATGTATGTATGTGGTAACAGCCCTCATTAACGCTGTATGAATATATGTAAATTTACTTTATGTAAATTCTAATGATTCTCCTATATGGCATGTTGTATTTTATTATATCATGTCAGTACATATCAATGTATTTTCTGGAGAATAAAGATTCTGATTATATATATATATATATATATATATATATATATATATATATATATATATATATATATATATATATATATATATATATATATATATATATATGTGACGATTTTACCATGATACAACGATAAAATATCTCCAAATTTAACGATAAAATGTAGGGTTAAAAATAACCCGTAAGATACTAGGAGGCATGCTCGCCCACGCCAGCCTTTCCCACCGCCATTTAAAACTAACAAGTTGGAAGTGCAGACGAAACGTTTACCCTTTGTAGACGAGGGGGAAACGAAACGGAGATCAAAAAGGAAAAATATGACTGAACACGTGTTTGAAGATCGCAAGGCTAAAAGACGCAATTGGGGGTGAAAGGAAAAAAATTCACGTCCCTAGTTGACATAAAGTAAGGAAATGGACAAGAAAACGACTTTAGCTCGTGTCAGAAACAGTCATTTCTTGGACTTTTACGATACTTGATTGTTATTTGAATGCCGCGGCAAAACACAGGAGAGAAGGTTCTCGAACATATTTCAAAAAACCAACTAACCTTGAAAAAGTAACTTTTTATTAATAATAATGGTAGGAATATAAAACCTAGCTAGTTTGATGGCCCGTCTTGAGCAGAGACATAATATACTTTAAATTATACAGACGGATAGATAATAATGAAGATATTGACAAAAGACTGTGTTGTTCATATCAGACGAGCGACTGCACTGTTAAAAAATGTCACTAAATTTTCAAAAAAAATTGCGGCTTTGAGACGCAGTGCTAAAATCGAGCTGTAATTAAAGAGAGGGGAAATGGGGGAGTATTGTGGCTAAAAATAACTTCGGAGGCAAAAGTGTGTAGGATACTGCATGGAGGGGTTCAATAACCAAGCGTGTTTTTTGTATGAAAAACAAGTAGAGACAGACGGACTAAAAGACAGAAATACATACTTGACTGAGAGCTGACTGAAGTGACTTTTGGTTTGAGATTTGAAAGCAAGGGGGGGAAGTCGGCGATTGGTCAACGCATTTTATAGTAGCGGGACAGAGATGTGAAATTTTGCCATTTACATAAGTCTGTTCAGAGACGCAGTTTAAATTAATAAGTGGTGGTGATTTCAGAAGTATACAAATATATAGTGGGACGCCATCATACAGCCAGCAGCTCAGCTGAGTTTTGATAGCAAATTTAACTGTGTTCTCAATTCTGAATTCTGAATTGTGAGTTTCTGTTTGGCACCAAAGCGGTGCCGAATGCTGTTGTAAAATACACAAGCGTGGACCAGTGCAGTCTAACATTGTGTCAGAGCAGCCGTATATTGCCCCCAGCACGGAGAGGTGGGGCCACCAGACTCCTGTACATGATCGACGCAGTCGAGATACGTGAGATCTGGCCTGCTGGAAGTTCACCAACTGATTTATCAACTAATTTCTCAAATAATTCAGCACCCAATAAAAGACATACCATTGTGGGAAAAATAAACCTTGTATTCATCCCATAAGTCAATGGACAATGTTTGGCAGTCATAGGCTGGGCGTGATGATGCCACCCCAACAGTACATACAGTGTTAGTCTCCTGGGACAATCTAATATAAATTATATTAACTAGACTTATAACATACCTTTGTAATCACATTCCATTTTATTATGTCATATAATTATGCATTTCATTTATAACTCCATAATCTTTCATATGTTCTGACCAACAAACGTCTGGATCCGAACAAATAAATTTACAGAAAATTTAATATTTAAAACTAAAACAGCCTGAGTTAGTTCAGTGTGTTATACATTATATTATTATTATTATTAGACTTATTAAATATCTGTGTGTGTGTGGGTAATCTACTACAACACATTACAATTCAGTACCCTAGACTTTTTAACGTAGCTACATTCATTAGTAAAAAAGATATGTTTGAGGTCGTTAGTGGTAGTAAGAAGGGCCTTCTGTAATTCGCATCAACATTTATCTCAGGAGCCTTCACAGCTGACCTCATTCATTACACTAGGTAATATCACCACCATACAAATACCATCAAAACCACTACAATATATATATATATATATATATATATATATATATATATATATATATATATATATATATATGTGATGCTTCAAAATTATGTATACACACTTCGAATGCATATAACTCGCACATAACTTAACATACAGTTTCGCTATTTTGCAAGAATAGAGCGGAATATTGCTAGATATAAATGAATAATATCATTAGATTATTACTCATGAAGTTTTTTTCTTTGTTTAATTGAAGGCTATGCTCATCTCAAAACGTGTACAGCGAGGAACTCGAGACATCCAATTAAAAGTGCATGTTTCACTATTAATGTAGTAACAATACAGTATGGCAGTCAGCTGCTCATTGCTGCTAACAATGCATTAATGCAGATCGTCGACACTGAACATTTGTGACTTGAGATGTGAAAATTCCATAATTCTATCTCAAATGATAATTGACTTATCAGCTTTCAAAGTGTGTATACTTATGTCACGTTGTAGAGCTTCAAGACCAGTAGCTCCTGTTGTGTGAAAACGAAAAGACATAGTGGACAACACTTTTTGAAGATAATGTTCGGTGCGGAAATTTTACTTTATCCAACTCACGTTCTTGAGACCCTGAACTCACTGAATACAAGCACGCAGGAAAAATAATAAATTATTATTTCATCAAGCAAAAAAAAAAAAAAATTAATAAATAAACAATAAATAAATAACTAAAAATATAATGTTGGCAGTATTCGTTAGAAATGTGTCGGCTTTCCGGGAGTCGACAGTTTTCATGAAACAGTTTTACGTTAGTGAGAGAAGCTGTAAGAAGTAATGATAAAATATGTCTGCACCGAAATCTTCAATAAAAGACTACTTCGCTTCAGTTTCTGCCTCAGGGTTACACAATTTTACCACTATGCATGTCCGGTGAGCAGTTTCAGCAGCTAATCCTATGACAGTTAATTACGTTTAAGATTATTCTGATATTAAAAGCAAAAGTTTTCAACAGTTCAGTTCCACTTTTTGGGGGTTTACGTTGTTCTATGAGTATACTGCAATAGGAAATGGAGCTTTGAAAACTGTACTCCCGAAATTCTTTTTTTTTTTTTAAATAAAATTTTGCCTCGTTTTGGCGAGGCGCGTACCGTTTCAACCTAGTCGGTTATATTAGGGCGCACGTCCAAATAAAAAAGACCTTTATGTTTGATAATTCTTATTAAGTGTGCTGCCTTTTTCTGCACCCTGTTGACGTGAAGCGCCATTTTCAGCAATGAAGATTGCGACATCAAAACATAGATTACGACTGCAGTCTCTGGCTGACAATCTGCACGTGGGCTTATCAGCACGAATTTGAAAGATATGTACACCATATGACAATCAGGTTTAACCTTAAATTAGGTGAGTATTTAGTTAAGGTTCTAAGCAATTAATGTACACATCATCATCTTCAATACTTCGCTCTCGATATTACGAGCTTTATGTCAATCTGGTATGACCAGTTTTCTTCTTTGAAGTTTTCTGTCAACAAGTACGACCACTTTTCTTCAACTCAGTTTTCTGCCAACCACTGCTGTCTCTTCTCCAAACCAGTTTTACGTCAATCGGTGAGCCCACATTTCTTCAGATCAGTTTTCAACCAACCACTACTATCTCCTCTCCAAGCCAGCTTTCTGTCAACCAGTAGGACAACTTTCCTTCAAGTAATTTTTTGTGTTTGTTTTGGATGTCAACTACTGCGATCTCTTCTCCAAGTCAGTTTTCTGTCAACCGGTATGACCACTTTCCTTGGAAAAAACGTTTCTGCCATTCCACAACTTGCTGAGGTGGAGTCGCGGAACTGAAAGAAAGATCCAGACAAATATGGGATGTAAAGAGTGGGCGAGAGGAGGACACTTATATTGGATTGTACATACATTTAGATAACCAGCCGGTAGTCTTACAAGACAATCCCTATTCTGGAACCCCCGCATTAGGAGAAAGAAAAGCAGACCAAACACACAAATAAGTGAACTAGACACACCGATAACATGGACAAATAAGACATAGAAAGACCTTGAAAGGATGGTACAGGACAGGAAAGCTTGTTGAGCACCTGTTACGAATGGGGAGCTGAAATGGTATTGATGATGATCGTCTTCAAGTACCATGTCTCTTCCCCAACTTCCTGTATCCAGTACTATTTTTCGATTCTGTTGTTGACTTCCTTCCACGCCATAATGTTCAAACTGTCCAGTATCTTCTGTCTTTGTCGTCTCCTGCTGTTGTTGACTTCCTGTAGTGAAGTAAATGTGTATGACAACACGCTCAAAATTTTCCCCGCTGATAAACTAGCTATCGTATTTTTAAATCTATAAATAACTACAGTATTTGAAATTTGTCTGAGGGCCTAGTCAAATTTACCGCCAACAATTTATCTAGTGTATTTGAATTTGTCTAGGAAACCAGTCAAAAGTTACCGCCCACCCAAAAATTATCTAAGAGCATAGTACAAATTTAACAACCAATCAAATCGTTTCCTTTTCTTGTAGTGATAAGAAAATTTTGGTTGACGTGGAAATAATGCCTATTTTGTGTTTTTGACCGAGCGAATATATTTGGTTTCCTAACAACTAAAAATAGTTAAACAGTAGGAAATGTCTCAAATTATAGCGCTGATATTGCTTAACACTTAAACATAAAGATTCTCTCACAATAACATTATATTAACTTAGTAAAATGGATTTTAGTAAGATTTTCATATCAGGGTAAGGCCCAATTTAATTACTTAAAAATTACCCAGATTGAAATGCATAGGAATACCAAAGGCATATCCATATAGAACGATAGAGAATAATTGGCCGTTTAATTATCACTTTTGATAATTAAAATCGGTCCACTAATAACTCTAATAGAAAATATTAAAAATTAGTAGATTATACAAACAGGATAATGAAAACGTAAGTCAAGATTTCTTGGGAAGACTTTTTGACTTTACTCCTGATTGGGCGGGTGTTGGGCTATAAATAGTAACAACCTCTTGTAATTTTCCGCCATTCAATTTTAAAACTTAGCACATAGCTGACCGAAGTAAAGACAGTATCGACCACGTCTTTTGCCTTCCTGGACTTGAAAGCAGTTCTAGATCCTTATGTGGGCCAGATTCAGCGTGTGTGTGTGTGCATAATTACCTGAGAGTAAACAAGATGTCTTTATTTGTATATTTTGTTAATTATTGATAACCAGCCAAAAAGGTTCAGTACCGATTCAAAAGTGAAACTGCAGAACGGATGTGTCACGGTCACATTGACCTAAATTGTGGCAGTGTGTAGTGTTGGAAACATGCTCGCGATGCGAGAGAAACTGAAAAAAAAAATGTGTATAATGTTTGAAACTATGGCATAATTACGACCAGTAAGTTCTAGTAGGGAATTAAATTTGTATTTTCGTCTGGAGTGATTCATTGTTACAAGATACTGTATTAGGCTTACAGGAATTGTCGGCATAAAGAAATCAAGCTGTTACATATTATTTTGTACTTAACCTGATTATCGTACGGAAGATAAGCATGGGGCTCAGGATATTAACATGGAATCCATACAGGAAAAGATAATCACAGGAAACAGACCGTAGAAAAGAAATGATATGTCTAGTGCAACCTGTTAGCACACAATTTGACAAGGGTAAGTTGTGACGTCCTTTATGTGTATGTGGGTTAAAGCAGATGCCTACATAGAATGTGGTTATCCTTGATTCCAGGTTCGATCTCAGTATCTTGAAGAGATCTCTGGCCATTGTTACGGGAGGCTGCTGGAAAACCACAGCTCGGCATAAGTCAGGAGCTCTATCCAGCAGTATTTTCCTCAAGAATATGCAGATTGTTTGGTCATGACGTGGGCAGAGAAATTCAACAGCAGCCACAGATAAGTTACCAGCCAGTGACATAATTTCAGAAGCTCACCCAAGTTGAACATAGACAGTCTACTTAAACTTACCTTTGTATGATGACAAGGAATAGACATATAAACTATCTACATATTTAAAGCCAACATTCAAGATACAGTAAAACTTGACATTTAGTTGAATATAAAGTGAGAATAGCTTCCTGTGAACAAGATGCCTCATGGACCAAGATTTTCCTGTTATTTATTTTAAAGTGTAAAAATATTTCATTTCCTTTTTTGAGTATTCCTGACCTGCAAAGATTGAGGTTCAGGACAATTAAATTGTATATATAATTTCCAACAGTCTTTCTTACAAAGTTTATTACAGTTAAAGTTCTGTTTTGGAATTTTGTATTTGTAAAAATTTAATTCATCCCTAGACACATATTGAGTCAAATAAAACAAACAATACTATAAATTTTAATCTTTGGTGAGATCTTAAGAGGTAGCGGATAGGGACTCAGAGAACTTCATCATCATCATTCCTTACTCTGGGAACTTACATAGCTGGACCTCACCTTGATTGTCTATACACCCTTGCTCTTTTCAGAGAAGGGGTATTACTTATAAGACCAGTCTCTCATCTGGCACTATCCTGGTATCCTCTGATACACCTATTTGTCCAGGATATCCCACCATTTAGTAACATCTAAACCTCTTGTGACACTTCCTTCCACGCCATAATGTTCAAACTGTCCAGTATCTTCTGTCTTTGTCGTCTCCTGCTGTTGTTGACTTCCTTCCACGCCATAATGTCCAAACTGTCCAGTATCTTCTGTCTTTGTCGTCTCCTGCTGTTGTTGACTTCCTTCCACGCCATAATGTCCAAACTGTCCAGTATCTTCTGTCTTTGTCGTCTCCTGCTGTTGTTGACTTCCTTCCACGCCATAATGTTCAAACTGTCCAGTATCTTCTGTCTTTGTCGTCTCCTGCTGTTGTTGACTTCCTTCCACGCCATAATGTCCAAACTGTCTAGTATCTTCTGACTTTGTCGTCTCCTGCTGTTGTTGACTTCCTTCCACGCCATAATGTCCAAACTGTCCAGTATCTTCTGTCTTTGTCGTCTCCTGCTGTTGTTGCAGTATATTCCAGCTGTCTTCTTCTCATAACATGCCCAAAGGCAGTGTACTACTTCCTTTTGCAGATTAAATACTACATCAAAAAAGTTTTATAACTCTTAAAATGAGCTCTGAGAAAAAAAAATGTCTTGAAGTTTGACATTTTTGCGCAGTATTCAATTTCTCCTTGCAGTCTGGGCTGCCAGCCATCCCCTTTATCTTTGCTTTGTCTCACTCCAAAGTCCTTATGTTATTTTATTTGCACGACTGAAGCCTTCTTTTGTTATGCAGCTCCTGAAGACATATTACATACTTCTGGGAGATCCGCATTTCCCCTGGAATCCAAAAGATACTTGGCATATTCCACAGATCTGCATCTAAGCTTTAACACGTGATAGGCTTCAAAAAGTACATGCATATAATGTCTTTGTCCGGCTGGAACAGAGAAAAGGAAGTTGTCTTTTGAGAAATGCCTTGAAATGTAGTTTACGTAGAGTTGAATGATTGTGCAATTACTCATGTTCCATATTATGACTTGAAGAAGCTGAAGGGGCTGCACAGCAGTCAGTGGGAGTTTTTCGTTTCGTTTTTCTTTTGAAACATAAGTAAATAAGCGTAAAAAGGGTTAATATTCAGATAAATAATATTAATTTCAGCAGTGGTTTTTTTCCCCTCATTCCATACGTTTTTTGGGGGGTTTTATTTCATTTTAAATTACATATAACTTTGACATTAAACATAACCAGAGGCTGGATGTGAACGTGACTACTCGACAAAGGTAAAGGTGCCCCCCCCCCCCCCCCACTCCCATAGATGATACTTCCGCAAGGGAGCGAAGTGTTAGGGAGAATTCACTATACTAGGTCCAGCTTTTCATAAGGTGGGGTGACCAGTTCCCTTCTTAGCTGCCTTTGCCTTCCCTAACTCAAGAGCAGAGTCGGGTACCCATTTACAGCTGGGTAGACTAAAGTGTGACCGCTACCAGGTTTGGATCCCGGAACCCGGCAACGAGAGGAAAACACTCTAACCGCTTTGCTGATCGGACGCTCCTCAATATTCCAACAAGGTTTTGTTCAGAACTTGAACTGTGAAGTTCGTCAGAATCATAGGCTCTGTAAAACATCCACACTCTACTTTCATCATCATCATCCTTTTCGCTCCTTATGGAGCATAGAGCTACTCCTGTAGCTGGGCCCCTTGCAGGAGTCATGCACCAAGCATTCACATGCTCCTGCAGCAGTAGCTTCTGTAGCAGATTGTTGTGCATGATGAGGTTGGCAGCCTCACGCCTAACCTCATATAAGTCGCCTTGTACGACACGCATGAGGGACAGGTAATCCTGTTCTTTCTTTGTCTCATCAGTGACCCCCCGGGGAAAAACACGGGATACACTCCCCTGTGCTGTTTCATTATTTAGGTTAAAAAAAAAAATGTATGTCTGGCACTGATTTAATTTTTAGAGTGTAACTGACGAATATTTGAGAACTATATGAAAACCTCATTGTAAAAAACCTGACATGTCAAATTTGTTAGTAAAATTGAGTTAGTGCCCTAAGCACATTAAACATAATCCAAAGAAGTTATAAAAATTAAAATTATATTTGAAAACGCATTCGCCTCCAAGAAAATGAAGCATACAAACTGGCAATCCTTTTTTTTTTGTGTGTCATAGCGCTTCAAAGTTTAAAATTCAATTTTCTCGCATTTCATTTTTGTGGGACGTGTCAAGTTTTTCCAATGAGGTCATATTATGTATTACCGTTATTACGGGATCTGCCGATTAGGATAGGAAAAATTGATATTATTCCCTATTATCGCACTAATCAGAGAATTATAATTGTTTTGTCAGTGCACACATTAGACTCGCTCTTAGTGCTATTTTGCTGAATGAATTAGAATTAAATACTGACTATCTCAGGTTTTAAGGCAGCTATTCACTTGCCAAACACCCGTGTTTATGTATATTAAAGTTTTAAAAAAAGAATATCCAGATCTGTAATATGTCGCAATAACTGTACTCTAAATAAATAGACAATTATCTCCCGTAGATGTATTGTGAAATCAAATATTTTAGGCGATGCATCAACTTTTAATCTTGTTGACTGGTCTGTACCCGTTAAAGTAGCTGTCACTTTGTCAATAGTCATGGATTATTTAGACGAAACAGGATCTAAGGATAAGCGAGTGTGTTTAACTGTGATAAATGTTAACTGCTAGAAAATAATTTAACCTCTGAAGGCCCGTGATTTCAACAACTGAATACTACATTTTATACGTTATTCATTATTTAAATATTATCATCATTATCATCAGCCTCCTGGTTGTCCAAGTTATGGCGAACAGAGCAGTCTCGCACAAATTGTCGAACATCGTCGAAGACTTGAAAGCATATGTTTGTTGAAGGCCTATGCTCCTCAGGGAGCTAAAGGGTATTGATTGATTGATTATCATCATAAACAACAACAATATAGTCATCATCATCATCATCATTATTTACTCTTTATGGAGCATGGAGCCACCACTGAAGCTGGTCCCCTTGCAGTAAGCCTGTACCAAGCAGCCTCATGCTCTAGCTGGGGTGTTGTCTTTTGTACTTTGTATTACAGAATGAGGTTGCCAACCTCACGCACAGCCTCATATTATTCTCAAATTAAACTTAGCTGGATAATTCAAATATGCATCATATGTATTTTAGAATGTGACTTGTTTTATAAACTTGAGAAGTGATCATCTATTTCTGACATGATCCATATATAACCCTCTTGGCATTAATAGATGCGTTGTTGTGAAATTAATATACAGGGTGTTTCAAAATTATATATATACACACTTCGAATGCACATAACTCAAACATGACTTAACATATAATTTCACTGTTTTGCAAGAATGGTGCGGAATAATGCTACGTACAAATGACAATGCCGTTAGATTATGACAGTGAGGGACCAGAAACATCAGATTAAGACTGCATGTTTCACTATTCATTTAGTAACAATACAGAATTGCAGTCAGTTGTTCATCGCTGTGAACTATGCATTGTTGCAGGTCGGCGACAATTTGAACATTTGTGGCTTTAATTATGAAAATACCATAATGCTATCTCAAATAATAATTGCGTTTCACAGTTTGTATGCACAATTTTGAAACACAGTGTTGTTACGTATGATGGGTCATATATGGGGCACTGGGCCTAAAGGAATTAAGAAGTATGTACCGTAGAACTATTCATAAATGTTTTGTTTAATGAAACCCATCCTTGCTGAGAGGAGTAACTGATGGGAATATATGTGTTGACCCTGACATGATTGAGTATTATAAAGTCTGAGTGAAATAACTGATAGGGGTAGATGTGAACCCTGACAGGATTGAGTATTCCAAAGTCTGAGAGAAGTAACTAACAGGGACAGATGTGTTAACCCTGTCGTGATTGAGTATCGTTGTGTACTATCCAAAGGTGTGGTGTTTGAAAAGTGAAAGTAGTCTTTAATTAATTAATTTTAATTCAATTAATTATTTTGTTTTGTCAGTATACAAGGTTGGTTGTCTGCCATTGTATTAGTGTGTGAACATGGCAGATTTGGTAAAATTTAGATCAGCAACTCTGCAGATGAGAAAGGAGCTTGGCATAAGTGGTGATGCTCTCATTCAGTATGTCACAACAGAGTGTGATAAATTCATGGAAAGAGAAGACAGGAGATTGGAAACAGAAAGGGGACTACAGCAGGAGGCTGAGAGAGAGAGAGAGAGAGAGAGAGAGAATAAGAAGTTGCAAATGGAGGCTGAAGCTAAGAAGTTGCAATTGGAAGCTGAAGCTGAGGAGAGGAGAGCTGAAAGAGATCATCAATTAAACATGAAGGAACTTGAACTTCAAAGAATGGTGATATAATGGTGATGAAATTGAAGATTACCTTGACAACTATGAAAGATTGGCTACCACTTATGGCCTAGAAAAAGAAAAGTGGACTTTGAAGTTGTCGCAAGCATTGAGAGGAGTGGCTTACAAGGTGAACATGAAACTTCCCAAAGAAGATCAAAATAATTATGAAGCCTTAAAGCAAGCATTGTTGGTTATATATGAACAAAACGCAGATTCTTCTAGAAGGAGATTTAGAACTGCGAAGCTTCAGTCAGGAGAAACATACAGTTGACATTAAAAATCCGGCCATCGATAATCCGGTTCCTTCAGATTTCCGGCATGGATTTCGGAGCACATTTTTAAATTTACCGCGTTGGCGCGCCACTGTTTTCTGGAGCCGTTAATGTTTTGATGCAGCTGTTGGGTCTTGCTTGCACGTGTTAACAGGCATTCCTGCTCATTCCTTCTCATTTTATCATTTATTTGCTGCTGTATAGCCCCATTATGGATTCAGCAAATAAAAGAAGTGGTGTAAAACGTAAACATCGTGCGGTGTAAGGACTGTACATGTAGCCATTTTCTGTTAAATATATGCAGCATATATAACCATAAAAAATCTGGCATTTTCAAAAATCCGGCACTCCTCAGGTCCGGAGGTTGCCGGATTTTTGAATGTCAACTGTACGAACAGTTTTCAGCAAGGTTGGAGAGTTACCTGCTGAAGTGGTGTCAGTTAGGAAACTTTAATCAGGACTTTGAAGGGATCAAGGAGATTATATTAATAGAGCAACTCCTCGAGTCCATGTCTCATGAAACAAGGACATTCCTGATTGAGCATAAGAGAGAGAGGCTAGAGGAAATAATCACTTATGCTGAAAGTCATAAGATGGCTCATCCTTTGACTCAGGGAACTAAGAAGAAGCCAGGGGAAGGTTTCAAGCCACCACAAAACCAGAATAGGGTTGATACTAAGGACCAACCAAACAAATACAAACAAAATTTTGACAGGCACAAATTTGACAGGAACCCTCAATTACAGGATAAGAAACCCTTCACACAGGGAGAAAAGTGGTGTAAGTTTTGCAAAATGAACAACCACAATACTTGGGACTGTAAAAAGAAAAACCCTCCACATCACGCTGCATGCCTTGCAACAGAGGAAAAAGGGAAAGAGGGAACTGACAACAAGTCAGAATATCCCTCATCATCCCCGTGTCTGTAAGGAAGTAGCTTGTAATGGCACTAAGATTATGTGCTTGTATGATACTGGATTGGACTTCGACTCGGTCGTGAGTTCTACCCTAATGCATCCGGATCAATGTACCACAGAAACAGTGAAGATACAAGGAGCAACCAAGGTGATAGCAACCACGACACTTCCCATAGCAAAGGATCAATGTTATGACTAGCTATGTGCAAGGAGTGATTCGCGCAGCAGTGATTGAAGAACTTATCTACCCTCTGATATTGGGGTGCATATATTTCTTTTTGGGAGATCCCAAAAGACCTGTGGTCATGGCAGCTGTACAGACAAGGTCACAATTTAGGAAAGAGGAGGACATCCCAATAAATACTCATCCAGAGGAGATGAAAAAGGCTCATGCTGAAGATAGCACATTAAAGCCTTGTTTTGGCAAACTGCCAAAAGCTCATAACCCCCCAACTTTTACATGAAGAATGGAAAGCTCCACGGAAAAACTGGAAATGGACCGAATGGCCATGGACAGCTGGTAGTACCATCTTCATATAGAGACAAGGTTATGAAGTTAGGAAACGCCATACCATTTAGTGGACACATGGGTATTAGTGCCACTGGACAACGGATAGCGTGGCACTATTTCTGGCCAGGAATTACTGAAGATATTAAAAGATATGTACAATTCCTGTCCAGAATGTCAAAGCACTGGACTGCACCTGCAACTCTTGGAGAAATGCCAATCATGGGGACTTCATTCGAAAGAGTTGCTGTGGATATTGTTGGACCTCTCACTAGGACCAAGAGGAGGAACAGTTACATTCTAACTCTGGTAGACACGTGTTCTATGTGGGGAGAGGCTGTAGCCATGTCATCGATAGATTCAAAACACGTGGCAGAGGCACTTCTTACAATATTCACTAGGTTAGGTTTTCCCCACCAAATCTTGACTGATAATGGTTCTTAGTTCAAGGGGAAACTAACTGAGACAGTATTCAGGATCTTTCAAGCCAGACATTATCATTGTAGCCCATATCACGCACAAGGGAACGGGCAGGTAGAGCGGTTCAACGGGACGCTCATTTCTACCCTGCGGAAACTGGCACATGAGAAACCTGATACTTGGTATCTCTACTTACCCACTGCAGTGTTTGCATACAAGAAAGTCCCGCACAGTTCAACCGGGATGGCTCCGGCAACGTTATTTGGCCGGCCCATCAAAGGTCCATTGGAAGCCTTATTGAGGACATGGACAGATGAGAAAGCAGAAGAGACTATCACCTCATCATATCAGTATGTTAACGAGTTGACGACACGTCTGAAAACTGGCTGGGAATTAGCAAAAGAGAATCTTCGTAAAGCCAGAAGGAAACATGTTGCATATTACAACAAGAAGGCGAAGGATAGAGAACTAGCTGTTGGGGAGAAGGTGCTCTTCTGTTACCCAGTAGGAACAATAAGCTACAAATAGGATGGTAGGGCCCATATACTGTTCTAGAGAAGTTGTCTAGAACCAACTACAAGATAGACAAAAGGGGAAGGAAAAAGTCTATCATATAAATTTACTCAAGAAGTATTATGATAGAACTGCCTCAGAAGGTGCCCATTTGATGACCCTGGCCATTGCTACTGAAATGAAAAATGAACCTCTCACCTCATTTGAGTATCCTTTAAGACCCCATGAAACACATGAGCAGGTAAAAGTCAGTAGTCACCTGCTGAAAGGACAGAGGGAGAAGATTCAAAAAGTTCTGGAAAACCATGCAGACGTGCTAACGGACTAACCGGAGTGCACTAATTTAATGGAGTATGATATGAAATTACTAGACCCAACACCAGTCTGCATGAAAACGTATCCTATTCCATTCGCCAAAGAACAAGCTTTGAAAGGACAGAAACATTCGAGGAACACCTATCATCTTTAGAAATGTTGCTGGATAGGCTCAGAGAGGCAAATTTGACCGCTCGCCCTGCTAAATGTTATATCGGTTGTCAGGAATTGGAATTCTTGGGACACACGGTATGTCAGGGTAACATGACCCCTGACCCCAAGAATTTGGAAAAACTGCAGAGAGTTCCAAGACCACAAACAAAGAAGGATGTGAGATCTTTTGTTTCGCTATGCGGCTTCTATCAGAAGTACATAAAATATTTCAACAGTATATGTGCTCCTCTGACAGATCTGACGAAAACAAGGCAAACCAGACAAAGTTGAATGGACAGTGGAATGTGAGAATGCATATTCAGATTTGAAACAAAAACTCACAAGTAGGCCTATACTGAGACTTCCAGATCTTAGTCAAGAATTTGTGGTTAGGACTGATGCTAGCAACATCGGGATAGGGGCTGCATTATTGCAAAGATCGCAAGCACAGCCAGAAGAATTGCACCCAGTTGTTTATGCCAGCCACAAATTGAATAAGGCGGAGAGAAATTATTCAACTGTTGAAAGAGAATGTTTGGCGTTGGTCTGGGCCATGAATAAATTCCAGATGTTTCTTTATGGTAGACATTTCGTGGTCCACTGCGATCACCAGCCACTTGTTTTTTTCGCGCAAACCCGCCACAGGAACGCAAAATTGTTAAGGTGGTCTCTTTTAATCCAGCCTTATTTGTTTTCCATTGAATACATCCCTGGATCTCAGAATGTGGGGGGCATATTTCTTGAGTAGGCACCCACCTGATTGCACCCAGGAGAGAAAGAAGGAACAATAGATTCCTATTGGATGATTCCCTCGTTCGTTAGTGATTCAGATTTGAAGCTCGAACACATAGTTCATGCTTTAGAATTGGGGGGGGGGAGCTATCTGTAATGAAATCTGATTCATATCTCGGCATCATTCAAAAATTATCACCGTACAAACCCCGTGGATGTAACTGACCAATGAAACTCCAGTTTGGTATAAATAGTGTCGGAAGGTACGCTAGACATGGAGGAAACGAAAGTGTAGATGTTAAGGATATTTCGGAAGGCAGTGTGCAACTAAGCATGGAATACCTAGATAAAGAAGGACCCAATTCGATAATCACCCGTGTGTTACCGGGGCCCGAAAGAGGAGCAAAGAATAGTAACACTGTACCCTATCAGGCATGTCGTAAAAAGTGACTAAGGAGGGTTGGGCATGGGGCTGGTTACCCCTCCAGTGTTATGCACCAACAAACGATAAAGAAGAATCTGTGAAAGAAGACTTTTACACCAGACTACAAAATGTCTTGGACAGTAAGAAAAGAAAGGACATCACAATTTTGATGGGGGATCTATATGCGAAAATAGGAACAGACAACACTGGCTTTGAAGAAATCACGGGAAAGCGCGGATTAGGTATGATGAACGAGAATGGGAAACTATTAGCAAACTTCTGTGCTTCAAATCAACTAGCTATAGGAGGAAGCATATTTCCACATAAAAGAATACATAAAGCAACATGGATATCACCAGACCACAGAACTGAGAATCAGATTGATCACATATGCATAAGTAAGATGTTTAGGTCATCATTGCATGATGTGAAAGTATTGTAGAGGAGCAGATGTTGTATCAGACTACCATCTTCTGTTGGCTAAAACAAAATTAAAACTCAAGAAATTTACAACAGCATATAGCTATAGGCAACAGTATTATGTGGGACATCTAAGAAATCAGGAAACAAGAGAAAAATTTTCAATCACAGCATCCAACAAATACCAAGTACTCCAACAGCTGGAATATCGAAACAAATACGGATGACCACTGGCAACAAGTAAAAAATATATGGAACGAGACATGTGAAGAAGTACTGAGAAAAAGAGAACATCAGCACAAAGTATGGATAACAACAGAAACCATTAGTAAGATAGTGTCGCGAGAGGTTCAGATGTTATTAAAATGTAAGATATCCTGGACAAAAAGATGTATCAGATGATACCAGGATAGTGCCAGATAAGAGACTGGTCTTATAAGAAATACCCCCTTCTCTGAAAAGAGCAAGGGTGTATCGACAATCAAAGGTGGGTCAAGCTGTATAAACCTTCAAGTATGATGATAGTGTTTGGTCCTGAAGGTCTAAGTGCTACCTCTCAAGATCCTCCCTTGAATAATGGTTATTATTTTTTTTTATTGACTCTGCTAGGGAATTAATTAATTAACCAATATGTAATATATATATATATATATAACAACCAGAATCTTAACTCAAATTAAATAATTAAGCAAGACTGAATATATATATATATATATTTACTATTTATTGATCCCATACCGTTTCTCTTTTCGGTTAGGAAAATGATAAAGAATTTCAAAGGTTTTTACAAACTAAAAATAAATACACATGGAATGTCATTTCCACAATACTTCAATATGATAAAGTTATATTTAGAATGTCAATTATTTATTTAACATATATAGTTATCACTTTCGCTGGACTGTGAAGTGATGCATTTTAGTTTAATAAAGTCCTTCATAAGGCATCACTCAAACTGTTTTTGTTATTTGTATTTTATTTGTGCTAGAATGTTTCTGGATAGGCTGACCACGTACACTCTTGGTAGTTGCAGAATAAAACCTGTAATACAAATAATCACAACCCTTGTATGGTCCAGCACTATTCTATCCACACATACAATGGACGTAACAAACAGTGTCAGACATGGTGCTAGCAGTTGCACAGGACAATTTACCTCAGTACCACTCACAGCCAGTTCAATGTGATTACACTTTCCTTATAAATCCTACGTTAGATCCATTTGTCCATGATCTGCTTCCATACAGTGATTTGGTTTAATACAAATTACTAAGTGACACCATGATTAATACATGTTAACAAATCCTGTCATCCTTTCTTGTGTTCCTGATCAGTGTGTCGTTCCTTTAAGAAATACTCCGTCAAATGCATTATTAAACTTACAGTCGTATTTTTGCCATCATTCTCAATTATTCTACACATTTCCCAATTCTGGCTTTCGTCTCTAAAAGTCAACACATGCTTGCGTTCAAGCCGGCAGCACACTCGTCCTGTAATTTTTTTTTCTTAACACATTCAACACACTTCATAACACACAAGTATATTAATCACAGGAAAATTACATAATTGTATACATATATGTATATTCTTTCTTACCCTCAGGCAATACACATAAGCTGTAACAGGCTGTTAATAGGTATCTAGGTGTGCTATGCAGATACAGTGGCAAAGTATTTGATAGCACACGTTTGCCGCTCTCTTCTGTTCAGCTTGTGTTTGAAAAAGTTGTGGCCTCAGATCAGCCTAGTTCAAGGACTTTTATAGTACCGCACCCTCCCTCTCGGAAGGCATGGGGTAAAAACGGAGTTGGGAATCTAAAATTGAAGTGATTTCTGCCCGCTTGTTCAATGTGCAAAATTTTTAATATTTATTATCTCTCTTAATTCTGGGCCGATTTTGATCATTTAAAGTTAGAATTATACTGTGAATTTATCTCTACTTTTCTATCTAATAATTGTTTAGGTAGCGAAATGCATTTAAATCTATGCAGACTTTAACTAACGAAATTGGGGACTACCCTGATGTATAGATGTCATTTTAAACGAATTTTCTCTATAAATGAACTGCTATTCGAGGAAGTCTTTGCACCTACCTCCTAAGTAACATTCCTGTTGTTAAAATATCTATACCTTTCCTTTTAAACATCTTTAGTCTTTAAGAAATTAAATAAATTCTTACTATTATTTACACAAAATGGGCCTCTATGTTAAGCCTAAAAGGTTTCATTATACACACCAGAAAAAGGAGCGTTTTCATTGGTCATTGTATCGGTCCGTTTTCCTATAGTATTGCGTTCGGTAAATATGACCGTGGTGTAAGACAGATAGAAGACAGGAAAAACAAGAATGCAGATTTAAACAGAAGCTAAACCAGAAGCTCCAAAGTCAAGGCTCATGAATTGTACATAGAAGCAAACAAAGAAGTAAGAAGAAACATCAAAAGAGATAAGATGAAATATATTGACGATTTGACAAGGGAAGCAGAGGAAGCTGCAGCCAACGGAAATATGAGGGACCTGTACAACAACACAAAGAAGCTAACAGGGAAATATAAGCAAGCAAATGGCCTCATAAAAGATAAGAATGGAAAATTGCTTAGTAATATACAAGAACAAATGAAGAGATGGACAGAAAATTTTGAGGAACTTCTCAATAGACCTTCTCCAGCTAATCCCCCAGACATCCAGCCAGCAGAAGAGGAGCTACAAATGAGCTGTGAACGATCAAGTAGAGAAGAAATAAAGAAAGCCATAAAGCTTCTGAAAGATGGAAAAGCAGCTGGTCCAGATTGCATTCCAGCAAAGGCCATCAAAACAGATATTGATACCTCTACAGAGATATTATACAAACTACTTGGCAAAGTCTGGGAGAAAGAGGAAATACCAGCAGAATGGAAGGAAGGTTATCTGGTCAAGTTGTCTCAGAAGGGAAATTTACAAGAGTGCACTCATTATAGAGGAATAATGTTACTATCAGTGTCAGGAAAAGTATTAAACAGAATCATCCTTGAGAGATTAAAAGAGTCCATAGACAAGCAGCTGAGAGATGAACAAGCATGTTTTTGATAAAACAGATCATGTACAGACCAGATAGCCACATTGAGAATAATAGTTGAACAAAGTCTGGAATGGAATTCACCGCTTTACATCGGATTCGTGGACTATGAAAAGGCATTTGACAGTGTGGACAAGAGGATCGCTTTGGAAATTGATGAGGCATTATGGAGTTCCCATGAAGATCATTAACTTAATAAAGAAGACACATGAAGACATGACATGCAGAGTTCTTCATGAAGGACAACTTACAGAACCGTTTAGGATAAGAACGGGAGTGAGACAGGGATGCCTCTTGTCTCCATTTCTTTTCTTACTAGCAATAGATTGGGTTATGAAAACATTGACATCACACAACAGAAATGGAATCCAGTGGAATCTGACTAAACAGCTTGATGATCTGGATTTTGCAGATGGCTTGGCTCTCTTCTGTCCCATAACCATAATCAGATGCAAGAGAAAATGAAAATTCTCGATGAGAGGTCACAACAAGTGGGCCTGAAAATACACAGGGAAAAGACAAAGATTATGAGAATAAATGCAAGAAATGATAACGAGGTTGAACTTGAAGAAACACCACTAAAATATGTAGAATCGTACACATATCTTGGAAGTAATATAGACAACGTTGGAGGGACAGACAGTGATTTCAAAATAAGAATACAAAAAGCAAGAGGAGCTTTCATTGCATTGGGAAACTTATGGAGAACAAGAGAAATCAAGTCCAACACGAAAATAAGAATCTTCAACTCAAATCTGAAGTCAGTCCTATTGTATGGCTCTGAGACATGGAGAACAACAAAAACAACAACCAAAAAGCTACAGACTTTTATAAACGGGTGCTTGCGTAGAATAGAAGGACTGAAATGGTATGACAAAGTCACAAATGTGGAATTGATGACAAGAACCAGACAAGTGCCAATGGAACAAGAGTTGAGAAGAAGACGCTGGCGATGGATAGGGCACACATTGAGGAAACCTGTTGATAGCATTACAAGTCAGTCCTTGTTCTGGAATCCACAGGGAAAGAGGCAGAGGTAGACCCAAAAAAAACACATTGAGAAGAGAACTGGAAACAGGTGAAAATGATGAGGAAAACATGGAAAGAACTTGAGCGGATGGCACAGGACAGGAAGACTTGGCATGTGTTTGTTGAAGGCCTATGCGCCTTGGGGAGCTAAAGTGTATTGATTGAATTCGATAATAGGGATCATTAGCTTTAGGCAGATAGCAATAGATTCACTGGATGTATATATATATATATATATATATATATATATATATATATATATATATATATATATATATATATATATATATATATATATATATATATGTGTGACAGCGCCATCTTGAGGTCTGTCGTTCTCGGCGATGGCCCCATCTGGGCAGTCATATTGTCTATGTGGTTTAGTGCCTTTTGATCACGTTATCTTCAAGCAGATTTATTACAAGGCCATAATAAGCCTACGAATTAGTTGTGTTTTTGCTCTAGTTGTGTAAATCTGTGTGGAGCAGATTAATGCGCGTAAGCGCGCAGTAAATTGAGTGGTTAGGCCAGGGCCTATAAAAGGGGTAGCAAGTGGCGAAACTGGGATTGTTGAGACAGCCGCCCAGTGAGAACAGACGAAGAAGACACACAAGAGCCAAGCTGTAAATGCCTTGAGCACGTGAGTTAATTTAAATTAGCATTAGTTTTCTAGGATTCTGAAATTATATCGATGTGGCTATTTTAATGTTTAATGGAATAGATAGATAGATAGATGTGAAAGTTTAAGAGCGATTATTTCATTCTTCAGAAAGGCAGACATAGTGTGAGGCTATTTCACTGCGAAATTTAGATAAGATTAACAATCGCAAGATAGCAACCTCGTGGTGATAAAAGGCGGCGATAGCGAGTCTGATTAAACACGCTCCGCGTGTTAAACCTATAATATGTTATGCCGAGCGACACGCGGTGTATTTAGTTCCAGTTTTTGGTTAAAGCCAAGAATATTATTCTTTAATGTAAGAGTAATTTTATTTTATCCTTTAATGTAAAAGTAATTAAGTGTATTTCACGATTATTGATTATTCTACTGTTTATCTTTAGTGGTTACTTAGAAGGGAGAATAGTCATTTAGATTTCTGGTGCGTAAGGCAAGTTGAGACAGGTGTTTCTCTGTTTGCTCCCGGTGGAGCATGGAAACACCAATGCGGCTGGTGTCCACCACAAGTCAGCAGAAGCATTTTTATGCTGTTACAGTGGTTGTTCCTGTAATAATGTGTTTCATGTGATGAGTTCCCAATCTCGTCAGGGGTCACATATGACACGTTTGTGGCCAGGCGCACCAGTCGTCACTTACGACATGTTCAGAGTGCGAGAACGAGTATTGATGTGGGTCGGTTGAGAGGTAGTAGTTAATTCTCATTATTGAGATTATTTGTTGTACATGTATTGAAGAATATTATTTTATGTCCAGTTGATTATTATTGTTATGTGAACATGGTTTGTGAGAGCACGTGGGCGTACTTAGAGTTGTATATTTCTCTCCTCCGCTCCTGAGGGAGCATGGGGCCACCGGTGTGGTTTGTCTCAGCATGAAGCATTCAGATGCTCTTGCAGTAGTGGTTTCGGTAGCAACCTATGTTACCCGGTGCGATTGCCAGCCTCATGCACAACACCATACTAGTCGCATTGGACGACACGCATGAGTGTGTGAGATAGTTGATGGTATCAGGTGGGCGCATGTTTTCTGTATGGTAAGTGTTATTATCCATGCTATTGATGTTCACTTAGACATTGTTTTATTTATTGTTTTTCAGACAGTCTATGAACACTGACTGGGTGTTCGTTTGATTGTTCGTTTGATTGTTTGTTGGATTGTTCGTTTGGTGTTCGGTTGTGTTCGGTAGAATTAAATGTTGATCTGCATAAGGCTTTGGATTGCTTGAATTGTTAAGTCTGCTGCTGAGAGGGTTGCAAGCAACCAATAATTGCAACCCCTGTCAAACGATCCTTTATAAATTTTCTTGGTGCACGGGTCTTGGGTGTGAGGTACCCACCTAGCGCCCCTGTCACAAGTGGCGTCGTCGACAGGATTGACAGACAGCACGCAGTGAAGCAACTCTTCAGCAATCAGAGCAGCAACAGCCGAAACAGTAGAACACCCAGTTCAGTGCAAGGCAAGGGACGGGATCATCCAGTTTGTCAAGATTTCTAGTCAACTCTACTGGCAACAAGATGGCGGCACGCAACACACGCGCTGCTAGTAGAACTGATAACGAAGATGTGGCTGAGGTGGATGACCCTGTAGTAGGGCTGGATCGTCAACCAGAACGAGTACAGTACATCGTGGTACCTACTCACAAGAGAGTGCGGTGCTTTGGGGAGCGCACGGGTCCTTCGGCTGAGGAATATGTCAGAGAGGTGAGAGCTGCCTGGAGAGTAGGGATGATGAGTAAAGAGGACCAGGCAGATGTTATTCTTGACAGTGTGACCCCAAGTGTCCGTAGGGAGCTGAGGATTCAGGCTGATGATGATGACCCAGAATCGATGCTACATTCCATTCTTAGGGTGTATGGGGAGCGTCAGAGCATCCCAGAAGTAATGGCCGCGTTCTACTCTACCCGGCAAGGTGCAAGGGAGTCTCTTTGGGAATTCTCCCATCGCATTCACGAGGTGTTTGGAAGTGTTGTAAGGGCACAAAAGCAGAACAACGTCACTCCTTTGGCGCCATCCTTTCTTCGTGACCAGTTTGCTGCTTGTCTGAGAGATGACCTACTAGGAAAGCTTGCAAAGGAAATGATCATCAAGGAGCCTACAGCATCGTTCACGTCGGTGAGGGACTATGCCCTACGGTTTTTGGAGACTGAGCCCACTTCTGGGGCTGTTGTTGCCAGTGTCGGAGCAGCTTCGGGGGCTGGTGTTGCCAGTGTTGAAGTGGCAAGAACAGAGACTGTGTCAGATACGCATGCATTAAACGCAGAAGTAGAGCGGCTGAGAGCACAGGTGGCTCAATTAGAGGCTAAAATTGATGCGATGTCTCAGGAGCAGGGGAGACGTACCAGGACAGTTCGTTGTTTTAGATGCAGAGAACTAGGCCACGTACAGAATCGATGTCCACAGGCGTTAAACTAGACCCCTCTGCGGCTGGGAGTCAGGTTACAGAAGGGGAGCAGAATGGCTCAAAGATAAAGATGGTTGGTGGTCGACCGGAGTGTGAGGCGCTTATTGCAGGGAAGAAAGTCAAAGGCGGCCAGGGATGTAAGGGTAGCAGGAGGCGACCCAGGGCACCAAGGAAGCCTAGGAAAATAAGATGCTTCAACTGTGGAGACCTTTCGAACCACATGGCAGCCAAGTGTCCCCAGGGCCCGCTTCCTAAGCGATGTTTCCATTGTAGGACCCCGACCATTTGATATCGGTTTGCCCATCAAAGAGCGCCCTCTCTAAGCGTACCAACACATCTACATTGCCGTCACAGTGCAAGCCAAGAGATGGCCGTGGCAACTGTCACCATAAGGGCGCCGGGAAAAGTGGTCGGCATTTAGAGGAGGAGACTCATCTAAAACTCGTTGAAGGACACGTTTCCAGGCTACGAGGGGCGCACGTAAGAGCAGAGCCACCGTTGCAGAGTTTTGCAGCAGTCCGGAAAGAGAGATGTGACAAGCTGTCGTGTTCTACTCCACTACAGGTCGGAGAATTGGTGAAGAAGAGAATGCACGACGCTGAGAGATCCGAGATTCGTGATATGTGGTCAGAAGACGAGTACGTTGTAGTTCGTGCTCCCACAATGACAGGGGGTCCATATATCATCCAACGAATGGACAGAGCGAGTCCGAGCATTAGAGTAACCAGCAATGACCTGAGACGAAGTGAAGGAAAAGGTGATCCTCCAGATTTGGAGAATACGACTGAAGCGCCTGATTTAGTTCAGTGGTCGGGACGACAACAAAATCAGGCGGGAATATGAATATGTGACAGCGCCATCTTGAGTGTCTGTCGTTCTCGGCGATGGCCCCATCTAGGCAGTCATATTGTCTATGTGGTTTAGTGCCTTTTGATCACGTTATCTTCAAACAGATTTATTACAAGGCCATAATAATCCTACAATTAGTTTTTTTGTGTTTTTATACTGAGTGTTTTTTCTCATAGTAGATCGTGTAAATCTGTGTGGCGCAGATTAATGCGCGTAAGCGCGCAGTAAATTGAGTGGTTAGGCCAGGGCCTATAAAAAGGGGTAGCAAGTGGCGAAACTGGGACTGTTGAGACAGCCGCAAAGCGAGAACAGACGAAGAAGACACACAAGAGCCAAGCTGTAAATGCCTTGACAACGTGAGTTAATTTAAATTAGCATCAGTTTTCTAGGCTTCTGAAATTATATCCATGCGCCTATGTTAATGTTTAATCAGATCAACAGATAAACGAGAAAGTTTAAGAGCGATTATTTCATTCTTCAGAAAGGCAGACATAGTGTGAGGCTATTTCACTGCGAAATTTAGATAAGATTAACAATCGCAAGATAGCAACCTCGTGTGTGATAAAAGGCGGCGATAGCGAGACTGATTAAACACGCTCCGCGTGTTAAACCTATAATATGTTATGCCGAGCGACACGCGTTGTATTTATTTCCAGTTTTTGTTAAAGCCAAGAATATTATTCTTTAATGTAAGAGAAATTTTATTTTATCCTTTAATTTAAAAGTAATTAAGTGTATTTCACGATTATTGATTATTCGACTGGGGATCTTTAGTGGTTACTTAGAAGGGAGAATAGTCATTTAGATTTCTGGTGCGTAAGGCAAGTTGAGACAGGTGTTTCTCTGTTTGCTCCCAGTGGAGCATGGAAACACCAATGCGGCTGGTGTCCACCACAAGCCAACAGAAGCATTTTTATGCTGTTTTACAGTGTTGTTCCTGTAATAATGTGTTTTCAATGTGATGAGTTCCCAATCTCATCAGGGGACACATATGAACACGTTTTGTGGCCAGCGCACCAGTCCGTCACTTACGACATGTTCAGAGTGCGAGAACGAGTATTGATGTGGGTCGGTTGAGAGGTAGTAGTTAATTCTCATTATTGAGATTATTTGTTGTACATGTATTGAAGAATATTATTTTATGTCCAGTTGATTATTATTGTTATGTGAACATGGTTTGTGAGAGCACGTGGCGTACTTAGGAGTTTTGTATATTTCTCTCCTCCGCTCCTGAGGGAGCATGGGCCACCGTGTGGTTTGTCCTCAGCATGAAGCATTCAGATGCTCTTTGCAGTAGTGGTTTCGGTAGCAACCTATTTACCCGGTGCGATTTGCCAGCCTCATGCACAACACCATACTAGTACGCATTGGACGACACGCATGAGTGTGTGAGATAGTTGATGATATCAGGTGGGCGCATGTTTTCTGTATGGTAAGTGATTTCTGGAGAAAAACACGTAGTGTGTAGGTTTAGTTTAATTGTGTAATAATTAAGTAGAACGAATGGATTGAGCAAGTTGGTTGTGGAAAGCGTTTTAAAGATATTATGCTTGCTGGAAAGGACTATCCAAACTGGAGGAAGGAATGACTATAACAGATTGATTTTCTGTATTATTTGATATATGACACAATGATTACCATAAGGCGTATATGATTTTATTGAAACAAACCATGGACAGAACTGTACCAAGTGAATTACTGAACTAGTGTGCTACTACTTGAACGAATTGTGTTATTCATGACTTACTATGTCTCTTGTAATTAGTCACAGCTTATCTGAACTGTCTCATATTACCTCCTGTCTGGCTAAGGAGACAATGAGCGATACTACGTAGGTTGTATATATTGTTTCAGGTTATATTCTGCCCTGAGTGTCATACACAATCTCTAGTGACCAAGTCAGCAATTAGATGCTCACGTTTGTCAGAGCATTTCCCAGTATTAACTGTGTCATCTTGATGAGTGGAGGACCCAGAGTGGTGGGGCTCTATCCAATCATACTGCTGTACGAGGCCTAGGAAGGACTTTGTTTCAGATAAGTAGCTCAGTGTTGGGCTACTCTTCAATTTTCAATGTGATGATGAAATAAAAACCTGTGGTGTATATAGAAGACATTTGACATTCATATGAATCATAAAGTAACATTTAGATTAATCTATTCAAGAAAGCACAAAAGTAATGACAGATTCTATCAGGAAGCAATAAAACAGTGAAATTGAACTATATTAGTTTAAGAAATTAACTGTACATGTGTTATATATATATATATATATATATATATATATATATATATATATATATATATATATATATATATATATATATATATATATATATATATATATATATATATATATATATATATACTGAAGCACATTAAAAACGCACCACCTGTAAAATCCAGGAGCAAAGTGTGAAATGTAAATATAAGTGTTTACAAGTTAACATATTTGGAATCTTTATTCATTTTCCTATGAATCCATGCTGGTCATTAATTTGTACATTTGATTGTTATGAAATTCATTGCATTCTGTGCAGGCAAGGGAGAAAACCAAAAATGCAACCAATAAAAAAAATTCATTCACACTATCTTCAGTATCTGGTATGTCCACCGTGTGCTTGCAAACAAGCTTGGCTGCGGCTCCGCATGGAACGCACATGTCTTTGAAGGAAATTCCGGGGAATCAAGTCCCATTCACGTGTAAGAGCAGCTTCGAGCTGTTGCAGATTAGCTGGAGAACCTTGCCTGTAGATTCTGCGTCCAAGCTCGTCCCACAGATGTTCTATAGGGGACATGTCTGGTGATAGGGCAGGCCAATCAATCGTCACAATGTTCTGCTGCTGTAGATATTGCTGCGTAATGCATGCGGTGTGCGCACGTGCGTTATCCTGCTGGAGAAGCTGCAAGTCTGGATAATTTGTGAACGCAGGAGCAACCAATGCATCCAGAACCTCATCTCGATATGTCACAGCATTAACATTTCCATGAAAGACGTGAAGAGGCAAGCGATGGTGAAAACTGAATCTTCCCCAAATGTGAATACTGCCACCTCCAAATCGGTTGTGCTGACGAACACAGCAATCTGCAAAGCGCTCTCCACACAGTCGCCAAATCCGCATACGTCCATCAGCAAAGAATATGTTGAATCTGCTCTCGTCTGTGAATAGGACATGTTGCTCTGCCCATTGCAGGCGCTGCTGACGATGTCTGTGAGTCAAGTTTGGCCCAACATAAGGTCGTCTTGCAGTAAGGCCTGTATCTCTGAGTCGTCGTATGACTGTCATTCGAGAGACTTGCAAACGTCTACCCACTATTGCTCTTGCTGTTTGACTTGCCGGGAGAGAACGATTCCTTAGGTGACTCAGCACAATATGACGATTTTGCGCAGGGGTAGTAACTCGTGGTTGGCCACTCCGAAGTCTATCCCGGGCACTGCCAGTGGTTCCGTAACGTTCATTGAGACGTACAATAGTGCTGTGGTGGCAATTCATCCTTCTGGCAATGGCCCGCGAGCTCATTCCGGTCTCCAACATACCAATGGCTCGTTGGCGGTCGTTTTCAGTTAGTCGTGGCATTTCAAGCACATGTACTGGGTGTTTTGTCTCAACGGCCTTTTTATACCGAGTATACTGCCACAACGCGTACACATTTTCAGGGTCATAGCTGTTGGGAATCGTGTTGCACGTGTAACTTTCGTTGTTTTCATGTAGTCTGTACACAAACCCGTGGGTTGAATCATGCACTTTCCATTCCAGCAGCCATTCGCTCTCTACCTCATGACAAACACGGGGAAAATCCATTCCCACACTTTTTTTTCCAGCTTCTCGGCATCAGTATATATAATAGTGGTGCGTTTTTAATGTGCTTCAGTATATATATATTTGAAAGTGACCCATAATTTTATTTTGTATTCAATTGAGTTTTATTTGAAAAGTTAACAAAGAGCAAAGAAGAAAAGATCTTGTACATAAATAAATTCTAAATTGTACATAAATTAAGGGGCTGCTGTAAAACTGGTAAGGAATATAAGTATATAAACTAATAAAACGGTATTGAATCAGTTTTACAAATAACAGTTCACATGAAACAAGGGACGTTTCGGGTTTCTGACGAAGGGTAAAACCCGAAACGTCCCTTTTTTAATGTGAACTGTTATTTGTAAAACTGATTCAATACCGTTTTATTAGTTTATATACTTATATCTAAATTGTACCCAGAGTCTTCAGTGAATTATTTAAATTTGGTTAAAGTTCTTGTTGTGTAGTTAATTACCCCTAGCAGAGTTATTGTCTAACGTTAGTCTGGAGAGGAGCCCATAGGAATCTAGATAGCACATTACCATCTCATCAAGGAACCTATACAACTTGACTATACCTTTGATGTCGATACACCATTACTCTTTTCAGAGAATGGGGTATTTCTTGTGAGACCAGTCTCTGATCTGGCACTATCCTGGTATCATCTGATACATCTATTTGTCCAGGATATTATCACCATCATTATATCTTTCCTCTCGCTACAATGACTAATAGGGATAGATGTGTTAACCCTGGCTTGATTGAGTATTCTGAAGTCTGAGTGGAATGAGAAGTCAAAGCAGAAGACGTGAAAATATACTTGTTAGGACGGAGGAAGGTTCTCTAGTGGAAATGCTGTAAATAAGAAGGAATGTTGTCTGAATTGCAGTTCCTAGCTTGCGAAGTAGGTCAATTATGTTTGACCTGTTTTGTTGAGTGCCAGATGTCGGTGAACTTGTCTGAACTAACATTTTCATGCCTGTAACGATCGGTAATTTACTGTCTTGATTGGCACGCACTCCACTTTTTTCTTTCCTTACCTTGTTCTCTCTCTCTCTCTCTCTCTCTCTCTCTCTCTCTCTCTCTCTCTCTCTCTCTCTCTCTCTCTCTCTCTCTCTCTCTCTCTCTCTCTCTCTCTCTCTCCAGAAGTGTGTAAGAAAGTCATTTTTGTTTGGTTTAATTTTCTTTCCATACTGTACGGTTTTGAGTGAGAATGTGTTTATATAGATTTTTCATATTGATGATTGACGATACATGCAACAAAGCAGATAAATTGTTGACAGTTTGATCACATGGGTGTGTGTCAGGACTATAAATGTATGCTGTTACATTACCCTTATAATTTTGCATGCCTTTAAAATTAATGGTTAAAGAAGACGAGGAATATTATACTTTATTTCTAGCACTTTTTTTCTTGTTTTCCTTTGCTCACCACTACTTTGTTACATTGTGTGATATTTATATATGTGGATTTATATATATATATATATATATATATATATATATATATATATATATATATATATATATATATATATATATATATATATATATATATATATATATATATATATATATATATATATATATATATATATATATATATATTTTTGGGGACTAATTGTTGTCCTTATATATAGTTTTTCTTTGTGGTTAATAAATATATATTGTATAGTGATCAGAATTACTTCACTATTTCATCTGTCACCTTAACGCTGACTTTTCTTCTTACTGTGGTATTGTATAGATCTCAGAGATGAGGAGCGTATGTATGGCATTTAAAAGATCGTGAATTTGGCATGATGTGAGAGATTTAATATATATCGATTCTTTCTAGACTACCATACAACACTCTGCATTCACATTAGTGAAACTATATCTGTCTACTGTCAAGCATCTCTCTCGCAATTTAATTGCTCTCAGTCATCTTCTTCAACCACCTCACGGCAATCGGTCTGTCTGTCTGCTCGCCTGCCTGTCTGTCATCTGTCTGATCTATCTGTTACTTATCTATCTGCCTGCCTTCCTGCATGCCTGTCCATCTTGTCTTTCTTTTCATATCTCTCTCTCTCTCTCTCTCTCTCTCTCTCTCTCTCTCTCTCTCTCTCTCTCTCTCTCTCTCTCGCCGTCGCAGTCTATGTGTTTGTCTGTCTTTAAATGTGTTTATTTATGTTTCTCCGTCTTTTTACTTATTTACCTATCCATCTATGGTTCTATATCACAGATGTTTACCTCAGACACTACGTTACTTGAGTGACGTAACGACAAAAAATTGGCTCAGATTTTTTTTTTTTAAACTGGATACTGCCAAATTAGAAATTATGATATCTGCTGGCGCTTTCTTTCTCCAGCTACAATTTTTTTTTCATTTGTGTGGTCGTGTCAAATAGGTCACTCCTAGCCATTACGTGTGTCTTGTCAGTTCTTCCAACAATGTAAATAAATATTTAACTGAATAAATTGCGTTATTTCTGAGTGAAGCAGAAACGAGGAGGGCATGGGAATTAATAGTACTCTTGATTCAAGTAAGAATTGATTATTGGCGCTCCTTAGAACACTGGAGACCATAAAAATCTTCTCCCAGCAGCATTATTTACATTGTCTTGACACTGGGTGAAGTAGATAAAAGCTCGGATGTCTGTCTGTGTATATGTCTGTCCATCCATCAGTCCGTTTACCTTTAACTGTTACTCTATACGTCTGTCAACCATTCTTTTTATTCATTTATTTATTTCGCAATGCTTACTCGCCAAATGGAAGCAGCATGCAGTATTATCGAACAAGTGATTTTCAGTATTTATGTTCGTGCCCGGGTAATAATGATACATTCTTGTGCACACGAAATTACAGGTTGTAGCAGGAGTTGCGGGGACCTGTTTGTTTAGAGTAACTGTTAACACAAAAAACACAATAATACTAATAAGCATACATATTGACAGCTAGCAGATACGATGATGTAAGAAAGGGATTATTATCATTTTCTTTCTCGCTCCTTATTGAGCGTGAAGCCGCTACAAGCAGCTGGCCATGTCCAGGAAGCCTGCAGAAAATATTCACATGCAGCAGTGGTTTCTGTATCAATTTGTTGTACATGATGAGGTTGCCTTTTAGTACAACCTCATGGTAGTCGTCTTTTACGACATGTAAATCTTTGTCTCGGAAGATACCCACGGGAACTACGGGGGCTGGAATGTGGTGGGGGCAAGAAAGGGATGGACGGAGGCTTTGTTTCTTAATTCTGTACACTTGCTTTTGTGAAGGGACACTACATTTAAACAAAAAATTAATTTGAAACAGTAGTAGCGTAGTTTGATAGAGCAAGAAAACGTGATCACATAATCAGACCTGCCTTTTTGTGCTGTTGTCGTGGTCGTGTATATAAATCGTAAATATCATGTCAAGGTAAAGGTAGTCTACTTGCTTACTTACTTAGTCGTTCCTCTTTTACCATGGGGTGTAGAGGTTTGCCAGAGAGAGAGAGAGAGAGAGAGAGCGCCATACTATCCTATCGGCTGTCTTCCTCCTGGCCTGATTCCAGTCTAGTCCTCTGTCCTCCGGAGATTGTCTAATGTTGTCCTCCCAGCGAACAGTAGTCATATAGTAGATTCTGCCGTAGGGGAGGGAAGTGTTAGAGACCTAAATCCTAGGTCCGATTTATGAGGCGGGATTACTTCTTTCTGCTCCTTTCCTATGCCTTGCGTAACTCAAGATCAGAGTCATGTACCCATTTACAGCTGGGTAGACTGGTGCGTGGCGATAATCAGGTTTTGAACCTGGTACCCGGTAACGTTGCTGCGAGAAGAAAATGCTTGTGTACGCAGTTGCTATACGGCCGTGAGTCATAAGAGAACTTCTGAACAGGACAAGATTCTCCTATCCTGGGCTTTCTGCTCAAGATCCTTCCATGTTTTCGTAATCCCTGTCATTTATGTCGCCAGTTCTGTCTCCATGTGTTTTTTCGGTCTTTCTCAACCTGTCTTACCCTGGGGGCTCAAGAACAAGGACTGCCTTGTGATTCTATCAGCAGATTTCCTCAGTGTGTTTCCTGTCCATCGCCAACGTTATCTTCACTGACACTTGTCTGGCTCTTGCCATTCGCTCCACTCTGGTGATCTTGTCAGTCCATTTCAATCCTTCTGTTTTACACAAGCCCCCATTTATGAAAGTCTGTAACTTCTTGGATGAAAAATGATTTTTTTCGGCACATCAAATTGAAGCTTCTAAATTCTGGAGATGATATTTAAAAAAAAAAAATTGAAATCATGAAAAGGTGAGCCTACAATAATGAGGCAACAGAACTTGAAAGGAACAATCAATAACCTATAGACATACATAAAGGTTGTACGTGCAGCAGAAAACCCAAAATGTATACATCATTATAGAATAATAAGATACGTTTTAAAAAATGTAAGAATAACATGGGAGAGGATTGAAGCAGGACACCAAATGTGAGTTTGTTGGTAAAATTATTGATCGTTTTGCTGTTTGCATTTTTTAACTTGCAATAAAACATACAATTTCGTAACCTCAGATTTTGAAGTGGAGGCTGTTCTGGAACTTCATATATTTAGTAAAATCTGGTGAAGGTTAAAAGGTGTCAGAGAACTGACTGTTAGAGACAGAGTTACAAGTATAAGAACTTCCTCCACACATAGATCGAGTGGCTGGGTGGTTAGAGCGCTTGCGTTTCGAGGCAAAGTTACTGGGTTCAGAACTAGGTAACGTCACGCTCAAGTCTACCCAGCTATAAACTGAGTACCTGACTCAGCTGTTTAGTTAGGGAATGCGAAGAAAGGTACCACTCATCCAAACCTCATACGGCAGAGATGTCGTATAGTGAAGTCCCTAACGCCTAACTCCCTTAAAAGCAGTATCTGCTATATTACATCCTATACCTTAACACAAGAACAGCTCACAGTAGTAGTCATAAAATCAAATAACAGTAAGTATGTTCTTGTGTACCTTTTCAGTCACATTGCGGTTTTTTTTCTTCAAACGGAAGTCTGCGCTGCAAGTATTTTAGTTTAACAGTGTTCCTCCTCGGGAGCCGCGCTGGTGTAATGGTTACCACATTGCGCTGGCGATCAAGTGTTCAAGGTTCAAGCCCGGGTGTGTGCATTTGAAGAAGTGTCACCGACCGGGATTTTTACTGAATAAACTGAACGGCTCCTGAGATAAACCCTCTGTGGATGGGAAGGATCGTTTTGGACACTGAACTTTGACTTTTTCCTATCCCCCTTTTAGAAAGCTAATTAACTCATCCTCATTGATGCGAAGATTGGTAGTGGACAGTTTGGCGCGGGCACACGCACTGCGCAACCTACCTTATGATCGGTGGGTCTTCGTCGGGGACGTGGCTTGTGAGCACAACACAAAATAGAATTGGTTTAACTAGTATAATCTCACGAATCATCATCTTCATTTTCCGTTTTGCTCTACATGGAGCATGGAACCACCTGTTCAGCAGGCTCCTTGCAGGAAGTCTGCACAAGGCATTCACATACTGTCGCAGCAGTGGTTTCTGTAGCATATTTCTTTACGTGATGAGGTTGCCAGCCTCATGCACAACCCCATTGTAGTCGCCTTGTACGACATGCTTAAGGGAACTGTAGGCATATTCTTTCTTCGTCTCGTATGAGACCCCCGGGAATTACACGTGGCTTACAAAAAAAACAAAACAAAATACAGAAGAGAAACGATGCTCAAATAATATCCTGATAAGACTGAATGATCATAGTACAGTAGGCGGCCCCCCCCCCCCCCCTTTTCAGTCATAACTGTCTATGAGAATGCGCCCCTGAGGTGATAGCCTGCAGCTGCTTTTTGACCAGATGTTCCTTTCGGCGTGTTCTCTTCTCTTTTGCTTGTTGTGAGAACTTCTTTTGCTTGTTGTGAGAACTTCTTTTGCTTGTTGTGAGAACTTCTTTTGCTTGTTGTGAGAACTTCTTTTCCCTCGATCTGAGGTGGCGCCGTTAGTGAATGATCAGTGTATCGTTATGTCATATGCTTCAGAAAGGAACAACGTAATCTAGAATAGGGGTTCTTAATCTGTGGGGTACGCCTTCCCAGGGGATACGGGAGAGGTGTCAGTTCCTTTCTCGCAGGGTAAATTTCTAAAGTGTAGAATCACTAAACTCTATTGTTGTTGTTTATATATATATATATATATATATATATATATATATATATATATATATATATATATATATGAAAAGAAATACCGTCAGCGCCACATATCCATAATTGCCTGCGCGTTACGCAATGCCACCTTTCGATAACCTAGGGAAACTCGTCAGATATATGTTTGTAACGCTAAGCTTTCAAAATTAGCTGCAAGATGCATTCGAATAATTTCCGTTATATACAGTATTAGTATAAACTGTTTTTGCTACAATACCTGGCATAATGTCTTTCATCTGAAATAGTGCTAATCTCACAGTACTTGAAAGAAGCTATGGGAACAAACAATATAATTACGTAGTTATAAACAAGACATGTCAGCTTTTATTGGAGTTGAAGGCAAGTATATGGAAGCATCATAACATCAGAGAACGAAAAAATGAGAAAAGAGGCAAAGGATGATAAGGATAGGTTATTGTATCAACACTGGCAAGACACTCTGGAATTGCCACGTAAACCAGTGTCTTTATGATAAATTATGAATTGCACACCAGTAATTCTGCTATAACTTTATGATTAATTACCCAAACGGAAAAATTCTTTGAACAGTAACTACAAATACGTGTAATTAGGGCAGTGGGAATTCATTATCTTTGGTAATTGACGAGGGGATCATGATTGTGTCGGAAAGATTGCACAATAGCATTGAGATCTCATGAAAGTTACAAGTAGAATAGTGAACTCCGGCGTGGACCTACGAGAAGGAAAGGGTTAGATCTAGGTTGGATATGTAAGCCTGCTCAGATTCAATTCTGGACGCTCAAAATTTCGTAGCTGAAAAGAAGTCCAGCTGACTGACACGTGCTTTTCTAAGCTACGTAGCCACAGCCCATAGCTGAGAAAAGCAAAGCTGACCTCTTTGTGAGCTGACTTGCATTAGTGATAAGCTCAGTTCCGTAATACTGTGTCTGAAGGGTATGTTAAACTTGTATTAATCGTTGAGTTACAAGAATTTTGGTGTTATGTAAATTGCAGTAATATTTAATATTAATGTTAGCATTGACTTTGAATTACCTACTGATATCTTAATCTTGGTACTCTAAATCCTGTACTGATAACTGAAATTGATTTCCAAACTGAATATAGCCTGCACAATCCTGAGCAGCATGACGCAACTAGAAGTCCTTATCAGGACTGCGCAATACTAGCTATAAGAGCTTACAATCCTTTTCAGGGTATAGCTTTTAAATGCTGGATGTCAAAGAGTTCGTCTTCTTCTTCTTCTTCTTCCACCGCTTCTTTGCTTCTTTAGTTTCCTTTGTTCAATTCAAAATTTCGTTGATGTAATGTCTTTAAAAGGAAACCACTTATGGCATGACTTAGGACCAAAAGGAAGTAATCAAGACAGAATTCAGAAAAATGTGTAAATGATGTTTATAATCTAACGATGTATGATATTGATTGTATGACGTCCTTCTTTGATTGACATGACCACAGCCTCATTGATTATTTTGTCTAAATGTGAATTCTAATCAGAAGTGGTCCGCCATCATCGGATGATCGTCTTGGTGATAGGAAACAAACACCACAATCTGTGAATATGTTTCAGGTTCTTATTTGAGAGAATCACAATGAAAAGCTTTCCATTAAAAACAAACAGTGATAGGAAACAAACACCACAATCTGTGAATATGTTTCAGGTTCTTATTTGAGAGAATCACAATGAAAAGCTTTCCATTAAAAACAAACAATCAGCAAATTTATTTATAAAAAAAGGTAGATATTACAATTTCTTAAAAGTTCCCAAGTATAGAACTGAGTGAAATGGCAAATCCATTTCAAAACACTGACAAACAGACTGACGAGTTCAGTGCCTGTGAACAGCTTATTTACAACATTTCATTAATGGTGCATTTCGCATTAGCATTGATTCACTTAAATCATTCACACAGAGACCTAAGCACGTTCACATTACTGATTTACTTAAGTTGTTTAAATAGAGACATAAGCAGTAACTTTTACTGACACCTTTAGGAAAATCTTGAGATGGAAATCTGCGAGAAAGGCTTTCACAAAGATGCTTGTATAGGTTTGTTATATCCGACTTTTTACCCCCATCGGATGCTGTCCATTTTCAGTTCTTCCTTTTTTCCACTATCTCTCTCCTCATCGATTCCATCTTCTTCGAATTATGAAGCAAGAACATGCATTTTCTACTGATACCTTGATTCACATATCCATACCTATGCAGCTATTTGTCGAAGTTCATTGATTAGCAATAGCTTGTGACCTTTTACCAGAAATTTTTGACTGTGGATGGGAAATACAGGAGTTGAAATAACATGTTAATGTTAGCGTATGTGCAGAGTTTGTGAAGAAGTGAATAGGAATGACCAATTATGTATTGAACAACTTCAGATAGATATTAGCGCCGAGGAACAGTCAACATACAAACTTGAGAACCATCGGGTATTGATTTGCTCATCTTTACTGTATCTGACGCAGACACTGAACAAGCGGTGGAATAAAGGCTTGAAGGCTTTGAAAAGTGGATAAACGGGGAAAAGGGGGCTTATTTCGTGGAAACAGCATAACAAGGTATCACACCGCAGATACTGCCGTAGGGGAGTGAAGTGTTAGAGACTTCACTATACTAGGTCCATCATCTAGAGGAGGGTGGCCAGTTCCCTCCCTCGCTGCCTTTTCCTTCACTAACCCAAGAGCAAAGTCAGGTACCCTTTTACAGCTGGGTAGACTGGACGATACCGTGAATTGAACCCGGCACCTTTTTTCGATAGACCAGCTCTCTCGCTCTAAAAAAAAACAAAAATTATGATATTAAATAAATACATTATTACACGAGACTCGGACCAAATACAAAATATTTTAAATAATATTTTAAACACAGGCTTATAATGCACTAAAAAGCCACAAATAATTTGTCAAGGAGTTTATCGCTTGCAGTCACAAAATGTAACATCAAATTGCCAAAAATCGTGGGCCGCTTAAGCGCTTATCATATATTTTATCCATAAGCGTGTAATGAAGTATAAAGTAGAAGTTAATTTCATGTAGAATCATCGCCCCAGGCTGTTTGTCAATTTGATGTTACATTTTTTTACCGCAAGTTATAAACTTCTTTGTCAAATTATTTGTGGTTTTTTAGTGCATTAAAAGCCTGTGTTTAAAATATATATATTTTTATTTTCTTCCTGTTAGTGTTATTTTTTGTTGTTTTTTAATTTAAGTCAAATGTAATCGATCTGCTAATGACATTATCAGTTTGCGATAAACGAGCCCCGAGCACAGGAGGCGGATCTCATTATTCAGTACATTACACGGAAAGTTAATATTTTTTTTTTCTTTAAATTTTGATAGAGTTGTAAATTACATTTTTTTTTAAATGTAGTTGTCAGTTGTGTGTTTGTCTGTGCACGCGCGTGTGATAGTGGTTGGGGGGGGGGGGGGGGGGGGGGGGGGGGGGGGGGGGGGGGGGGGGGGGGGGGGGAGGGGGGGAGGGGGGGGGGGGGGGGGGGGGGGGGGGGGTGGGGGGGGGGGGGGGGGGGGGGGGGGGGGGGGGGGGGGGGGGGGGGGGGGGGGGGGGGGGGGGGGGGGGGGGGGGGGGGGGGGGGGGGGGGGGGGGGGGGGGGGGGGGGGGGGGGGGGGGGGGGGGGGGGGGGGGGGTGGGGGGGGGGGGGGGGGGGGGGGGGGGGGGGGGGAAGAAGTTTCCATATTTCTCTAAAGAGAGACAATCGTGTTGGAAAAAATACACCTAGATTATTTGCAGTTATCTCCCATTTCACTGATGATACAATACAAATAAAACAAAATTAATATTAATTTTATTATTTGTACGACTGATTATTGTATTGTCATGGGAAATACACAACTATGCCAACTTTCAGAGCTATTGTTAGTGCATTAAAAGCCTGTGTTTAAAATATTATTTTATTTTATTCTTTTTAGTGTTATTTCTTTGTTGTTTTTAAATTTAAGTCAAATGTAATCGATCCGCTAATGACATTATCAGTTTGCGATAAACGAGTCCAGAGCACAGGTGGCGGATTTCATTATTCAATATATTACACGGAAAGTTAATTTTTTTTTTTTTAATTTGATAAGTTGTAAATTACATTTTTTTAAATATACTTGTCAGCTGTGTGTAATTCTGTGCACGCGCGTGCAATAGTGTGTGTGTGGAAAGTGGGGGGGAGTTTCAATATTTCTCTCGAGAGACAATCGTGTTGGAAAGAATACACCTAGATTATTTGCAGTTATCTCCCATTTGACTGATGATACAATACAAACAAACAACAATTAATTTTAATTTTATTATTTTTACGACTGATTATTGTATTGTCATCGGGAATACACAGTTTTGCCAAGTTTCAGAGCTATTGCTCATCTGGAAGTGATTGAAAAATCGATTGCAAGATTTGAAGGTGACAAGAGAGTGACATACGTTGCAAGTTAAAGAAAAGCCTGTAAAAGCAAAAAAAAAGCACACATAGGAAGTTGCAAGTTAGCGAAGTAAACAAGTATTAAAAGTAAAATATATACACGGTTGCTCCATCACAGTCAGCTTTACTGGTACATGTTAACACACACCCCCCCCCCCCTTTCCCATCGGGAAAAATTCCCTGGCTTAAAGAGTTAACAGTAATACAGTAAATTTTCCCCTCCACTCCCTCTGAAAACCTTCCCGCGCCCTCAGGAACATCAACTCGACCCACGTTTGGGTTGCCCTTGCAGGTTTGGGAACTGCTACAGTATAGCTTGACCCACAGTGCGAAGCCAGATGGGAAAGTGATCGTTGAAAAAAAATGCGGGATTCTAGATAGGAGTACGTCATGGATGCTCGTTTGGCCCTGCTGTTCATACCGCAAACATATGTTGTTTACCTATGCCTGTAGAACGAACACGGTTATCGCCACCTGAATGAGTGTGCTGCCCTTGAAGGTTATGATTTTTAGCACTTTGAAATTCGCAGTTATTTAAACACTGCTGTTTGATGTGTGTACTGTTTGTTACTGCCGTGGTAAAAGGCATGCAGTGCCTCAGTGTTAATTATAACAAGCTGTTAACCTGCGAGGCGAGTGCACATTTACACATTGTGCACTTTTCCAGGAAATGAAAAAAAAAAAATGAAAATCGATGTCACATAACGAGATGGCTTTGCGAAATGTAATGCTAGGTCTTTACCGTCAGCTCAGTCGATCACACAATCGATCAGTCAATTCCGTTGGCTCTTTTGGGTGCCTCGATCTGCAGTCATGCATTGTAAACTCGCCAGAATCACTGTAACTAAACATTCTAGCGTATCCAAATTATATACCTTTGTCTGCGAACCAAACAGGGGCAGCTAATCAAAGCAGCATTCGATGAACCTGATGGAGAAAAAAACAGACTTTGTTTAGAATTTATTGATCTCATTTTTGTTTTTTCCAAAATCGTTCCAGTCTGTCGATAAATACATCTTCGTTAGGGAGCAGGAGCCTATTACCAATCAAAACCACATTGGATGAAATAGTGGAAGAAAAAAAGTAGATTCATCTAACGATCTTTTAATTGTTAATTAGTCTGTCTACACTGACAAAGACAGATTTATCGTCCCGTCATAGTCCTGAGCCTTTTTTATCTCGATAAGTACACGTGACGATTCTGTATTCGTTATCACTAAAATGTTGTTGGAGGTTCTGTCACTCGGACATTTATAAATTACTAAGAACTTAAGTAATGTGATACTGCTGCTTTCCTGCTGTCTTCCTGCTGCCTTCCTGCTGTCTATAGTAAAGAGATAATAGTAGTCCCATAACCGATACTGCCGTAGGTGAGTTAAGAGTTAGAGACTTCACTATACTAAATCCACAATCGAGAGTGAGGTGACCTGCTTTGGCTGAGTATGTTAACTCTGTAATTCTGCCGACGTTTTTGTGAAGGATTTAAGCACTTATTACTTTCAGCTCGTTTAAGCCCCCACCCCTGATTTACTCAGTGGAATTATATTATTCTAATCTAGCTCTGTTTAGAGTGTGTGTAGTAATTTGACTGAGACAAACATGCAGCAACTTTAAAATGATTAAATCGAAGTTAAATTTGTAACATTACAAATAACAAAATGTAATAATCACTTTAGGTTTTAACAGTTGGAAAATAATTTGAATAGTTATGGATCAAGAAAGGCTATCATCACAGTCTTTATGGAATGTGAGATGTTACAAGAAGTTCAAGTGGTAGCATAGATTTGAACTTAGCTGCCAATGACGGTTCTGCTCCTTCTTATGGGTTGGTTCTTTTCACTCTGCTCAAGCTCGTCTCTGATCAAGGTTGTCGGGGGTAGCTCGTTTCCAAGAAATGTGAAGGAGAGTCTACCACGTGGGTCCTTCGTCTTAACGCTTAGGCCACGGTTCCCTTCTTGTTTTAGAGATGGTAATTTCTGCTGGTACCACCAATAAGCCAATCCTGACTCACAGACTTTTTGCTCAGATGAATAAAAGAGACTTGAATCAGCCTCTTACGCGCATCTTGGGTGTCGTTAATTTAATAAGTTCCCTCTCTGATTTCGTGTGTGGTCCTTCAGTGTCCCTAGTCCCGGTTTCCTTATTTAAAATGTTAGAGATTTCCTGGACTATATTGTAAGTCCTGATAAATACTCTAATAAAATGTGTCCGGTATATTAAGAAGAGATGGAAAAGCGTCTGGACCTGATGGCATTCCAGCAGAGGCCATCAAAGCAGATATCGACACGGCTACAGAGATGTTATGTAAATTACTTGGTAAAGTCTGGGAAAAGGAAGAGATACCAGCAGAATGGAAGGAAGGATATCTGGTTAAGTTGCCTAAGAAAGGAAATTTACAAGAGTGCACAAACTAAAGAGGAATAATGTTACTATCAGTGCCAGGAAAAGTATTAAATAGGATTATCCTTGAGAGATTAAAAGAGTCCATAGACAAGAAACTGAGAGATGAACAAGCAGGTTTCCGACAAAACAGATCATGTACAGACCAGATAGCCACTTTGAGAATAATAGTTGAACAAAGTCTGGAATGGAATTCACCATTATACATCGGATTTGTGGACTACGAAAAGGCATTTGACAGTGTAGACAGAGAATCACTTTGGAAATTGATGAGGCGTTATGGAGTTCCCATGAAGATCATTAATTTAATAAAGAAAACATGAAAACATGACATGCAGAGTTCTTCATGAAGGACAGCTTACAGAACCATTTGGGATAAGAACAGGAGTGCGATAGGGATGCCTCTTGTCTCCATTTCTTTTCTTATTAGCAATAGACAGGGTTGTGAGAACATCAACAACACACAACAGAAATGGAATCCAGTGGACTCTGACTAAGCAGTTGGATGATCTGGATTTTGCTGATGACTTGGCTCTTCTGTCCCATAACCGTAATCAGATGCAGGACAAATTGAAAACACTCGATGAGAGGTCACAGCAATTGGGTCTGAAAATACACAGGGAAAAGACAAAGATAATGAGAATAATTGCAGGTAATGATAACAGGGTTGAACTTGAAGAAGCACCAATACAAGATGTAGAATCGTACACATATCTTGGCAGCAATATAGACAAAGTTGGAGGGACAGACAGTGATATCAAAATAAGAATACAAAAAGCAAGAGGAGCTTTCATTGCATTGGGAAATATATGGAGATCAAGAGAAATCGGATCCAACACGAAAATAAGAATCTTCAACTCAAATGTGAATTCAGTCCTATTGTATGGCTCTGAGACATGGAGAACAACAAAGACAACAACCAAAAAGCTACAGACTTTCATAAATGGGTGCTTGCGTAGAATAGAGGGATTGAAATGGTATGACAAGGTTACCAACGTGGAACTGATGACAAGAACTAGACAAGTGCCAGTGGAACAAGAGATGAGAAGAAGACGATGGCGATGGATAAGACACACACTGAGGAAACCTGTTGATAGCATTACAAGGCAGTCCTTGTTCTGGAACCCCCAGAGCACGAGAGGCAGAGGTAGACCAAGAAGCACATGGAGAAGAGAGCTGGAAACAGAGATGAAAATGATAAGGAGAACGTGGAAGGAACTTGAGATGATGGCACGTGACAGGAGGACTTGGCATATGTTTGTTGAAGGCCTATGCTCCTTTGGGAGTGGAGGGTTATGATGATGATGATATTAAGAAGGAATTCTGAATTCTAATTATTCACTGTAGCAGTCTGGTGTCTTGGCGAGTGATTTCTGAAGTGAAAAAGCTTGAGAAAATGATCAGATTATATTCCCTGCCTTCCCACGACTTCATTTGTTATGAGCTATCAAAAAACTCCAATCATATTCAAACAGGCGGGCTATGGGGCAATTTCAAAATATTCCGACATCGGATAATTTTGAACGTAAGGCAGAGGTCAACTCTCCCATATATGGTAATAAGATGTCCGATGCCCTTGTGCACAAACTTACAGACAGATCGATAAACTCATACAACAGCGTGTTCAATGTAACCATCATTACTTTATCAGAAAGTACTCTTGTCATAACAAGTAAGACAGGAAACGCTTATGTCATAAGTCTCCGCCGGTACACGAGATCTTGTGCTAATCTTAGCCAAGCTGTGCCGCTCCCTTGCGACCTCGAGTAATTATCTCAGAAAATATGGGTAGCGACAAGCAAATGTGATTATTATCACCTACAGGGAGTGTCAAGCAATTCGACAATACTCAAATATCTGCTACTTAGCAGAAAAATAACGAAGCAAGAAAGAAAGAAAGAAAAGTGCGACAATTGAGAGCACGTAATAAATCAGTACCACAAATGTACCGATACTGCCGGAGTGAAACAAAGATGGATAGGGCCGCCCCGTTTTGTCACGCGTCCCCTAACTAACGAGCAGAGTCAGGTACCCATTTACAGCTGGATAGACTGGAACGTAATGGCACTACACAAAACTGCAACGTGTAATACAGCTGTCTTCCTGCTATCTATAGGTAGACAAAAGAAAGTACCCATAACTTCAGTGTTTCGTTATGTTGACGGTGCAGCAACAGATAATCACAGGGTTGGAAGATTTCCAGAATGTTGAAGCAAAACATATCTCCTCTTAAACTGTGTCCATGATATAATAATTAGCCGCGTTTACTTTTTCTTTTTTTTGGGGGGTGGGGTGGGGGGTGGGGGGGGTAATCATGGTATAGCCGTGCCATGAAGTACTTGTTTATCTATTACAGTGACATACTTCTTCTTTCATTTCTTTCTCCTCGTTCTCCTCTCTCTCTCCCTCTCCCTCCAACCTCCAATTTTCTTCTTTTTATCACGCTTACTGGCAAAGCGGTCAGACAAATGTGACGTTCCCAGATACAGCACTTAAACGTTTCTAAATCTGTGTATAGACAAATGTGACGTTCCCAGATACAGCACTTAAACGTTTCTAAATCTGTGTATAGACAAATGTGACGTTCCCAGATACAGCACTTAAACGTTTCTAAATCTGTGTATAGACAAATGTGACGTTCCCAGATACAGCACTTAAACGTTTCTAAATCGGTGTATAGACAAATGTGACGTTCCTAGATACAGCACTTAAACGTTTCTAAATCTGTGTATAGACAAATGTGACGTTCCCAGATACAGCATTTAAACGTTTCTTATTCTGTGTACAGACAAATGTGACGTTCCCAGATACAGCACTTAAACGTTTCTAAATCTGTGAATTATAGACAAATGTGACGTTCCCCAGATACAGCACTTAAACGTTTCTAAATCTGTGTATAGACAAATGTGACGTTCCCCAGATACAGCACTTAAACGTTTCTAAATCTGTGTATAGACAAATGTGACGTTCCCCAGATACAGCACTTAAACGTTTCTAAATCTGTGTATAGACAAATGTGACGTTTCTAAATCTGTGAATAGACAAATGTGACGTTCCCCAGATACAGCACTTAAACGTTTCTAAATCTGTGTATAGACAAATGTGACGTTCCCAGATACAGTACTTATACGTTTCTAAATCTGTGTATAGACAACTGTGACGTTCCCAGATACAGAGCTTAAACGTTTCTGCATCTGTGTAAAGACAAACGTGACGTTCCCAGATACAGCACTTAAACGTTTCTAAATCTGTGTATAGATAAATGTGACGTTCCCCAGATACAGCACTTAAACGTTTCTAAATCTGTGTATAGACAAATGTGACGTTCCCAGATACAGCACTTATACGTTTCTAAATCTGTGTATAGACAAATGTGACGTTCCCAGATACAGCACTTAAACGTTTCTAAATCTGTGTATAGACAAATGTGACGTTCTCCAGATACAGCACTTAATAGTTTCTAAATCTGTGTATAGACAAATGTGACGTTACCAGATACAGCACTTATACGTTTCTAAATCTGTGTATAATGTGACGTTCCCAGATACAGCACTTAAACGTTTCTAAATCTGTGTATAGACAAATGTGACGTTCCCCAGATACAGCACTTATACGTTTCTAAATCTGTGTATAGACAAATGTGACGTTCCCAGATTCAGAACTTAAACGTTTCTAAATCTGTGCATAGACAAATCTGACGTTCCCAGATACAGAACTTAAACGTTTCTAAATATGTGTATAGACAAATGTGACGTTCCTAGATACAGCACTTAAACGTGTCTAAATCTGTGTATAGACAAATGTGACGTTCCCAGATACAGCACTTATACGTTTCTAAATCTGTGTATAGACAAATGTGACGTTCCCCAGATACAGCACTTGAACGTTTCTAAATCTGTGTATAGACAAAGGCAGACTAAGACCACTGCTCCCACATTCTTGTCTTAAAAGGCGTCTAATATGAGATTGTGCATGTCATTAGTAGCCTCGTCATGTCAAACACATTGCTACTGACATCACACACGCAAGAGCACGTGCTTTGACGTAGGCTTCTTCAAGGGGACCATCTGCAGAGACGTATACTTGCTCATTGAAGGCACAAGAAGATGTTGGTACTGGTGATGATGAAATCTCTGTGTTCTTGTAAACACTGCTTCTGGACTTCCTTGTTTAAAGATGTTGTTTGAACCAGGTGTTACTTTTCTGATGCTGCGTTTTGGCCGTTTGCATCAGTCTGTCTTTTTGATTTCCATTCCTTTCACCGAGTAGATATCTACGCAGCACATCGTTTACTTTTGGCAACTAAATTGTCGCATTTAAACCTTCAAGTGCAGTGTTTCTCAACCTTTTTGTGTTCACGGCACACTTTTCAATTTTCTAAAAATTTGCGGCACACCTATCTGACCCTGCGCCTGAATTAAAAAAATTACAGTGATATATACTAAATTAAATACACTAATTTGTGGGTACTTTAGAATAAAGAAAACTCTCAATTTCATTTTCTTTTTATTGTTTAAAATAATTTTGAAGTATATCTATTTTTGTTCAAAGCAGTTAATAGCTTCAATTATTATTGAATGAATTCAAGGTGTAAAATCAGTTTTACATTACATGATCACTAAAAATATACTTCGTGCAGTAAATTTACTAATGTTTTGCGGCACACTTTGATAAGCGCGGTGGCACACTAGTGTGCTGCGGCACACCGCTTGAGAAACACTGATCTAGTGTTTCAGTTTTCGCTTGAGATGCACCTTCAGCTACAGCTATTTCAGGCTTCGCTGTAGAATTTATCAAAATCATTGTGTTTTATTTGTTCGGATATCCGTGGGTGTATCTGGACATAATTAGTTTCTTTTGCTTTTCTGTTCTCCGCACATCCCAGGAGGGATGTTTGAAAATCTTCCCCAAACAATCTCCTCATCACGCTCTTCTCTTCCCCCCCCCCCCTTTTTTTTCACCTCCACCTTTCCGCCAAGGCTTTCGTAGGTTATCAGCAGAACCCACTAGAAAATGCTAGACTGTGTGTAAGGACTCGGTAGTTCAGAATCACTTGTATAAACTTCCGCATTTTTAGTGGGTCTAACATTTTCCCGACCTTTTTTCTTTTTGAATGCAGCAATTTTTAAACCTCTTGATTCTTCTGAAGATCTTATCACTGTTTTCACCTTACCTTCGATAGGTTTGATTACGGTTTCCTGGAATGTCTTTGTCTAAATAAATAAAAAAATTACTTTCAAAACATTTCAGAAACGTATAAAGGTTTCTTCGTAATGCTTATTGTCCCATCTTGAGCTCTAGAGGTGTTTTCCAATTACTTCACCAGGGCAGAAATTCTCTCCTTCCCCCCCCCCCCCCCCCCCCCCCCCCCACACACACACACACACGTATACTTCAGTTTCAAAATCTCCCCCCACACCAGTGTGGTAAAGTGGGATGTTATAAATATTTATAGGGGACTTAGTGTACTGACTGAGATCAGCTGTGAAGGTATCTATATCTAATAAGAGTAGTGTATTATAGATAACCTTACTTACTGCCACATATGTATACCTCAGTCAGAATTATTCTGGAATAGTGTGATGACTACGTTATATGTCTAGGGTATGTGTATGATGAAGTGTAAGTCATAACAACAACAGACAGATAAACAATTTAATTTATTCCACCACACTTGACAACACTGTGACACTCACATACATATAAGACTCTAAGAGGATATCTTAAAGGAGTCACTGATAACTTTTCAAATAACAATATGTATTCAGTGCTGTCATGAATGTATATGTGTCCTGATTCAAATACAAAGGGAACCAGGAATCACAATCAATTTTAATTACAAGTTATATGTACAGAATTTATTAATATGATTCTTATAGTGACATATATTATTAATGGTATCCTATGTGTGTCAGTTGTGTAGTGGTAACATGAGGTAATACTGGTTTTGTTTTGTTCAAGCTCTGTTGGTATTTGTCATCATGACTTCAATAGTTTGTTTCTATGGGAACTAGTATTGGAGATGTTCTCAGTTCCTGGTATTAAAACAATTTAATTCCCCTCTTAATTTTAGTTTATAATGTCATTTTAAGATGGGGGTACATAATTTTGAGCTCCATGGCCACACTCTCTTATCTTGCGTGATGACTGCAGTAAGAGACTCCTCTGCTTGAGTACTTTAATGAGTTCTGGAGCCACCCCACTGGTTGCTATATGGACCAAGGAGTATGCTGTCCACCTCTGGCTTCAGCAAAGCTCTGACCAGGTGCTGCTCAATAACTTTAAGACCACGGTCCCTGAAACAAGAAGGTTGTACCTTCTACGTCAGAACTAATTTATACTCTATTTTTTACACTGAGCACAATACATCACAAACATTGAGTTCAGAGCGTTAGGCCAACTGTCAGCTTCATCTGAAACACTTTATACCAGTATTTCCCTCCCTAATGGTTACTACGCCTCTGCAATTCCAGTATTATTTCTTTCTAGTTAATAATCTAGGTGTCAGTGTACTGTTTGGCCATTCCATGCAGTTTTACTTTCCTCCGACACCTTCTGTTCAGGCTGGAGCCTATAGGCTTTACATCATGTTCGCTACTGAACCACACATATATACAGACATAAATTATCAATTTACATTCAATTTTCATTAAAAGATATTGAATATTACAAGCTTACCACAATTCATGGAAATATTACACAGTGACGTTGAATGGCAATGAATATAGCACAACTCCGATCTGCCGATGTTCCAGGCTTTATTTTATAAAAAAAATATACACTGGTGCTCAACGCACTGCTTCTTAGTAGGTTTATTACAAGATGTGGCAATGAACAGACGCTCTGAATGGTGTATATTCGCAGCTCTAACCAATGAAACCATGTCTACACATCTTTTCAAAAAAGTACCCCTTTCTCACGTTTCCCCTGACAACACAAGATAGTATTTATAGTCCGACCAATCGTGTTTAGTCTTTCATTTGTTGCGCTCCAATCACATAGGAGTTAACATGGTAGGCTATTTCCGTAACGTAATGTTTTTTCAAACACGTTATAAAAAAATTTTATGAGCAGAAACGATTTCATGTTGTCAGGCACCCCCACTATTTTATTTTGGCCATAACTTGGTAATTCCTAGACTATTTGCGTAACGTTTTACATATTCTTTGTCAGCAAACCCTAAGGAACCCAAATATACGAATTTAAGGGAGCTAGGTGGCTGCGTTCAAAATGTGCATTTTCTACCACCTCCTGTTTACTTCACTCCCCATGTGGTGTCTGGGTACTGTCATGTTTTCAAACGTAAACCCATCTATTGTCATCTTTCCTAATAAGCGTTTTTCAGGATTTTAAAACCTAACTCTGGTATGGGTAGTGAATTTTATCACTGTCGATTTGAAATAAAGTTAGTGCATGTGGCCTTACACGCGTGATGGCAGCAATTGTGTATCGCGCGACGCGGGTTTAGTGTTGCACGTGTCCCTGCTTTTCTGCCTCTCCCTTCTCGCTATCCTTTAGTCCATCTGTCTTTTAGTTACGCCGTGTATAAAATGGAATGAATGAAATATTAAATTTAGGTCATTGATCAGCTTGCGTATCTCAATGTTTTTCCAAGAAATACAGCACACGTTTCATTGAAGAAAGCGGGTAATAATACAGTAGGCTTTTACTATCAACGTGAAAGCGTTACAATTTGCCGACGAAGTAGAAAACAAGGGGGATTTCGAGTACAGTCATTGTGACAGCACTGTTCTTTACCATTCTTCTTTCCTTTTATTAAATTTATTTGTTAGGCTTTGCATTTACGTTTTAATTTATATATGGGGATTAGAATAATTCACGACAACCAGCCCAAAAGCTTTTCGATGTTACTATTTTTTTAATAGGAATTTCGCCTCCTTTTGACTCGCTAAATCTAGACACACTGTACATCGGTTATATTAGGGCTCATGTCCAAGATCCTGTTGTTTGGTATAGCTAACTCGGTGTCTCAGAAAACACAAGACCTGAATGTTAAACAACTCCACGACGAAATGCCCGCATTAAAGAAATAAAAATAAGTTCTTACTTGGGGAGAGTAGTGATTCAATCTTGATGAGTGAAAAACGAAACAACGCTTCTGTTTGCACAAAAACATAAACATAATCCAACATCGATTGCAGTCTACAAGTAGCACATTACGTGGGCGCATCTTCCCTACACAGTTTCTTATGTCTCGTTAGCCTGTGTATTGTCGGTGTGTTGAATAATTTATAACGTTTACACGGCTCATTTTAATCATTAAATGTTGTCAAGATAACAAGTCCTCATGTCACGTGCCATTAGCTCAAGGTCTTTCGATGTCTTTCTCATCATTCTCATGTCTGTCACCAGCTCTCTTCTCCATATGTTCTTCCGCCTTTACTTCTCTTACTATGAACATTTCAGAACAAGGACTGGCTTGTGAGGTTATCAGCAGGTTTCTTTAGTGTCTGTCCTATCCAACGCCAGCGTCCTCTTTTCGCTACCTGTTCCACTGGCACTTGGTCTGATTCTCGTCATCAGTTCCACATTGCTGTTCTATGCAAGCACCCATTTCTGCATGTCGGTATCTTTTTTTTCCTTTTTTTTTTGTTTTTGTTATTTCTATTGTTCTTTATGTTCTCTGTAGAGCAGCCTTGACACTGAGTTGTTGAAGATTGCTCTTACTGTAGTATTTTCAAAATCATAGCTATTTGTTTTAAGTGGGAATTACTAATAGGAATTTTCAGTATCATTCTGCATTGTGTCAGCTTGATATTCAGGAGAAGCGCACTCAAATTATATATCTTATATAATTGTGCAGCACAATGGGCTAATCACCTGTTTGCCAAGTCACTTCGATTACATGTCCTGCCCATGGGCCTTGTGCACTTGGGTCCCCTCTACACCTCGTTTCACGGGGTAGAAGAGGTTCCGATTATGAGATGAGATGAGATATAATTGTGCAAACACTTCAGAAGGATGGACGCCAGCAAGAGCTCACGAAACTACTTCTTCTTCTTCTTTGATCCTTAGCCGCCGACCATATCATCACCAACCAAGATCTGCTTACTCGGAGCAAGCAAAAGGACATGCACACCATCATAGCTGGCAGACGCTGGAGCTGGGTTGGTCATGTCTTCAGAAGAGACCCCGATGCCATCACAAGAACAGCTATGCTTTGGACCCCTGAAGGAAAACGAAACTACTTGGAGCACCTTAAATGTCCCTTCTTCAGACGGATATTATAAAGGCAGCAAAAATAAAAACCCAGCTTTTACTGAAAGAAGAATCAGCAATATCAGTCCATCGTCGTCATCATGAAGTTACAGTGCACTATGGCTCTGTTTGTTTCTCGTGCTGCCTAGTGTCTTTGTGTTTTATTTTTGTTCCCCCGTTTCTATTTCATGTGGCAATTTTATCGAGTTCTTTCTCATACTGCTTATCTACGACTTTTTTATGCATTTAATTTATCACTGCTTGCTGGATTTCGAATGTCTTTTCTCGTGTCGTCCCACATCAGTTTGATTCATTCATTATTGCCTTTAAAAATATTCTAGACACATAAAGGTTTGAGAAAACATGTAAATAAGATTTTAAGAAAGTTACTGACAAATTTGTACTCAAATAAAACTTTTTACGAGCACAAACAGTAAGGCGCTGTGTCCAACAAGACTTTCCACTACTTTTCTCTGTTTCCAGCTCTCGTCATGGACGGACGTGTTTTTTATCTGCTCTCACATTTCGCAGCATTAACGCAGGAAGTTTAAGTCACATTCCGTGGATTTTTATATCAGTTTATTGGTTATTAGACGGTGAAATTTTTAAACATGATATTGTGTTAATGTAATGTGTAACATTTTATAGAATACCGTTGAAATGTGTATCAGTTTTTTCTCTATGTTATTGGAGGATATTTTTAACAATGACTACATGACTCATCCGAATGTGACCTTCGCCAAAGCAAGAGGTCAGTTGTTGGTCAAGCGTTGCTGTCAAGCATCATAAAATTTTCCCGGTATACAATGTTCCTCACCGATAACAAAACGCCCGGTGGAATGTAACAATGTCATGCTTGGAAGAAGGTGTTAGTTCGCAGCTAACAGTGGGCCCCAGGGACGCTCGTTTAAGACCAACGACCATAAAGAACTATGCTTTGAACAAAGAGAGGGCTATTCACCTAAAACTTAAAGGTTGTAGAACAGGGTCCGGTATAACCTTGAAGCTATCAAGTCATGGAAAATGTGTAACTATAACATTCCAGAACACCTTTCAGTACGAGGCATTTCGTTTCATTGTCATTAAATTCTACGAAACAGGACTTGTAGAGTCAAGAACAGACATAAATGGTGCACTAGTAGAAGACGTTATAACAACACCACTTCTCAAAATTCACCTTTATCACACTAAGAACAAAAATTATGACCCAGGGGACTGCCGCAGCTATCGAATCATGGCTAGAAACAGAATTTGAAGAATTAAAAGAATCTGCAAAAATTGTAACTGATGTTGAGTTAGAAAACACTAAAATGGACTCCGCTGTTTCTATGCCCCACTTGGCAGTAGACTCAATGATTCCAGGCATAAGTGACTTTACTACCGACAACGACATTCTCAACATCAGCTGCAACCCAATGTCTCACAGTGAATCAGAAATTCTACCTTCTGCAGTATTGGATACAATAACAGACACCCCTACAATTTCTAAACCTATGTTGGCCATCGAATACCCCATGGACCATGAAAATATACGAAAAGCTGAAACTGTATCTCTTGAGCAACAAAAAGAAGACACCACGAAGTTACCTGTGTCGTGCTGCCAGGAGCTAATGCAAAATATGGAGGACACGCTACGAAGTTTAATTGGTGATCTCATGTCTAGTATACAGACATCGCTCAAGGCCGAAAACGAACTTCTTAAAAGGGAGATAGTATCTCTGAGGGAAGACAATTCTAGCATGAAGGACATCATCGAAAAACTGCAGAGAGACTTCTCACTCTATAAGATAAGACAACCAGATCATCCTCAAACAATAGTAGAAGATTGCGAAGAATCCATACATAAAAATACGCCAAATCAGCAAAAAGGTCACCACCAAACTGTACACAAAAAACACGAAGAGACACTCACAAACACAACATATCCCATTGGAGTCAAAATTACCAACAGATTTCAAGTTCTTGAGGATTGTTCAACAGAAAATGAGCAGGTATCAGCATCCCTACCAGACAACGTTCCAGTGCCCGAAAACCAAATTCACAAATCTCAGAGCCATCACAATAGTCCACAAAAAGAACACCACAAAAGGCAGCAGCATCAATCTAATAGAAAACAAAGTGAAGAAATACGTAGTGACGTTACACATATTGTAATTGGTGACTCCCTCTTGAAGGGTATTTATTGTGAAAGAATGTCCACTACAAGAGAAGACATCGTTTCAGTTATGACAGTGCCGGGGGCTGGTATTAAAAGACTACTGGACATAATTAATAAGTTCGATATTAATCACAAGATAACAAAAACAACACTACACGTAGGAATTAATGATATCATGAATGAGCAGAGCCTAAACCCCTCAGGATTGGTGGCTACAATAAAACAAAAATTTCCCAAAGCCTCCATCTTTATTTCATCAATCATACCACCATGCTATGGGTTTCAGCGTCGCACAGCGGACACTTACAACACAAAACTACAGAACTATTGTAAACAAAACGGCCTTGGCTTCATCAACAATACTCCATTCTTTACATCTAACTCAGGAGCACCTAAGAAACGACTCTACAGAGATCAAATTCACACATCCACACTGGGAAGCAGTATCCTGGCCAAAAACATAAAATATCCAGAAAGGACACAACAAGACAGCTCAACCCATATAGAGAATGCAACGAAATCTACTGAGACATCAACATATAATTACAACACATCACAAACCCCACCTACCCCTCAAAGAAGCACACCTATTGCAAGCAGGCAGCCTTCCAGCTATCACAACGCCACTTTCAATCAGGAAGCCGAATCTTATGATACCATGTTTCCCCCATTAGTCACAAGCAGCCCCACTCAGGTACCTCTACCAACAGTATTCCAATGTCCCAGGCGCAGAATACTCCTACCAACACTACAACAAGGACGGAAGAAATCAGAGATCACCATGCTTCCTCCCCTAGTTCTTATTATCGTCCTCAGTGGAACCCTGAACTTGTCTATCTGATGCAATTCAGCCCTGCGTCACTTAGACAAGCATTAATGATGTCTGCCCAAAGTCATCCCTATTATATGCCCGGCAGAGACGTCAGTTATTGACGAACAAACACTTTGCTTCACTAAATCTCTGTTACTACAGCCTTCACTCCATTTGAACATTTGTTGATTTTTTAATACAACGGTAATAATCAGAACTTTTAATAGTTTATCGGTTAATATCCTCTAAAAAAAAAAAAATTTCTTTGATTACTTATTTCGTTACAATTTAAATTTCTTATTATCACGCGTAGCTTCAATTTGTTAGAATTTTCGGTGTTAAGGTGTGAAGTGTTGTATACTTAACTTGTCTGACTTGTGACTATTATTAATTTCTTCCATCTCTCGTTTAACTTCACTTTGTTGTGTTGAGCAGTTCTGGTGTGATATGTTGTATGCCTGATTGTTTTGTGACAATTTTCATATACTCAGTTGAAATTGTTTTTTATTAGTTGTATTAATTATTTTTAATATTGTATTTTCTGCAATTTCTCATTTCTTGAATTCCACTTCCTTGGTGAAGTATTAATTCGTAAAAATATTTTGCGCTTTTTGTGTGCATAGCCTAACTGTTTTTTAACTTGTATTTTTTTTATTATATTTTTTTATATTTTTTTTAAATATATCTTTCTTTTTACTATACAAGCATGGCTGGTAATTATGTACCGTGGCTTCACAAGGATGGTCTACGACTTGGTCATCTGAATATTTACCATCTTCTAGGTAAACTCCCCGAACTTACATACATTCTAAGTAATAATTTTCACATTTTTGGACTTTCAGAAAGTCGCCTAAATGACAGAATAACAGACGATGACATTGCGTTAAATGGTTTTAAAACTATTCGGCGAGACGCAAGCAAAAAACAAGAGACAGGTATAACAGTTTATATTTCCACTTCCCTTAATTTTCGCCGCAGAAACGACTTAGAGACAGCAGAGATAGAATGTGTATGGTTGGAAATAAAGCTACCGAATCAGGGCCCATTTCTGGTGGGATATCTTTATCGAAATCCTAGTGCAGGACCTATATGGTACGAAGATTTCACCATAATGATGGACAATGTATTTGCCACAGTCAAGGAGGTTGTTCTTCTTGGTGATTTCAACATCGATATACACAATTCAAATCTAACATGGAAAAATATAATATTATCGTACAACTTAAAACAAATAGTTAACCAGCCTACAAGAGTAACACAAGCATCAACCACACTAATCGACCACATCTACGTAACTTGCCCAGAAAACATCATAGAATGCTCTGTCCCTAATATTGCAATGAGTGACCACTATCCAGTATGCTGTACATGGTCAAAGAATAAATGTAAAGTTCCGAAAAATAAACATGTAAGTATCAAATTTAGAAGTTTCAAACATTTCAGTAAGGAATTATTTTTAAATGACTTGCTAACTGCACCTCTCGCCCGTGTTTACCAACTTCCTGATCCGGATGACGCTATTGAATACTGGACAAAAATTTTTTTATAATGTTTTTGACACGCACGTACCAGCTAAGGAAATTCGCGTCAAACGACAATTAAAATCTCCGTGGATCACGCAGGAAGTGTTGGAGGCTATGAGGCAGAGAGATCAAGCGCACAAAAATAAGGACCTCAACACATACAGGGTATACAGGAACAAAGTTCAATATTTAATTCGGAAAGAAAAGAAAAATCGTTTTAGAAATATAGTTCAGAACAAATCAAATAGTAAGGAAATATGGAAGGCAATTAACACCTTAGCGAAAAAACGTAATGCACCAGACTCATTCTCTTCCAACACTTCATTTACTTGCACCGACTTCAGCAATCACTTTCAAGCAGAAATAAACGGTCTGAAATCCACAATACCACCTTCCTGTAGTGACTTAGACAAACTTTCAGCATTCTGTAAAAACAAATGTACAAACTCAGTTCCACCCGACATTCCTTTTATGACAGTTAATGAAGTGTATAACTATCTTATTGGCCTTAAGGATAATAGCTCATCAGGGCTTGACGGAATTAGTAATCGAATACTGCGTTACGCCGCACCAGCTATTAGTGATTCACTAACTTTTATATATAATCAATGTATTGCTAAAAGTTATTTTCCTTCAGCCTTTAAGATTGCCAAAGTATATCCTCTCTTCAAACCTGGCTCGTCAGATAACAGTAATCTTGGTAACTATAGACCTATTTCTCTTTTATCATCGCTTTCTAAACCACTAGAAAAACACATACATAAAGCAACACTACATTACCTAGTTAGCAATGACTTGCTAATTGACAGTCAGTCAGGGTTTCGACAAAAGCATTCATGCCACACAGCTCTAACTAAGATGATAGACAACTTGCACCTAAACATAAATAACGATAACATATGTGGAGCAATCTTTGTAGACTTTAGGAAAGCATTTGATATGTTAGATCACGCTGTTTTAATAAGAAAATTAGAAACAATGAAAGTTAACTTTAAACTAGTGACATTACTTAAATCATTCCTGTCCGACAGACAGCAAGTAGTGTGGTACAATAACTCCTTGTCAAGCCCAACTATTATTGACACTGGTGTTCCTCAGGGTTCTATTCTCGGCCCTCTACTTTTTTCCATTTACATAAATGACCTTCCACTACACATCGAGCACTCATCCTGCGACCTATTTGCCGATGACTGTACCATTTATACTAGTGATAAAAGTTGCAACACGCTAGAAATATTATTACAAAGCGACACAGACAATCTTATTAAGTGGAGCAATGAAAACTGCATGCAAATAAATATCACTAAAACAAAATGTATGATAATATCAACTAGACAAAAATTACAAAACTCGCCGAAAACAACACTTCAGCTCTACATTGGAACCTCTTTAATTGAAAATGTAAATGAATATAAAACACTAGGACTCATAATTGACCAACATTTAAGTTGGAATTCGCATGTACAAGCACTGACCAAACAAACGGCACAAAAAGTTTACCAGTTAGCTAAAATCAAACATTTCCTAGATGAGGAGACACGAAAAAATGTTCTATACATCCCAGATACAAACACATCTAGACTATTGTTCCACAATTTGGGATGGCTGCACCATGTCCAACACTAAAAGACTCTTTTCATTACAAAAACGTGCAGTGCGCCTAATTTCAGACAAAAACCTCACACAGTGTGTAGACGCATATACATATCTTAACATATTACCACTAAGAAAGCGCCTTCTCTTCAACAAAGCCAAATTTATTCACAAAATCTTGTCACAGAATGCTCCAACGTATCTGTGGCCTATTTTCAAATACAGCGGAAGACGCAGTCAACGCTTAAATAAATTACACATGCCCAAGCCTAGGCTCGACTTATTCAAGAAAAGTTTAGCTTTTTCTGCTGCTCATCTGTGGAATACTCTTCCACACGACTTAAAAAATACTCTTAGTCCATATTCATTCAATCACAGACTTTTCAAATACATCATGAGTGCAGATTATATGCCACCCTAATTTCGTTATGTTCTTAAATAATTACGCTGTCACCTCAGGGGCGCATTCCCATAGTCAGTTATGACTGAAGGGGCTATTATTATTATTATTATTATTACATAACATCATATGTAGGTTTTAAAGTTAATTTTGTCCTGTTTAGTATAAATTATGATACGCATCTGTAAATTTGTGTAACTGTTATTGTACTGTTACAATGTTGGGATTTTATTTTATTGTACTTTCTTGTTATTTTATTATTTAAGTAACATTTAGGATACGTGTGAGAATAAATAGATTAACTATGGAAGAAGAGAGAAAGGAAGGGCAGAATGTTAGACGGGCCTGCGTGACCAATTCTAAACCCTTTGAAAATAAAGTTCGTTCGTTCGTTCTATCTATCTATCTATCTATCTATCTATCTATCTATCTATCTATCTATCTATCTATCTATCTATCTATCTATCTATCTATCTATCTATCTATCTATCTATCTATCTATCTATCTATCTATCTATCTATCTATCTATCTATCTATCTATCTATCTATCTATCTATCTATCTATCTATCTATCTATCTATCTATCTATCTATCTATCTATCTATCTATCTATCTATCTATCTATCTATCTATCTATCTATCTATCTATCTATCTATCTATCTATCTCTGATAATGTTTGTACTTTTCAACATATGTTATGTCATGCTTATAAGTAATTAATGTTAATATGAGTGTGCTATATTATTATTTTACTTTACAACGTTGAATTCCTTGAATTTGATATGTAAAATGCATATGAGAATAAATGAATTCAGTATGAAAGGTGAGAGAAAGGAAGGGCAGAATGTCAGACGGGCCTGCGTGCCCAATTCTCAACCCTTTGAAAATAAAGTTCGTTCGTTCGTTCGTTCGTTCGTTCCCTAACGCAAGAGCAAAGCCGTGTACTCATTTACGGCTGGTTACACTGGAGCGTGACCGATACCGGGAATCGACCTCGGCACCCATGCCGCGAGAGACCAGCGTTACCACAGTTAAAAAAAAACCTAATGTCTGGAGCGACGCGTTCGCCAGGGCCAACCACGTTGATTATAACTCACCGTTATTGTGTAACATCAACCTCATCTGTTTTCTCTTCCCCCCCCCCCCTTTCATGAAGGAATGCACAATGACACAACCATGCCCGTCTATATTTCTTGTGTCCCTTGCAGTACTCGGGAATCTCTAATGAAACAAAGGAAGAATAGGACTGATGATCCCTCCGGCATGTCGTAGCAGGCGATTAAGGTGAGGTTGTGCAAGGGGATGGCAGTATGCTACATAAATCACTTGCTGCAAGCTTATGCGCTTTTAGGCAAGCTTCTTGCAAAAGGGCCAGTAGCAGTTGTGGTTCCATGCTCAATAAGAAGCCAAAAAGTAAATGAAGATGATGATGATATTATTTCCTTTAATGTTATTATTATTTAATTAAACGTCGTAGTGGTTGTTAGCATAAAATGGAGTGCGTGTCTGCTTTTCTTTTTAAATTCCGTGCAAGACTTCCATAATGCGCACGAGAATGGCATCAAAGAAGATCTGATCACTGATGCTGCTGCCTACGAGATGTCTTTTTTTTTTATTTTTGGAAAAAATAAAAATAATAAGCCATTGCGCTAACTGGATCTGCCGGAGCACGTATTTGTGCTGGGTAATTTTAAAATAAGAAATAAACTGCGCTGATGTCTGCGTTGACCTGATATTAAATCTTGATGAGAATGGCGCTAAAGTCAAGATAGTGGTGTTACTGCTGGGAACTATTGAACCTTCAAGGTCACGCATACTTTCCTCTACAAACTGGCGTAAGTATGGATACCAAAAAAAAAAAAAAAAGAGATGGAAAAATGTCCTGGGGCTAATAAAACATAGATTGACCTTAGTCAGTGCAAACAGAAACATATTTTGGTTTGAAAAAAAAAAAGAAGTAAAAATAGTCATGCAGCAGATACTTTCGTAGGGGAATGAAGTGTTAGACATTTCACCTTACTAGGGGGAGGTGACCACTTCCCTTCTTCGCTGTCTTTTCCTTCCCAAACTCTAAGAGTAGAGTCAGGTATCCATTTACAGGTGGGTAAACTGGGACGTCACGATACCAGGTTTCGATCACGGAACCCTTGAACTGTACCACGAAAGGAAAGCGCCCAAACCGATATGTCAATCTTACATTCATAAATTTAGAGGTTATAGTTAAAAAAAAAAAACAACTTAAAACTAGTAATGAAGAAGTAAGTAATGACCACACTCAGATAAATATTTTACACTATTTTTAACATATCACGTGTGGAGTCAGAAGTGAGGAGAATACGCTGGGATTGGATAGGACACGCATTAACAAAACCAGTTGATAGCATTACAAAGCAGTCCCTGTTCTGCAATCTTAGGTTACGAGAAATAAAGGGAGATTAAAAAAAATACACGTGGAGGAGAGAACTGAAGACAGACATGAAAAAGATAAAGAACACATGCAAAGACTGTGAACGGATGGCACAGGACAGGAATGATGTTGCATAATTTTGTTGAGGACCTCTGCTCCAATTAACTGGGAACTGAAAGGTATTGACTGATCTGTTGTTAACGTATAAAGGAACATAGTATGTCATTGAAAATCATTATAGAGCAGGGTATCTTGTCCTTTTTTTTGTACCATGTACACCTTTGTTTGTCCGATGAAGGCCGTGTACCTCTTTGATTGTCCGATAAAGGTCATGTATCTCTTTGTTTGTCTGATGAAGTCCGTGTATCTCTTTGTTTGTCCGATGAAGTCCGTATACCTCTTTGATTGTCCGATGAAGGCCATGTATCTCTTTGGTTGTCCGATGAAGGCCATGTATCTCTTTGTTTGTCCGATGAAGGCCATGTATCTCTTTGTTTGTTCGATGAAGGCCATGTACATCTTTGATTGTCCGATGAAGGCCATGTATATCTTTGTTTGTTCGATGAAGGCCATGTATCTCCTTGTTTTTCCGATGAAGTCTGTATACCTCTTTGATTGTCCGATTGTCACATAGGTTTTATGATCATTAAATTGCCTATATCTTCTTCTTTTTCTGTCACCCGTATCCTCTATTTTTATTATCACTCTTTACCTTTTTTTCCTGCGTTTTTCGCATTCGTTCGTTTGCGACTATATACATTACTATTTTCTCATTCTAACGTTTACCTGTTTCTTTTCTCAAAACTGAGAACGCAGTTATGACGTAACGTGTCAGTCTCTACAAAGACGGGAGAGTGTTAAAATGCATTTCTATTTGCATTAGATATCAGGACACGAAACTGTGACTTTCGCTTATCTCAGACATACGAGCAGACTATGTCTGCACTTTCAGCTGACAGGCGCGGCTTCTTCGGCTGAGCGCTCAGTAAAAGCGCGATAACTGACACCTCTACGGTGCAGTTCGAGACATTTGTCTGGAAATTTCACCTGACACGACACTCATTGTGGGCCATGGTCAGCGTGAGGTGCGAAAACTGCCCCTGCATTGCAGACAAGTTGTCTACATTTGCATCTGACACTTAGCGCTACGGCCGTTTCTTAGACGGAGGTGTCAGAGACGCAGAGTGTCAGTTTTCGACAGCCTCTTGGTGTTAAACGTAAAGTGTTATAGACGGAAAGGGGGATTATTTCGGTTTGGCGAAATAAAAGTTTACCTCTTTGTCTGGTAATAGATATAACCAGAGTTTGAAACTAGATTTTCATTCTCGCTCCTAAATTCGCAGTAGACAGGACGTTTCGTGCAAAGATAATAAGCTGTATAGCGAAGTCTTAGTTTGTTCTTGGCAAAACTTTTGCCGAACTTCTAGACTACCAATAAATATAAGCATATAATTCCAAAGTTGTGCGATCGCCTGTAAATTCTGTGTGGAGGTAAAATATTATACATATTATCTAGTATTTCGTGAAGTGTTTAAAGTGTTAAATTGCTTATTTTATTTCACTAGTTAGATTTGGTGCAGAGCGCTTAATACATAAGTCTGTATTATTTTCTAGTGACGTGTTTCAGTGGAAAGCAGAATAAATTATAATTTCTAGCTTAAACAACAATATAGCTATAATGAATTTAATTTTACTGCTAAATAATCAGACGAGAGTAATTTTTCTAAACTAACTTATAAATGCTAGAAGCCTCATGAGTGTTGACGGAATACGCACGTATCCCTAATTCATGAGGATTGATGATTTTTTTTAAAAAATATAACTTATTCCACGGGAAGGGTTAAACTATAAGACAAGCTATACGCTTGCAGTTTAAAAATGTAAGTTATATTGAGTACATAAATATGTAAAATATTTCATATGTATTTTTCTTTATTCATTGAATACTGTGGTACCCAAACTTTGCCAGCGTTCTAGTACGTGAACATTATCTGTGAAGAACTTAAGCACTTTCATTACATGAACTGTAACAGTTAAATGAAGTAAAAGGCCTATCGCGCCAGAATTAATTCTTCCAGAATAACACTTAAGTACAGATCAGCCGCTGTGGCAAGCAAAATAACAGTAACATCCGACAGAGTTTTGACTAGTAGTGTGGTGACCAAATATAGTCATATACTGAGATAAGGCACCCAACCTGACATTCCTCATTTTTTTAGAAACCTACGCTAGTGACACTGTGCTCCGCTAACTTTCGTGCCTGGACAAGTTTTATGTGACTTAAACAGACATCCGAAAAATAAGAACACCCAAGGAATCGTTCCCTGAGACAGAGAATTCAGAACGTCTTTTTGGAACTGGGGATTTCTTGGTCGAGACTGCATTTACGGGTCTGTGTGAAGGTCCTAGAAAAAATTATGTTCCCAGAGGCAGCGATCAAAGCTGTAAGTATAAATGTGCGCACGTGGCCACGGCTGAATGAATAGAGTGAACGCAGGTCTGAGTGTTATTTTTACCGTTGTATTTTGGCACCTATCTGCTGTCATAACTTTCTTCATGCAAGTTTGTTTTGCTAACAATATTTTCCCTTAAACTAGATTATAGTATCAGGTCTGGTCATACCTTAAACGGGGGAAACTCTTAGACTCAATCATGTGTATCTGGGACTATTTGTGCTATCATCTTTCTCCTAACGGGACTGTGGGCTATCCATCGAGGGAAGATCATAACTGTGGGTCTACCAGTTCTTGTAGCATTCCTTGATTTGTTTATGACTTTGTGTATATGCCTTTTTGATGTAATTTTACATGTAGTGACGTAAGTTTACAATGATAAATAAACTTAACAATAAATTAATCAGCATGTTGGTCAGCTCGTTCTAAATATCTATATAACTATTTGTTATAGTTTCCCACGTCTGTGTGTCTACCTGTCGTCACTTGAATGTGCGTGCACGTGAGTGGATATAGATATATTTAATGTATATGTGTTAGACTGTCTGACTACTCTAGATCTGTCGTAGAAGATAGGTGAGAGAGAGAGAGAAGATTTCTCGCTCTCAGAGACAGCCTCTATCACAATTCCACCACCTCACTCGTGGAAATCTATTTTTGTATTTCTATCTCACACTGTGACTATCACTCATTCCAACCTATTCAGAAGGGACCAACCCAAGTCTTAATTCTCCTATCAAAAATCTACGACAAATGGGGTCTCGTCTATCGGGATTTTGAACTTTGAATAGGAAGACGAGACGACAAATGTGGGCTCGTTTCCGGTTTTTGAACTTTGAATAGGAAGACGAGACGACAAATATCAGCTCGTCTGTAAGATTCTGTATTCTGATATAGAGTAAGAGTGTGATGTCTTGTGAGTTTTGTATCGTTTAAAAATAACTATCCCCTAGACACACGGCTAATAATTGTTTTTCCACAGCATTATTGAGCATTATACATTTGAGTTACAGGTTGATTTTGTCGGAATACATGTTAATTACTGATTTTGTAATACTTAACACTGGTAAAGTTTGTGAGTGTATTACATTCACAGGGTTTTGAAGAAGTAGGTGTTTGAGCAAAGCTAAGGAGTGCGGTTCGGACTATTTGTCCAGATTAATTGCCTCCCTTACCCTAACTGTCTTCAGGGGTGAACTTGATAGTGGATTTAAAAATTAAGGGATTTTTTTTTCTCCTTACAATTTTTTTTTTGCAATAATTATTTTGTTTTCCACTGTAGCAACTTATTTTTTCAGTGAGTAATCTTAACTACCATTTATTTGGCGTAGTCATCTGCATTAGGTGCTTAATTGCCGATTAATAGCAGCGATAGTTAGACACTATAATTTTTGGAGGAGGTATCCCAGGCTATAAGTATATCATCTATTGTTTTGGTATTTTCTCGTAAGTGGTAAGGAACCAGCGTATCCTTTTCTTATTTTCTTTCTCGACTAAGTCTCAGTGTAACTGTCTTTTTCTCTTGTTGAGGTGATCACTTGCACAAGACAGTATACATGTTGTTAAGATGTGTAGTACTTGTAATGATGAGCTGAGTGTGGGTGCAAATGAAGGCGCGAATGTGTTTAGGCTCGTATATGTTGTGTAATGCAACCCATACACTCACATGCAGTAGTCAAGGATGCTTGAACACTGCTGGCACGTTTCAAAACATTTATTGACGGTAACACACATAGCATCAACAGGAACAGTCATTGTAAACAAGGTCATGCTGACCGGAAATCGTTAGGTATACATCAGGCATTCAAAAGGGCTGGTAAACATTCCAATATTCGTACATGGTCAATAATAAGGTTCTTCGATGACAGTTCATAATGCCGCCTTGGTATCTCTGACTAAACGCGTCAGATACCTTAATCACTTTGACATACAGGTACAACTTGGCATTTCCCGCCAATTGCACATTATCAGGCTGTAATATATTAGCCTTAACACAGGCCTCGTTATGGCGTCATCTGTGTACTTCTTCTAAGCAGGTTAACATCAACCCTGCAGTAATGCTTATGTAGACATAAATACCGCCAATCTGCGGTTCCCACAATATAACTTCGTCACTGGACTTCTGGATAATATAAAGACTAATAGTCTTGGATGGCTACCTTGAGCACAAAAATATAAGTTCTGAAATGTAGGACCGGTGAGCTGTAGTTCACAGACTAGGTAATCTTCTAACATGTTCTGCCACCGAAAGCGTAATAATGGAAAAAGTCGGTATTACCTGGAACCGAATCCTCAGAACATAATAAGGAACTCTCGTCATTCCCACGCACAGAGAATCACTGGGGAGACCTGTCAACGCAGTCTCTTCGAAGATTTTCCCCGAAAACACAATGGACATCCGTCCCTCAGAAGCCAGGACACCTCACGGCCTGACGGAAGTCTTCACTTGCCGCTTAAAAAAACCTGCGCATGGGCACACGCCCAAACTGTTTACCTTTGACCCTATCTTCATACAGGTCAAACCCCAAAGGATGAACGAACAGGGAAGACAACCCCTAATCAACCTGACATCGCAAGGTAAAGACACAATTATTCACCTTTGACTAGGGTGAAAAACATAAGCAAATAACTTGACATATGACTCCGTCGAAAATGACAGCAACATATTACCCCACCCCCCCCCCCCCCCCCCTGTAAAAAACAAATGATACATTTTTTTTAACTATATCTATGAGCAAGACAGCACAAGCATCAATTATGCGCTCATGAAAGAATGAACCTAATATCAGGTACAATGGACGCACAAATAAAGCGTCTGAAGAGGATACAAATCATCTCCCAACATAAGAGAAAATATTTCTCAAAGCAAAACAAATTCAGGAGGTATCATTAAAGAACCTGAGTTGCTGGCAATACCAAGACACATATCAAACATCATTAAATACTATAACTATAGCAATATACAAATATCATCAATTACAATGCTATATTAGCAATATATCACTAATGGATGGAGAAAATCAAATTTGTTAAATTCTTTATACATCATCCAAATAGTAAAACGCTTGTATTACAATATATTAGGATATTAAGGACAGACCTAAGTCTGAAAGTGTATCAGGAAAATTGGGACACAAGATTTAATTTTAATCATGTGGGCATCTAGACAATATGTCCGCCATCACATTATCCGAACCACGGATAGCTCGCACCGTGAAATGGAAAGGCCGAAGAGCAATAGCATAACGAGTAGATCTCGAGCTCTTCAAATCCTTACTTTGCATAGCCGTAAGAGCTTTTTGGTCGGTTTCCATAAAGAAATGCGCGCCCAGAAGGAACCTTTGTAGCTTAAGAATGGACCAAACCATAGCCAACAATTCACGGTCTAAAACCGAGTAATTCCTTTCTGCCGCATTTAGCTTCCTAGAGATATACATTACAGGATGCAGAGTTCCTGAATACTCCTGCATTAGTGCCGCTCCAATCCCAGTGGAAGAGGCATCACTACGAAGAACAAAAGTCTTATCAATCGTTGGTAGTCTTAAGATAGGATGAGATGAGAACAAATTCTTAACCTGATCCAATGAAGATTGGCATTCTTGGGACCAACGCACCATATTAGGAGAACCTTTTTTCAATAACGATGAAAGTGGTGCCATAATGGAAGACAGATTCTCAATGAATCTTCCATAGAATTGTATTAATCCCAAGAGACTACGCACCTGCTTTTTTGTCTTCGGAACCGAGATATTCAATATCTTCGAAATGTTTTGGTCCTCTGTCTTCAACAGACCATGACCAACCCGATGACCTAGGAAAGAAATTTCACTAAACCCAACAAAAGCTTTAGAGGGTTTTGCAGTCAAACTATGCTCACGTAAAGCAGATAGCAATTCCTTTAGACCCAAATAGTGTTCTTCCCAAGTATCGCTGAAAAGACATGTCGTCTAAATATGCGATGACATCTGCACGATCTGATAGAATTCGTCGCATCATGCGCACGAAAGTCGCTGGGGCGTTCATAAGCCCGAAAGGCATAAAATTCCACTGAAACAGACCCCTAGGTGTTGAAAAAGCAGTGAGAGGTTTGGCATGTTCCGTCAAAGGGACTTGCCAGTAACCTTTCGACAAGTCTAGTTTAGTAAAGAATCTAGCTTTAGAAAGTCTAATAAGTAGATCATCTAATAAAGGCATAGGTTCAGCATCGAACTTCGTAACTTGATTTAATTTGCGATAGTCAACGCAAAGACATATGTTATTGTATTTCTTTCGAACAATAACTATCGACGAAGAATAAGCTGAAGTGGATGGTTCAATTATTTGCAGTTGAATCATTTCATCCAATTCTTTCTCGACTTGTGCTTGAAAATGAATAGGTATAGGGTATGGTCTTACTCTGATCGGATTACGATCAGTAAGTATGATGTCATGTTCTATGACATCTGTGTGTCCAGGAATGTCGGTAAGGACATCCTGATATGATTGTAGCGTAGAGGATACTTGACGCTGTTCCTCAAGAGACAAATTCGAAGAGACGGTAACGTTTTTCCATGATTCCGTAGAATTAAGTGGAATCGCAGGAAGAGGTAAGTTAACGTCAGAAAAAATAGTTTTCTCATCCTGTATAACAGACAGGGATGAGATGTGACCATGTTGGACTGGAGAGTCGTCCGTCGCCTGGAAAATAGGCTGCAAATAGTCTGGTCATTCAATAAACTCTGTAAGCATATTTATATGAAAGGTTTTATGCTTTCCGTCCACATCGACAATATAGTCGACATCGGAAATTTTCGAGACTATAGTGTATGGACCTTTCCATGAAATGAGAAGTCTGTTCTCTCTTGAGGGAAGTAAGACAAAAGCTTTGTCTCCAGGACAAAGTTGACGTAGGCGTCTTTTCTTGTTAGCAAATCGCCTAGCCTTTTCTTTCGCAAATTCGGAAGATGAAGTTGCTAATCTGCACGATTCGATAATTTTTTCCCTAAGAGTAATGACATATTCATATGACGATTGTGTATCATCGTCAATATTATCGGAAGTTATCAAATCGTGTAACAAGGACATCGGACCGCGCGGTTGCGCGCCAAAAACAAGTTCGAAAGGAGAAAACCCTGTATGCTCGTTGGGAACCTCTCTATAGGCAAAGAGAGCTGCAGGTAGGACCCTGTCCCAATCATCAGGATGATCCTCCGTTATCTTGCCAAGTAAGTTCTTTAGTGTCCTATTAAGACGTTCAACCAATCCATTGGACATTGGATGATAAATACTACTGAGAGACCTTTTAATGTCTAGCGTAGCCATTACCTGAGACATCGTGTCCGAAATTAATTGAGTGCCGTGGTCTGACAATATTTCTCCGGGGAATCCCAGACGAGAAAATATGAGACAAAGAGCGTCAGCGATATCGACAGTTGATATTCTCTTCAGAGGAATAGCCTCTGGCCAACGAGTGCACATGTCAACGCAAGTGAGGATAAATTGGTGTCCTCTGGCTGACTTAATCTTAAACGGGCCAATAATGTCTATAGCCATTTTCTGAAACGGCCGAATAGGAATATCTGCAGCCTGAGTAGGTGCAGCATGTCTTGGACCTCTAGACTTGACCTCTTGACAAATTTTGCAAGATCGGCAATAAATTCGTATGTCTTTATTAACAAATGGCCAAAAGAAAGACGCAAGGACTCTAGTTTTAGTTATGGAAAAACCCATGTGTCCAGCACACTGAGAATCGTGTGCATGCTGAAGAATTAAGGCTCTCATACACTTAGGCACAAGAATTTGCGAGTGCATAGACTTGTCCGAGTGTTGTACCATTCGTACCAATATACCATTCCTCATAGTGATATACGATTTGTGATTCGTATTCTGATTGGGATCCCCTTTCTTTGCGAGAAGGAAGAATTTCTTCAAAGAAGGATCCTCTTCTTGACGTTTAGCAAACGAGTCATGGGAAATCACCAAGTGCTCGTCTTGGCTATCAACTCCACTACTATCATCAAATGAAGTTGGGGGATTAAGAGCTTGAGCTCTTGTCACCACTGCATTGACCGTTTGAATGTTTTGTTCTTCCCAAATAGAAATTTGTTGCGGGGTGCATTCCTTAACCTCATGAATACGACCGATTATAAGATCCACAATAGGATTAGGAAGAAGACACGCGTGGACATCTCCTGTAAAGAAGGGAGTGTCAATCCTAATAATAGCAGTAGGATAACTTTCCCTATATCACCAAATGTAACACATTTGATCGCTTTTCCAGTGGCACAGCAAGGATCTATCAGAGACTCCCTAACCCCGACGGTAGTACATCCCGAATCGAAAAGTACTGAGACCAGCCTATCATTCACTAAACCGTTATGCAAGATGAGAGATCCTCTCCCATCATGCGCAACTGTAGCAGGTAGAGCAGGAAGAGGGTGACCACAAATTAGGGTAGATACAGTCGATGAGTCGAACAATGTTAAGCATTGGGGACATTCAGTTGCTCTCCCAAAATCGAAAGCACATCCAGTGACAGCATTAGAGTTACCACTATCATTTCCTTGATTACAGGCTCCATTAAACTCTTGTTGTGCAGAGTTCACCTGTTGGAAAGCTTTTCTTTTGTTATATCTAGGTCTACCACGATTATCATTTCCCCTGTAATTGTTATCATATTGTCTATTGTAATTATCATTCCGGTTTGAATCCCGGTTAGTATATTCACCATCGTCATATTCTTGACGTCGAGAATGGTTATCCCGAGAAGAAAAGCTCGGATAGTTTTTATTGTGATAACCTTTGCGACAGTGTCTAAAATTATTACCACCAAAATTACGAGAACTACCATCTCGTCTCCAGTTCTTAGAAGAAGAACCTTCATATGTTGGATTACTCTGCTTGCGAGTGTAATTTTGATTACTTTTCCTATTCCAGTTTTGTTGAGCACCCTGAAATTTCTTATTGAAATTAGAGCCATATGGTGCTGCCGAAGCAACTGGCAACCCTTCTTTCACTTTAGAATTGCTAACTGTAGCATGGGGGTGCGCGGTGGCGTACTGGCAACAGTATTCCTCCATGTCTTTTAAGTTTTTGGGTTTATGCTCATGAAGAAATGCAAGGAAAGAATCATTAACAGATGACAAAACCTTATCTCGAAGTAATAAGTCCATTAGGCCTTCATATGTTTTCTCAGTCTGAGACAACTCAACCCATCGTGTAAATGTACGACGTATTTTTGAAAAAAATTCAGAGAAATCTACTCCATTTTCTGGCAACATTGTCCTAAAACGAAGACGATAACCTTCTTCTTTTAGTTGATATTTTTTTAGCAATGCTGCTCTGACAACATCATAATTAGTCCTGTCATGTTCGTCTATTGTCATAAGAGTAGTCACTGTGTCACCTGTAAAAAATTCTATCAGTTGTTCAACATATTTTTCCTTTTTTACCTTATGCGCATTGCATAAAAATTGGAATCTATCTAGATAATCCGCTACGTCATCCTTTAAAGGATTGAAATGAGGTAGTTTGATCCTATTAACAAACTCCTTTGTCGTACTCGAAGTTGCTTGATGAGCACCCGAACTCGCCAATTTTAATTTCTCTAACTCCAAAGTTGCGAGTCTTTCCTCATGTTCCATTTTTCTATTTTCAGCCTCAGCAGCAGCTTGAAGTTTTCTCTCCTCAGCAGCAGCTTGAAGTTGGAGTTTTTTCTCCTCAGCAGCAGCTTGAAGTTTTCTCTCCTCCATTTCCATCTGGAATTTTCTTTCATCAGCTTGGGCTTTTCTCTCCTCAGCAGCAGCTTGAGCTCTTCTCTCCTCAGCAGCAGCTTTTCTCTCCTCAGCCTCTCTTTGATACCTTTTTTCTTCAAGTTCTAATCTTCTATTCTCAGCTTCTAGCTTCTTTAGTTCAGCTTCTGCTTTCAATTTAATTTATTCTTTTTGTTTCTTTTCTTCTGACTTTAATGCCATGGCGAATTGAGCTGTTGAATATTCTTCCAATTCTTTACCAGATTTACCAAGGGTTAACCCTTGCTGGTTGAAGAAATCCAATGTAGACATTCTGTCTAATGAAATCAGAAACCTGAAAAATTCAACAAATTACCTTATCCCACTTCAATGGGAGACAAGTCTGTACTATAGACTTGTATACTCACTTCACTTTATTTCACTCTCTTAGTCTTAGTCAAAGACCTTGTATGGTTATCTTGTTTATAATATAACAAATAATCACTTAAGTACCTGTGGAAAATAATACCTTTATATCCCACTCACTGTGGGCACAAGTCTTTTTTATAAAGAACTTTCATATGTATTCCACCTTGTCTCAATCTTTGGACAACAAGTCTTTTAACAAAGAACTTGTATAAATATCTTATTATAATAATATTTTATTAACAATCTCTATATGAAGAGTGTACCTTATTAATAATAATAATAATACATGACCAAATTATGTATGTAGACTGTGTATGACAATAATGTAGTACAATCATAAATACAAAGACAAAGATACAGATCAATGACCGAAAACGTTCGCGGAAGTCAAATAAACAATACAGCAAAAAGTAAAGAAAATGTTACACAAATGTGTACTGATGACCGCGAAAAGTAAACAAGACAAATGGCAACACTGTTATAATCCAAAAAGGTGTAGAGAAATAAACAAAAGAAAGGAGAGACCTACAGATACAAACAAATGAAATCAAAACTGAAAAACAGAAAAAATATTACAAAAACAACGATAAGTACAGTTACATCACAGCTAACACCAATAGCAACAAATTGTCACTAGCAAATTTTCAATTAAGAAAATTGCGCCTACAGAACACTATTATAAGACCACTATATCTTATAGACCGTGGTATCTCTTATAATAGACACCGCCCAACCTTAAACCCGCAAAAGAACGCAAGAAAAATACACAACAATAGTACAAGGAACATAAATATTATCAATGCAATGTGTTGCAAAACAAGTTGAATCACAAGTGATAGTGTCGATTCTCTTGCTCCTAGCGAACACAGAAACAAAATGTCAAGCGCGCACTGAATGTCAGATTCACTGTAGCATGAAGTGGTCTTCACGAACATAAAGTTACTATGACCTTCTCGAAACTTGAGTCTTGCACATGGAATGTTTACAACTTCACGTACTGTTTACAAACAGGAACTTGACCTCAAAACATATAATTCGAATGCTCGGACGTAGAAAAGTCTGTTGTTGACTGAGACGTGTGAACGACCAGCGGTACCGTTCACAAAAAGGGACTCGACTTGTATGCAGCTATGGTCCACGTAGCAAACGCCTCGATGCTAACTTCAGTACTTGTCCTGTTGTAGTTTATGTAGCATTATAACATAAATGCTAACACTGTCTATTCTGTCCTGTGTAGCCAAAACTTGGAAGTGTCGAGTATGTGTGTTACAGCTGTTCACCTTGCTTATTCCGAAATGTAAATTTCTGGACCACACTGGAGACATCATAAATGTAGCATAAGAGCCCACGGAACTGGTCCACCAGAAATGTAAGGTGTACTTGTCCTTCTCATGAAAATAGCCCCATCAGCTGGCCATCAGAAATGTAACAGTCTTTTTCTCTTGTTGAGGTGATCACTTGCACAAGACAGTATACATGTTGGTAAGATGTGTAGTACTTGTAATGATGAGCTGAGTGTGGGTGCAAATGAAGGCGCGAATGTGTTTAGGCTCGTATATGTTGTGTAATGCAACCCATACACTCACATGCAGTAGTCAAGGATGCTTGAACACTGCTGGCACGTTTCAAAACATTTATTGACGGTAACACACATAGCATCAACAGGAACAGTCATTGTAAACAAGGTCATGCTGACCGGAAATCGTTAGGTATACATCAGGCATTCAAAAGGGCTGGTAAACATTCCAATATTCGTACATGGTCAATAATAAGGTTCTTCGATGACAGTTCATAATGCCGCCTTGGTATCTCTGACTAAACGCGTCAGATACCTTAATCACTTTGACATACAGGTACAACTTGGCATTTCCCGCCAATTGCACATTATCAGGCTGTAATATATTAGCCTTAACACAGGCCTCGTTATGGCGTCATCTGTGTACTTCTTCTAAGCAGGTTAACATCAACCCTGCAGTAATGCTTATGTAGACATAAATACCGCCAATCTGCGGTTCCCACAATATAACTTCGTCACTGGACTTCTGGATAATATAAAGACTAATAGTCTTGGATGGCTACCTTGAGCACAAAAATATAAGTTCTGAAATGTAGGACCGGTGAGCTGTAGTTCACAGACTAGGTAATCTTCTAACATGTTCTGCCACCGAAAGCGTAATAATGGAAAAAGTCGGTATTACCTGGAACCGAATCCTCAGAACATAATAAGGAACTCTGTCGTCATTCCGACGCACAGAGAATCACTGGGGAGACCTCCCAACGCAGTCACTTCGAAGATTTTCCCCAAAAACACAATGGACATCCGTCCCTCAGAAGCCAGGACACCTCACGGCCTGACGGAAGTCTTCACTTGCCGCTTAAAAAACCTGCGCATGGGCACACGCCCAAACTGTTTACCTTTGACCCTATCTTCATACAGGTCAAACCCCAAAGGATGAACGAACAGGGAAGACAACCCCTAATCAACCTGACATCGCAAGGTAAAGACACAATTATTCACCTTTGACTAGGGTGAAAAACATAAGCAAATAACTTGACATATGACTCCGTCGAAAATGACAGCAACACTCAGTCACTGATTTACAATGGCAGAAAGGGCAAAGCTTAGACAACTCCTCAGGGACGAGGCAAGAGAAGAAGGTTTGGACGGAGATGAAGGGAAAGATATGATGCGGAGAGGAAAGCAGCTGAAGCTAAAGAGCAGAGGAAGATGGATGAGGAAATGGAAATTCGCAGGATACAGCATGAGGAAAGAGAGAAGGAGAGACAGCATGAGGAAAGAAAGAAGGAGAGGGAGAGACAGCAGGAAAAGGAGAGGGAGGAGAGACAGCAGGAAAAGGAGAGGGAGGAGAGACAGCTTGAGGAAAAGGAGAAACAGAGACAGCACGAGTTGGCGCTTAAGACTCCAAAGCCGTGGTGCTGCCTCTACCTCCAGCAATGTAGAGTCTTCTCCTCATTCCTCTTTAACTGATCCTTCTAACACACAATCTTCTCATCTCACCGCTATGTCTTTCACTCTAGAATCTTTCCCTTGTCCTAATGAGAAGATTGACATGTATCTAGAAAAATTTGAGAAAATTGCAACTCTGTACGGTTTAGAGAGGTCGCGTTGGAATATGAAGCTTTCTCGGTCTTTGAAAAGTAGTGCGTATGATGTTTACGCCAAACTGGAAAGCAGCCAACAAGACAATTACTACATGTTGAAGAAAGCTTTGCTTGAGCGTTTTGAAATGAATGCTCACAAATTTTTGCTACTGTTTCGCAAGAGCAGGAAAGAGAGCTCTGAAACTTTCCAGCAGTTTTCATCTCGTTTGAAGGGATATTTGACAAAGTGCCTTGAGCTTTCACAGCTCCCCTCTACCTATGAAGGTCTGGAGGAATTTGTTATTACAGAACAAATAAAAAACACTTTGTCTGCGGATACGCGGAGATTCCTAGTGAAGCTTGAAGACATCTTAGAAAAGTCTGAGCGTTATCAAAATGCGCTGGCTGAACTACCGGCCACAAAACGTAAACCGACAGAGGAGCATTTTCGGAAAAATAATCTAGACCAGTCTTCTCATGCTTCTCACGCTTCCAACCCGAATAACCACCGAGAAACTGGACCTCAAAACCCCCTCCTGAAAAATCCAAGTTCTACAAAAACAAGTACCCCAACCACAGTAAGCAGTCTGATCAACCCGACCGCCCTTCATGGCAGCGTAGCCAGAAAGGACAAGGTGGCAAAGGGAGAACCCCTGAGCACGGGACTAATGATCAGAATGAGCACACCGAGCCAAAACGCATCGGATGCTTATTAACAGTCTCGCAAGGTGGAATTATTGACAGTGATTCCCAACCTGTTGGGGATAGACCCTCAACGCGAGGTACTGTTACTTTGAACGGTTCTCAAACTTCTTGTTTATTTGACACGGGGCTTTCTTTTGATTGCATTGTTGCCAGAAACCTGGTTAAACCCGGTCAAGAGACAGGAGAGACCGTCCAACTTTGTGGAGTTCGTAAGAGTGATGCACCTACAGCGCTTCCCATCGCACTGGTGTGATCAAAGCGGCTGTTATGGATGATCCCATCTACCCAGTCATACTTGGCGGTAGATATGTGTGTATTGGGAAACCGGAAGAGCCGATTGTGGCAGCAGTAACTACAAGAGGGCAAACCAAGAAGGAATGGGAGCCGGTGCCTAATTTGTTACCCATGGAACTTAAAGAAGCGCAACAAAAGGACCCTACTTTGGCACCCTGCTTTAGGAAACTGCCCATGGCTAAGGAACCCAGACAGCACGGGGACATTTTTTCTAAGGATGGCGTACTTTATCGCAGAACGGGCAAGCCTGACCAAGGTTACAACCAGCTCCTAGTACCGAAACAGTACAGAAGCCAAATCCTAGAAATGGGGCACTCTCTTCCCTTCAGCGGACATATGGGACAGAACGCCACAAACCAACGGATAACCACTCATTATTGGTGGCCAGGAGTAAATACTGATATTATCAGATATGTCAAATCCTGTGCCCAGTGCCAACGTGTGCCACTCAAGCAACGGGCACCCCAATCTCTAAGGTGAAATGCCAATAGTGGGTACACCATTCGAACGGGTTGTGATCGACATTTTAGGGCCTTTCGAAAGGACTAAAAGAAGGAACAGGTTTATCATGACCTTAGTCGATACATGCACTTTATGGGCAGAAGCTATACCGCTAACATGCGCAGATGCCAAGCATGTCGCAGAAGCCCTCGTGCAGATTTTCACTCGGTTGGGATTCCCTCAGCAAGTACTGACGGATAACGGATCTCCATACCGAAACCTGTTGATGGATGAGATCGTCAAGATCTTGAGGGACCAGCACATCTACACTAAGCCTCATACTCTGGCCAGAAATTGGCTAGTAGAACGTGTTAACGGAAACCTCAACATGATGTTAAGTAGACTTGCACAAGTGAAACCTGAAGATTGGGATTGTTGCATTCCCGCAGCCTTATTTGGCTACAGAGAATCTCCTTATACTTCCACAGGATTTCCGCCAGCTACGTTTTTATTCGGCAGACCCATCAAGGGGCCGCTTGAAGCCTTACTTTGGTCGCTGACAGACCAGAAGGCTGATGAGACAGTTGTCTCAGCCAGTAAATACGTATCGGATTTAAAGGAAAGGTTGAAACTAGGATGGGACCTAGCAACGACAAACTTTAAGCGAGCACGCACAAAGCACGCTAACCGATACAGGAAAGTCGCGAAAGAGAGAGAACTGGAAGCAGGAGAGAAAGTTTTGGTGTTACTCCCTACCGGAAACAACCAACTGAGGATCGGATGGCAAGGGCCGTTTACCGTCCGGAAAAAGATTTCTAAGGCTAATTACCAGATCTCTATTCAAGGAAAGGAAAAGGTTTTCCACTTAAATCGGCTAAAGAAATTCGTGGAAAGACCAGTGCCGACCTCCGACCATCTCCTGGCGATCGCCAAAACTGACGAAGATGACGATAGTGGCAGGGAAACTCCACTGCAATCACAGGAAATCTTTGAAAAATGTCAGAAGCGGCGACGCTCTTTCAAGCGCGCATGGGAGACATTCCAGAGAAAGGAAACTTTGGGAGTAGACTTACTTACTTAGTCGTTCCCCTTCTACCGTGAGGTGTAGAGGTTTGGAAGAGAGAGCGCCAGACTATTCTATCGGCTGTCTTCCTCCTGGCCTGGTTCCATTCTAGTCCTCGGTCCTTCAAAGATTGTCTAATGTTGTCCTCCCAGCGGACTCTGGGTCGTCCTCGGGGTCTGGATCCTTGGCTCTTTGTTTCCCATGCTTGTCGTGGTAGCCGATCTTCTCCCATTCTGCAGACATGGCCAAACCATCTTAGTTGGGACTGTTCTACTTGGGTCTGTAGGGGGTGGCATTTTAGGCCTTGACGTATCGTCTTGTTGCGTATCATGTCTCTTCTTGTTACTTCAACCACCTTCCTCAGATACCTCATTTCTTAGGTTTGGATCTGGCTTTTATGGGTTGTAGTCATTGCCCATGACTCGCATCCATATGTCAAGACTGGGACATAGGTGGAGCGGTATACAGCCATCTTCGTTTTCTTACCAACCTCTCTCTTGCTGAGGAATCCTCGATTTATGGCCTGAAAAAGTCTCCCAGCTGCTGCTTTTCGAGTGGCCAACTCTTCTTTGATGCCTCCCTTTCGGTCTATAATAGCTCCGAGGTATTTAACGTGGTCGACCTGCTCCAGGACCTGTTCTCCCAGCTTAATCTGATGTCTTCTTTCTTCTCGTGATATCACCATGGATTTTGTTTTAGAGCTGCTTATGACCATCCCTCTCTTCTCCAGCTCTTCCTTCCAGACTTGCAAGTTGGATTGGAGATGTGCCTCTGATTTAGCAATCAGGGCAACATCATCAGCAAATGCCAGCTCTGAAATATAGACCTGTCTCATCTTCCAGTACCCCACTGAATACTTTCTTGTTCTCTCCTTACATGCCTTGATGACATCGTCCATAAGGAGTATGAAGAGGTAAGGTGATAGGATATCACCTTGTCTTACACCAGTGGTGGTCCTGAACTCTTCTGACTTATGGTTTGTTGTCCTCACATAATTTCTGCAAGACTTGTAGAAGCTCTGTATAGCATGAATCAGAGGTGCTGGAATATTCTTCCTTGCCAAACAGTCCCAAAGTTTGCTCCAAGGGACCCTGCCAAACGCCTTTTCCAGATCTATGAAACAAAGATGGATCTCACTCTTATACTCAAGGGCCTTTTCACTCAGCTGTCTGAGTGTGAAGATTAGGTCTTGAGTACTTCGGTTTGCTCGGAATCCGCACTGGACCTCATCCAATTGTGGCTCAGCTAGACGTCGGAGTCTCTGCTCTAGGATTCTAGAGTAGATTTTTCCAGGGACACTGAGAAGGGATATGCCTCTATGGTTTCCACACTGTCGATTGTCACCCTTTTTGAAAATTGGTGTTATGATGGCAATCTCCCAATCCTTTGGTATGGTCTTGTTGCACCATGCTGCCTGTAGGACCCTTAAGAGTAACAGGTCGCCTGATGCTCCCATGTACTTAACCATTTCTGGTGTTATACCATCATGCCCTGCTGCTTTGCCCATCTTGATTTTCTCCAGTGCTGCCTTCAGTTCTTCCATCTTTATGTCATCTTCATCACCATTGGTTTTCTCTTCTGTGCTAGTGGTTATCATTTCTGATGTTTGACCTTGCTCACCATCAAGGAGTTCTGAGAAATATTCTTTCCATCTTTCCATTACTTCCTTCGGGGCAGTAAGCAATTTGCCTTGCTTGTCCTTTATAAATTTGAGAGGGCATTGTTTTTCCTTCCTCATGTTCTTTAGAGTCTTATAGAACAATTTCTGGTTTTCTTGTGCATCTTTTTCTAGCTTTTCTCCAAATTCTTCCCAGGACTTCTGTTTTACTGCTAGCACTTTGTTCTTTACTTCTGTTCTGAGTGTCACATATTCTCTATATTTTTCCATTTGTCCTGTTGTGTTTTTAGCTCCTAAGTATTGTTTCCATGCCATTTTCTTCTCTCTTATTTTCTCTTTGACTTCCTCTGTCCACCAAGGTGTCCTCTTTCTCTGGTTCCCAAGTCGGACTTCACCACATGCTTCTGCAGCAGCTGTCTTTATGATATCCTTGAATTTAATCCAGAGGGTTTCCAAGTCATCAGGTTGTTCTTCTGTGTTGCTCACCGCTGCAGCAATAAGCCCCTGATATCTGGTCTTAATTTCTGGCTCTCTCAGCTTGTAGGTCCTAATGCTCATTTCTCCTGCTCGTTTACTTGGTTTCTTGCGTGATGTTGAGCAGTTCCTAGGCTGAGCAACTCTTTCAGTTGTTCGTTTGATTGTTAGCAGGTAGTGATCACTTCCAATCTCTGGCCTCCTCCAGACTCTTGCATCTCGGACATATTTGAATGAGCTTCTCCGAACAATGGCATAGTCGATCACTGACTTCTCATTCTTTGTTGGTTCACATCTAGTGTATGCATGTATGCGCTTATGGGGGAACTTTGTGTTTGTAATGATCAGATTCTGCTCACTGCAGAATCTAAGGAGTCGCTTTCCATTGTCATTGAGAGTATCTTCTCCATATCTTTCAATAACTCCACCCCATCTAGCATGGTCATTTCCAACTCTGGCATTAAAATCTCCGAGCATAATAACTTCATCTAGGCAGTCATCCACTGTCCTTTGAAGCAGCTCGAAGAATTCCTCCTTGACCTCTGCTCTCTCATCCTCATTTGGCCCATACACTACGACCAGGTTGACTATGGTTTCTCTTTCTTTTAGTTTCACAACCATAATGCGCTCTGAGACAAAGTTCCACCCCTTGATACTATCTTTTTGATGTTGGGCCACAATGCAACCCACACCCCCTTTAGCTCTTTCGGATATGGGTACTCCACTGTAGAGCAACGTGTTGCCATTGAAATCCATGACTCCTTGTCCTTTTTTCTTTGTTTCCGTTATAGCCAGGATTTCTAGTTTTGCTTTTCTCATCTCTTCCACCAGCTCCTCTTCCTTCCCATTTATACTTCTTGTGTTCCATGTTCCATAAGTCGTAGTCCGTAGTCCGTTCCAGTTCGTCGCCTTTAGAATCAGTCCGGTTTTCTCTCTTGTGTTACTCGTAATCGTGGTTTAAAGCAAACAGGTGATTGGCCTGTTGTGCCTTTGCATGGTGGAGGGGCTGCCTCCTTACGGCCTCCATGCAGGCCGCCCTCCTCCTTTTTCATCCGGGCTTGGGACCGGCATGGGCGGAGTTCTTTGGGAGTAGACTTGAGTAGAAATTGGAGAGAGATGGAGGGGGGAGATGAGATGGAGGAAGACAGACACCCTGAAGCTACGGATATAGGAAATTTAATTCCATAACGTAGACATGGAGTGCTTCCATATCTTAAAGGGGGGACGTTCTGTCACATAGGTTTTATGATCATTAAATTGCCTATATCTTCTTCTTTTTCTGTCACCCGTATCCTCTATTTTTATTATCACTCTTTACCTTTTTTTCCTGCGTTTTTCGCATTCGTTCGTTTGCGACTATATACATTACTATTTTCCCATTCTAACGTTTACCTGTTTCTTTTCTCAAAACTGAGAACGCAGTTATGACGTAACGTGTCAGTCTCTACAGAGACGGGAGAGTGTTAAATGCATTTCTATTTGCATTAGATGTCAGGACACGAAACTGTGACTTTCGCTTATCTCAAACATACGAGCAGACTATGTCTGCACTTTCAGCTGACAGGCGCGGCTTCTTCGGCTGAGCGCTCAGTAAAAGCGCGATAACTGACACCTCTATGGTGCAGTTCGAGACATTTGTCTGGAAATTTCACCTGACACGACACTCATTGTGGGCCATGGTCAGCGTGAGGTGCGAAAACTGCCCCTGCATTGCAGACAAGTTGTCTACATTTGCATCTGACACTTAGCGCTACGGCCGTTTCTTAGACGGAGGTGTCAGAGACGCAGAGTGTCAGTTTTCGACAGCCTCTTGGTGTTAAACGTAAAGTGTTATAGACGGAAAGGGGGATTATTTCGGTTTGGCGAAATAAAAGTTTACCTCTTTGTCTGGTAATAGATATAACCAGAGTTTGAAACTAGATTTTCATTCTCGCTCCTAAATTCGCAGTAGACAGGACGTTTCGTGCAAAGAGAATAAGCTGTATAGCGAAGTCTTAGTTTGTTCTTGGCAAAAATTTTGCCGAACTTCTAGACTACCAATAAATATAAGCATATAATTCCAAAGTTGTGCGATCGCCTGTAAATTCTGTGTGGAGGTAAAATATTATACATATTATCTAGTATTTCGTGAAGTGTTTAAAGTGTTAAATCGCTTATTTTATTTCACTAGTTAGATTTGGTGCAGAGCGCTTAATACATAAGTCTGTATTATTTTCTAGTGACGTGTTTCAGTGGAAAGCAGAATAAATTATAATTTCTAGCTTAAACAACAATGTAGCTATAATGAATTTAATTTTACTGCTAAATAATCAGACGAGAGTAATTTTTCTAAACTAACTTATAAATGCTAGAAGCCTCATGAGTGTTGACGGAATACGCACGTATCCCTAATTCATGAGGATTGATGATTTAAAAAAAATATAGCTTATTCCACGGGAAGGGTTAAACTATAAGACAAGCTATACGCTTGCAGTTTAAAAATGTAAGTTATATTGAGTACATAAATATGTAAAATATTTCATATGTATTTTTCTTTATTCAGTGAATACTGTGGTACCCAAACTTTGCCAGCGTTCTAGTACGTGAACATTATCTGTGAAGAACTTAAGCACTTTCATTACATGAACTGTAACAGTTAAATGAAGTAAAAGGCCTATCGCGCCAGAATTAATTCTTCCAGAATAACACTTAAGTACAGATCAGCCGCTGTGGCAAGCAAAATATCAGTAACATCCGACAGAGTTTTGACTAGTAGTGTGGTGACCAAATATAGTCATATACTGAGATAAGGCACCCAACCTGACATTCCTCATTTTTTTAGAAACCTACGCTAGTGACACTGTGCTCCGCTAACTTTCGTGCCTGGACAAATTTTATGTGACTTAAACAGACATCCGAAAAATAAGAACACCCAAGGAATCGTTCCCTGAGACAGAGAATTCAGTACGTCTTTTTGGAACTGGGGATTTCTTGGTCGAGACTGCATTTACGGGTCTGTGTGAAGGTCCTAGAAAAAATTATGTTCCCAGAGGCAGCGATCAAAGCTGTAAGTATAAATGTGCGCACGTGGCCACGGCTGAATGAATAGAGTGAACGCAGGTCTGAGTGTTATTTTTACCGTTGTATTTTGGCACCTGTTTGCTGTCATAACTTTCTTCATGCAAGTTTGTTTTGCTAACAATATTTTCCCTTAAACTAGATTATATTATCAGGTCTGGTCATACCTTAAACGGGGGAAACTCTTAGACTCAATCATGTGTATCTGGGACTATTTGTGCTATCATCTTTCTCCTAACGGGACTGTGGGCTATCCATCGAGGGAAGATCATAACTGTGGGTCTACCAGTTCTTGTAGCATTCCTTGATTTGTTTATGACTTTGTGTATATGCCTTTTGATGTAATTTTACATGTTGTGACGTAAGTTTACAATGATAAATAAACTTAACAATAAATTAATCAGCATGTTGGTCAGCTTGTTCTAAATATCTATATAACCATTTGTTATAGTTTCCCACGTCTGTGTGTCTACCTGTCGTCACTTGAATGTGCGTGCACGTGAGTGGATATAGATATATTTAATGTATATGTGTTAGACTGTCTGACTACTCTAGATCTGTCGTAGAAGATAGGTGAGAGAGAGAGAGAAGATTTCTCGCTCTCAGAGACAGTCTCTATCACAATTCCACCACCTCACTCGTGGAAATCTATTTTTGTATTTCTATCTCACACTGTGACTATCACTCATTCCAACCTATTCAGAAGGGACCAACCCAAGTCTTAATTCTCCTATCAAAAATCTACGACACCGATGAAGGCCATGTATCTCTTTGATTGTCCGATGAAGGCCGTGTACCTCTTTGATTGTCCGATGACGGCCGTGTACCCCTTTGATTGTCCGATGAAGGCCATGTATCTCTTTGATTGTCCGATGAAGTCCGTATACCTCTTTGATTGTCCGATGAAGGCCATGTATCTCTTTGATTGTCCGATGAAGGCCGTGTACCTCTTTGATTGTCCGATGAAGGCCGTGTACCTCTTTGATTGTCCGATTAAGGCCGTGTACCTCTTTGATTGTCCGATGAAGGCCATGTACCTCTTTGATTGTCCGATGAAGGCCGTGTACCCCTTTGATTGTCCGATGAAGGCCGTGTACCTCTTTGATTGTCCGATAAAGGCTATGGATCCCTTCTTGGGAAACAAATGTACATAGAAGCATAATAAACAACTACATTTTAAATTTTAGGTTACAAGGGGATTGACATAAGTCTTGGGCCTGACCATGAAGGAGTCACAGTAGGAAGATGAAACTTGGCACATTTAAAGTTCATCATATTTGCACTGAATGTGTAAAGTACGCATTTGTTTCTTCTAGGGGTTTTCCCGCTACGGTGCACGGCGCAATGTACCTTATTGACCGGATCTGCTGCTCCAAAGATTTGACAAAACAATGGAAAAGAAGGAGGCCAGAGCTGTGATAAAATTTATGATGTTTCAGGGAAAAACACCTACAGAAATACACAGGGAGTTGGAACCAGTGTTTCGTGATTCTTGTCCTTCATATACTTCGGTTAAAAACTGGTGTCAACAGTTTAAGTGCGGCCGCTCAAATGTTGCTGATCTGCCAAGATCTGGTAGACCAGCCTCAGAGTGCAGCGATGAAAATGCAACAAGAGTGAAGAAAATCATTGACCAGGATCGAAAAATGACAATGTTGGAGACAGCTAGTAGAGTAAAACTAAATGAAAGAACAGTTTATTGAATTTTGCACAGCAGACTGAACATGAGAAAAGTGTGTGCACGCTGGGTTCCGCGACTGTTGACACGTGAACAGAAGCAAACGAGGGTAAATTGCTGTCAACAGTTGCTCGAAAAGTGTCAGTCAAAACATTTTTTGGAGACCATGGTGACAGTAGATGAGACTTGGGTACACCATTATGACCCCGAATCCAAAATTGCCAGCATGCAATGGAAAACCCCGGGCTCCCCAACACCTGTCAAGCCGAGGGCGCAGAAATCTGCAGGAAAAGTGATGCTGACTGTTTTTTGGGACGGCAAAGGTGTATTTTTGAAAGATTATCTGCCTCATGGCAACACAGTTAATGGACAGTACTATGCAGATCTTCTCACCAAACTAAGAAAGGTTGTGACCAGGAAACAAGGGATAACGCGCACTCAAAATCTTCCTTTGCTTCAAGACAACGCGCCCTCTCACAAAGCACGGCTTGTGCAGCTAGCAGTCAACGATTTGAATATTGAAATTCTTCCACACCCACCATATTCTCCAGATTTGGCTCCATCAGACTTTTTTCTATTCCCAAATCTTAAAAAACAGCTAAAAGGAAATCATTTTGACAGCGATGAAGAGGTTATACTGGCATGTGATGACTGGTTTAGTTTGAAAAATAGGGTGTTCTACTCCCAAGGTCTTTTCAAGGTCAAGCAGAGATGGCAGAAGTGTGTCAATTCAGACGGTGGCTATATTGAAAAGGAATAAACACTATACAAAATTTCAGCTCTCTGTGACATGTCCTTCATGGTCAGGTCCAAGACTTATGTCAATCCCCTTGTATGTACACGGATCATCTTGAATCTATTCATTATCTCCAAGAGGTCCGAGGACCATCGTTAAGAAACACTGTAACAGGAGGCGTGGGGATTGAACAGGATGTATTAGCAGGTGGACAAGAAGTAGTCTGGGAAAATTTGATTTAGAGTAGTGTTTCTTAATCTTTTCGAGGTCCTGCACCCATTTACAGCGTCTTAAGAAGCCTCGCACCCTTTTAAAATATCTTAAGAAGCCTCGCACCCCGTGCATCATCTCAAGAAGCTTCGCATGCTATTATCTTCTAGCTCAAAAAATATGACAAATGTGAGAAATAGAGATACAAGTATGTTTTGGGAAAACGGTATTTACAAAATGTGACTAAAATTCGGTATTGAGTTCACGTTGTCAGTGTTCTATTTTGTACACATAAGGAAGGGAAACCCGAGGCCTGTAAACAGCAAATAAATATTAGACAAACATAAAGGTATGTTTTTAGGCACTCCATTGTTTTTCTGTTCTCCAGTGTTCTACTTCTTTATTTCTTACGAGTGCCTGAAAACATACCTTTATGTTTGTCTAATATTTATTTTCTATTTTGTACAAATACATTGGAGTTCTGTGTATTATATAATGTTAATGATGAATGGCCTTCTAAAAGATCTGGCATGTCTCACACCCCATGAAGGTAGGTCTCGCATCCCCAAGGGGTGCATGCACCCCTGGTTAAGAAGCACTGCTTTAGAGGGAAGACAGTTATAGAGGCTTACAGCAGACACATGAGGAGGCGCTACCCAGCCTATCTTTTCTCATTACCTTTTCATTCGTAGTTAATTATCAGTGAACACTGTTTCAGTGTTAATTATCAGAGAGGCATAGTGAGCGTGCTGAGAGAAACTTACAGATGAGCACATATTAAAACCATCAACATATTTGCCTGTGTAGTTCCCGGAGGTCTGTGAAGAGACAAAGGAAGAATTGAGCTACTGCACCCTCAAACATGTCGTACAAGGCGACTAAAATAAGGTTGTTGATGGGGCTGGTAATCTCATATGTAAAACAAATTGCCACAGAAAAACTACCTCTGCAAGAACACGTGAATGCTTGGTGCAGGCTCCCTGCAAAGGGACCCACAGCAATTGTGGTTCCATTTTCCGTATTGGGTGCAAATTAAAATGATGATGATGATCAACAGGTTTAAGTAATTGATAGGCAGCTTTTTTTTCCCTGTAGTTTTCCATAATTAATCCAGCATGTTTTCTTCCACGTTCAACGAGGACAGAAATATGCGCGGTATTAAGCTCGCTATTGTCGCAGTGCTGCGGTTCCATTTGATCCCGAGTTCGTGTCACGGCCGAACGTTTTGTTTGCTTTGATTCGGATAATTTCTGTGCTCGTGTGTTTGTAATTCAGTGTCGTTTGACAAACAAAGGCCAGGGGGCGGAGATGTCGGTTCAATGGGAATTGTGTTGTTTTTGGACGGGCGGTACACGGCGTTGTAAACGTGCTTCTATAAATTAACATCAAACGTAAAGTGTAAATGTGTTGTTGTTTTTTTTTGGTTTTTTTTTTTAACTTTACGTTGGCGGATTTTTTTTATTTCGGGGGAAGGGGAAGGAGTAGCACATTGTAGAAAGGCCAGCAAGGATGAATCTTAAACTTAATAAATCAGCGATTAAATCCCCAGCTTCTTTTACCAGACGTAAATAAAACTCAGGATTCATTGGTCTGATCTTCGCCATTGTGTTTGTTAGGCAGAAGTGACCTGAAAAAAATGGCAACTAGTTTGTTCAGAAGCTCAGTTTGTACATGAAAGGTCACATATTTTGCTTCCTTCTCTGCTGCCATGTTTTCCAGTTTACGAGCGGTACTCGATTTACGTTTCTCCTAAAACATGCAGGAAAAATCTGAAATCTGAGTGCGGACCAATATGCAGGGTGTCTTAACTTTTTCTGTGCCATGGATCACTTTGATTGTCCGATGAAGGCTTTGGATCCCTTGGACTGTCCAGTGAAAACTATGGACCCCTTTGATTGTCCATTGAATTCTATTGACCCCTTTGATTGTTCAGTGAAGGCTATGGGCCCCTTTGATATTCCATTGAATTCTAGATCCCTTTGATCGTCCGATGAAGACTGTGGACCCCTTCTTGGAAAATAAATGTACATAATAGCATAGTAAACGGTACATTTTAAATTTTAGGTTACGTACACTGCCCCCCTAGAATCTATTCATGGAATTTCCCCCCCCCCCCTGGGGAAAGGGGGGGGGGGTTTCCGTGAACCACAGGTTAAAAAACCCTGCATTAATGGTTCCCTAGCAAGAGGGCAGAACAATGCTATGTAATCCCGACTGTAAATAATAACAGAATATACGAGAATATCAGGCACTCATAATACAGGAAGAATTAGGATCTACTCACAGGTCTCGGGTTTCCCTCTGAATTTATCAGGGTTGTGGAGTCGGACAAAATATTTTCCGACTCCTGAAATTTTAGAAGTCCGACTCCGACTACAGCTTGTTACTAGTCAAATGGCATAAAATTCGAGGGCGGAGTCCGGGAATTTTTATCGAATCCCAACTCCACAGCCCTGGTATTTATAATCCTGACTGATATTACACTTTTTACTGTAATATTCTAATCCACATATATAAATTATTAGGTAAAATGAAGCCTAACAAATAAAATTAATAAAGAGAAGAGCAATGGTAAAATGACAGTGCTGTCACAAAGAATGTACTCGAAATCCCCTTTGTTTTCTGCTTCGTCTGCAAATTGTAACGCTTTCACGTTGATAGTAAAGCTTACTGTATTATTACCCGCCTTCTTCAATGAAACGTGTGCTGTATTTCTTGGAAAAGCATTGAGACGTACTGCGTAATGACCTAAATTAACCCTAACATTAATTATACTGCGTTACCAAAACGAACGAACAGATGGACTAAAGGGATAAAAAGAGAAGGGAGAGGCAGAAAGCCGAACACTAAACCCGCTTCGCGCGATACACAATTACTACCATCACGCGTGTAAGTCTACATGCACTAATTTTTTTTCAGACGGACAGTGATAAAATACACTACCCTTTCCCAGAGTTAGGTTTATAAATCATAACAGACTCTTATTAGAAAAGACAACAATAGATGGGTTTACGTTTGAACACATAACAGTACCCAGACAGCACATCTTCTAAACAGGAGATAGAAGAAATTGCATATTTTGAACGCAGCCACGTAGCTCCTTTAAATTAGTATTTTTGGGTTCCTTAGGGTTTGCTGACAAATAATATGTAAAACGTTACGCAAATAGTCCAGGAATTAATAAATTATACCCAAAATAAAATATTGGGGGTGCCTGACAGCATAAAATCATTTCTGCTCATAAAATTTTTTTATAACGTGTTTGAAAAAAACCTACGTTACATAAATAGCCTACCATGTAAACTCCAAATTGATTGGAGCGCAACAAATGAAAGCCTAACCACGATTGGTCGGGCTATAAATACTATCTTGGTTGTTAGGGGAAACGGGAAAAGGTAACATTTTTTCAAACACTTGTCGAAACGTGGCTCATTGGCCAGTCTCGCTGATATACACACTTGGGAGCGTTAGTTCGAGACCACTAATTCAAATAAGCTTGATAAAGCGACAGTACGTTGAAGCCAGCTCACATTTTTGCTAAAATAAAAGCCTGGAACATAGGCAGAACGGAATTTGTGCCAGTTTGTGCCAGAATTCATTGCTAATCAACGTATCTGTGTTTATTTCCATGAAATTGTGGTAAGCTTGAACCATTCAGTATCTTTTAATGAAAAATTGAATGTGAATTGTTGATTTATGCCTGTATATATATATGTGTAGTTCAGTGGCAAACGTGAGGTAAAGCCTATAATGCTCCAGCCTGAACAGAGGGTGTCGGAGAGAAGTAAAAACGGCATGGAATGGCCAAATAGTACACTGACACCTGGATGATGGACTAGAAAGAAATAATGCTGGAAGTGCAGAGGCGTAGTAACCATTAAGAAGGGTAATACTGGAATAAAGTATTTCAAATGAAGCTGACTGTTGGCCTAACGCTCTGAACGCAATGTTTGTGCTGTATTGTGATCAGTGTAAAAGAGAATATAAATTAGTTATGAAGTAGAAGGTACATCCTTCTTGATTTCAGGGACAGTGGTCTTGATGGTAGTGAGCAGCATCTGGTCAGAGAGTTGCTGAATCCAGAGTCGGACAGCATACTCCTTGGTCTTTTTAGCTATCAGTGAGGTGTCTCCTGAGCCCAGAGGAGAATTCGAGCAGAGGAGTCCTTTCCTGCCGCCATCACTCAAGATAAGCAGAGTTGGCCAGCTGAGCTCAACATTATGTCCCCTCATCTAGAAATAACTTTATAAAAATACCATTCAGAGGGGAATTTACTTGTCTTAAAATCAGGAACTGTGAACATCTCCAATACTGATCCCTAAAGACAAACTATTGAAGTCATGATGACAAATACCAACAGAGCTTGAACAAAACAAAACCAGTATTACCTCATTTTACTACTACACAACTGACACACATAGAACATTTGTAATAATATATGTCACTACAATATTCATATTAAATACATTCTGTACATAACTTGTAATTTAAATTGATTGTGATTCCTGGTTCCCTTGTAGTTGAATCAGGACACATATTCATTCATGCCAGTAATGAATACATATTGTTATTTGAAAGTTATCAGTGCCTTCTTTAAGCTATTCTCATAGAGTGTTATATGTATGTGAGTGTCACAGTGTTGTTAAGAGTAGTGGATTAAATTAAATTGTTTATCTGTCTGTTGTTGTGACTTACACTTCACCATACACATACCCTAGACACATAACGTAGCATCACACTATTCCAGAATAATTCTGACTGAGATAAAGAGATATGTGGTAGCAAGTAAGGTTATCTATAATACACTACTTTTAATAGATATAGATACCTTCACAGCTGATCTCAGTCAGTACACTAAGTCCCCTATAAATATTTATAACATCCCACTTCACCACATATATTGGGGTCTCGCTCTTGGGATTTTGAATCTTTAACTATTAAAAAATATTGGGGGTAATTCACTTCAGGGAATATAAGAATTAAAAGGTATCCTTGGGTGGAATTAAATAAGGTTGAGCTCACGGTGCCTGTTTTGTCCATTAGAGATTGAATTGTTGGTTAGACATTGTATTAAGTTACATGATAGACAATGGCGGACCTGGCCAAATTTCGATCTGCTGCGGTTCAGACTGCAAAAGAGTTAGGATTAGATGGGCAAGTTATGGTTGCCTATGTCACAACGGAATGTGACAAATTTATTGAACGCGAAGAAAGAAGATTAGAAAAAGAAGCCGAAAGAAAGTTAGAGGCTGAGACTAAGAGGTTGCAGATTGAGGCTGACAAAGAGGCTAAGAAATTGGAAGCAGAAAGAGAAGACAAAAGATTAGCTGCAGAAGAGAAGAAATTAGCTGCAGAAAGGGAAGAGAAGAGATTAGCTGCAGGGAGGGAAGCAGAAAAGGAGGAGAAAAGATTACAAAGGGAACATGAATTACGACTAAGGGAGTTTGAGTTTCAAGGCCATGCTCCTGAAAATGGTGCCAGCCCCTTTGCCTCTGATGCTACGGTTACTCAGGGAGCCTCAATCTCAGCTATGAATTTTCATTTAGATCATTTTGTTGAGAAAGACGATGATATTGAGAGCTATATAAATAGGTACGAACTATTAGCTACCACGTATGGGTTAGAGAGAGAAAGGTGGAGCTTAAAGTTATCTCAGGGACTTCGTGGGGCAGCTTATGAAGTTTTTGCAAAAATGAGCAGAGGTGATCAGGAAAATTATGACATGCTAAAGCAGGCTCTTTTGTTAAGGTATGAAAAGAATGCAGAGTTTTACAGGAAAAAATTTAGGAATGCTAAACTACTGTCAGGTGAAACCTATCACCAGTTCTCTGCACGAATCGAGACATACTTGGAGAAATGGACTTCTCTGGGGAAAACCCAAGATCTTAAGGAAATGGTCCTTATAGAGCAATTAAGAGAGTCCATGGCTCCAGACCTGAGAAAGTTTCTCATGGAACAAGGTGCAGAGAGGCTGGATGAGTTGCTAAATGTTGCTGAAAGGTATCAAGCAGCTCAAGCAGAGGTAACAGGTAATAAAAAGAAACAGGTGGACAACTTTAGGGCACCACAGAACTTTAATAAATTTGATCCTAGGGATCAAAATAAAGGTAAGCACCAATTTGATAGGCCACGGTATGAAAATAAAAATAAAGTCCCACAATTCGATGAAAGGAAATATGATGAAAGAAAATCTTTCAACCAAGGAAAAAGGTGGTGTAAAAAATTGTCAGATGGACAATCATGACACTGACCGTTGCAGAAGGAAACCTGTGTATATGGCAACCCTTCAGGTCAGGTCGACCTCAAGACAGGAGGAGGATATTATGTTAGATACCACTCCAGAAGAGATGAGGAAGGCACAGGCTGGGGATAAAACACTCAAGCCTTGTTTCAGAAAAATTGTCAACTTGTCATACAACTCCAGGCAAGGGAGATTTTTTACATGAAAAACAAGTTGATGTATAGGAAGACTGGAGCTAGATCCAATGGTCACGGACAGCTGGTTCTTCCAAAAAGATACAGGACAGAATTAATAAGGAGCCTACATGTGAAACCAGATGGGGACCATGAGAAGATAGGTACCATCATTCAAAAGGTGGCTCACAATTATTATTGGCCCAAAGCAAGATGGGACATTGAGAATTTTGTAGAAAGGTGTAGCATAGCACATGAGGGAACACCCACAAGTGGGAACATGGATCAGGACCTGGACACGCCACGAGGCAAAATCAGGCCTGACAATAAAAAGAAAAATAGATTTGATAAAGTGGACCAAATGGAATGGGAAGCCCCTTTTCACGGACAAGCTTCACTTAACTGTTTTACAATGGCCACTATGCGGAGAGTGCAAAAAGATGTCTTACCCCAGGATAAGCCGAAAATCCCTCAATCGGACTTAAACAAACTGGAGGAAGAAGATGTAGAGAGGAAATCTCTCATCAAGAATTTTAAGTGGGGGAGAAAGCCCCAAAAGAAAAATTGGTAGCGGTCGTTTTGTGAATGATAATTCTGGGAGGAAAAATCATCACTATAAAGCTTCGAGTGGAAGAGACCATACCGGTGCATGGACAAATAGGTCCACACAATTAAAGGTCCATATGTAGCTTTGTTAAGAACGTGGACTGATGAAAAGGCAGAGGAAAACATTACATCTTCATACCAATATGTGAATGAGCTGACCACTCGGTTGAAAACTGGCTGGAAACTTGCCAATGAAAATTTGAAACAAGCCAGGAAGAAACATGCTGCCTATTATAACAGGAAGGCGAAAGACAGAAATTTGGCTGTGGGAGAGAAGGTACTGCTTCTTTTGCCCGGGAGTCAGAATAAGTTACAAATTGGATGGCAGGGTCCATATACAGTTCTAGAGAAGGTGTCTAGAACAAATTATAAGATAGATAAGAAGGGGAAGAAAAAATCTATCATGTGAATCTCCTGAAGAAATATTTGGAAAGAGAACATCAGGAAGAGACACACTTGTTGACCTTGTCCATCGCCATGGAGATGAAAAAGGAACCACTTTCATCATTTGAATATCCATTACACCCCTGTGAGACAGCAGCACAGGTGAAAATCAGTACACATTTAACGAAAACTCAGAAAGAGAGAGTGCAACAGGTTCTAAATAATCATGCAGAGGTGTTAACAGACCGACCAGGGCATACAAACCTATTGGAATATGATATGAAATTAATAGACTCCACACCTGTCTGTATGAAACCATATTCGATTCCGTTTGCTAAGGAAAAAGCTTTGAAGGAAGAGATAGACTATCTGTTGAAGGAAGGAATTATTTCGCACAGTGAGTCTTCGTATAGTTCCGGTGTTGTACTTTTAAGGAAGCCCTCTGGAGAACATAGACTCTGTATAGATTACAGGAGACTGAATGCTATTACAGAAGGACAGGTGGATCCATTGCCGGATACAAATCAGCTGTTTGCCAGACTAAATAAAGCTAAATATTTTCTCAAAAGTGGATCTGAGTAAAGGATACTATCAGATTCCAGTAAAGCCTGAGGTTAGACCATACCTAGCTTTTAGTACCTCAGAAGGACACTATGAGTTTAATAGATTGCCATTTGGATTGAAGAATGCGCCTAGTGTCTTCTCTAGAATGATGAGAAAATTATTGGATCCTCTGAATAATCCCTGTATAACAAATTTTATGGATGATATCCTTATAGCAACAGAAACATTTGAGGAACACATTGACTCTCTGAACATGCTGTTTGATCGACTTAGGGAGGCAAATTTAACAGCCCGACCAACCAAATGTTGCGTTGGATGTAAAGAATTGGAATTTTTGGGACACACAGTTTATCAGGGAAACATGACCCCTGACCCAAAGAATTTAGAGAAACTACAGAAAGCCCCGAGACCACAAACCAAGAAGGACGTGAGATCCTTTGTCTCATTATGTGGTTTCTACCAGAAGTATATCAAAAACTTTAATTCCATATGTGCACCTTTAACGGAATTGACACGTAAAGGACTTCCAGATCGCATTACATGGACACCACAATGTGAAATGACTTACCAAGAATTGAAGGAAAAGCTCACAAGTAAACCCATTTTGAAATTACCTGACTTAAGTCAAGAATTCATAGTAAGGACGGATGCAAGTAATATTGGGCTAGGTGCAACTTTACTACAGAAATCAGATGCATTGGATGGGGAATTAAGCCCAGTGGCATATGCTAGCAGAAAGTTGAATAAAGCTGAAATCAACTACTCAACTAGCGAAAAAGAATGTCTTGCAGTAATATGGGCAATAAAGAAATTCAATATTTATCTATATGGGAAGGCATTTAAGTTGCAAACTGACCACAAACCTTTATCGTTTTTAGCACAGGCTAAGCATGAGAACTCTAGGTTACTCCGATGGTCTTTGCTTCTGGCTCCATATAATTTTAGCATTGAATATATATCTGGAAAAAACAAATCTGGGAGCGGATTTTTTAAGCCGCCATCCGTGTGATGAGAATCACCGTAAACCCCAGAAATAATAATAAATTTCTCTATGTGTATATAGAATAAAGGACTGACATATAATGTCTGTTTTAAGAGGGGAAGTGTCATGAAATATTCTAATCCACATATATAAATTATTAGGTAAAATGAAGCCTAACAAATAAAATTAATAAAGAGAAGAGCAATGGTAAAATGACAGTGCTGTCACAAAGAATGTACTCGAAATCCCCTTTGTTTTCTGCTTCGTCTGCAAATTGTAACGCTTTCACGTTGATAGTAAAGCTTACTGTATTATTACCCGCCTTCTTCAATGAAACGTGTGCTGTATTTCTTGGAAAAGCATTGAGACGTACTGCGTAATGACCTAAATTAACCCTAACATTAATTATACTGCGTTACCAAAACGAACGAACAGATGGACTAAAGGGATAAAAAGAGAAGGGAGAGGCAGAAAGCCGAACACTAAACCCGCTTCGCGCGATACACAATTACTACCATCACGCGTGTAAGTCTACATGCACTAATTTTTTTTCAGACGGACAGTGATAAAATACACTACCCTTTCCCAGAGTTAGGTTTATAAATCATAACAGACTCTTATTAGAAAAGATAACAATAGATGGGTTTACGTTTGAACACATAACAGTACCCAGACAGCACATCTTCTAAACAGGAGATAGAAGAAATTGCATATTTTGAACGCAGCCACGTAGCTCCTTTAAATTAGTAATTTTGGGTTCCTTAGGGTTTGCTGACAAATAATATGTAAAACGTTACGCAAATAGTCCAGGAATTAATAAATTATACCCAAAATAAAATATTGGGGGTGCCTGACAGCATAAAATCATTTCTGCTCATAAAATTTTTTTTTATAAAGTGTTTGAAAAAAACCTTACGTTACATAAATAGCCTACCATGTAAACTCCAAATTGATTGGAGCGCAACAAATGAAAGCCTAACCACGATTGGTCGGGCTATAAATACTATCTTGGTTGTTAGGGGAAACGGGAAAAGGTAACATTTTTTCAAACACTTGTCGAAACGTGGCTCATTGGCCAGTCTCGCTGATATACACACTTGGGAGCGTTAGTTCGAGACCACTAATTCAAATAAGCTTGATAAAGCGACAGTACGTTGAAGCCAGCTCACATTTTTGCTAAAATAAAAGCCTGGAACATAGGCAGAACGGAATTTGTGCCAGTTTGTGCCAGAATTCATTGCTAATCAACGTATCTGTGTTTATTTCCATGAAATTGTGGTAAGCTTGAACCATTCAGTATCTTTTTAATGAAAAATTGAATGTGAATTGTTGATTTATGCCTGTATATATATGTGTAGTTCAGTGGCAAACGTGAGGTAAAGCCTATAATGCTCCAGCCTGAACAGAGGGTGTCGGAGAGAAGTAAAACGGCATGGAATGGCCAAATAGTACACTGACACCTGGATGATGGACTAGAAAGAAATAATGCTGGAAGTGCAGAGGCGTAGTAACCATTAAGAAGGGTAATACTGGAATAAAGTATTTCAAATGAAGCTGACTGTTGGCCTAACGCTCTGAACGCAATGTTTGTGCTGTATTGTGATCAGTGTAAAAGAGAATATAAATTAGTTATGAAGTAGAAGGTACATCCTTCTTGATTTCAGGGACAGTGGTCTTGATGGTAGTGAGCAGCACCTGGTCATAGCTGTGCTGAATCCAGAGTCGGACAGCATACTCCTTGGTCTTTTTAGCTATCAGTGAGGTGTCTCCTGAGCCCAGAGGAGAATTCGAGCAGAGGAGTCCTTTCCTGCCGCCATCACTAAAGATAAGCAGAGTTGGCCAGCTGAGCTCAACATTATGTCCCCTCATCTAGAAATAACTTTATAAAAATACCATTCAGAGGGGAATTTACTTGTCTTAAAATCAGGAACTGTGAACATCTCCAATACTGATCCCTAAAGACAAACTATTGAAGTCATGATGACAAATACCAACAGAGCTTGAACAAAACAAAACCAGTATTACCTCATTTTACTACTACACAACTGACACACATAGAACATTTGTAATAATATATGTCACTACAATATTCATATTAAATACATTCTGTACATAACTTGTAATTTAAATTGATTGTGATTCCTGATTCCCTTGTAGTTGAATCAGGACACATATTCATTCATGCCAGTAATGAATACATATTGTTATTTGAAAGTTATCAGTGCCTCCTTTAAGATATTCTCATAGAGTGTTATATGTATGTGAGTGTCACAGTGTTGTCAAGAGTAGTGGATTACATTAAATTGTTTATCTGTCTGTTGTTGTGACTTACACTTCTTCATACACATACCCTAGACACATAACGTAGCATCACACTATTCCAGAATAATTCTGACTGAGATAAAGAGATATGTGGTAGCAAGTAAGGTTATCTATAATACACTACTTTTAATAGATATAGATACCTTCACAGCTGATCTCAGTCAGTACACTAAGTCCCCTATAAATATTTATAACATCCCACTTCACCACAATAGTAAGCTAAATGTATCTTACATAAAACTTATCATGACAGTTAGTCTTCTCCTAACTTTTTTTTTAAAACGAAATTGGAGGAAAGCGGAATGGCATCAGATGAGCTTCACTTGCCTCCACTCATCTCGGGAGTCTACACAATTCCACTCAATCTTCGGTTATGATAAGGGTATTCATTGTAATTTTTATTTTTTAACTTTGTATGACATTTACAACATAACGTTATTTACAAGTGATATAAGTACATTGAGAGTTACAACACAACGTTATTTACAAGTGATATAAATCACGAGTATGGAAGTAGACGATGTCTGAGTTTAGACAGAGTATGAATGAGTAGTGTGAAAATAGATATGAGTAGAGTCACTAATGTGTAATAGGGAGTAAGGTATGGCTTCTGGAGAGACGAGATATGTAGTTAGGTATCTAATGTCTTCTTCCAGCCACACTCGAGACTATGTTTAGAATTCCATTTAACCTCCTCCTCTCTGCTAAATAGGGAAATCTATTACAGTAAGGACAACAACAGTTAACATCAAGTGACAGGTAGAAAGTGAATTCTGACCGCTCAGACCATATAAGTATACTTATTAAATACATTCACACACAAAAGAAAAGAATAAAATTGCACCGAAGCTCGCTCAAAAAAAAAAAAAAAATAAAAAAAAAAAAATGGGCGAGCTATCACAATAAGAGAGACCCAGGTAAATAATAATTGATTTTACACAGTCAACTTCACATGAATACAGGTGTCTAATTAACTATCATGGGTCAACTCCCAGCCCTCTTGAATGAAGACGGTTGATCCTGGGTTGTTAATAGTCTAATAAGGAAGACACCTAATTTGCAAGGAAATCACTGTACAGCTCCACCTAATTTGGTGATCTGAGACGATGGAAAAGGCTTTTGACAGCATACACAGGGACAGCCTATGGAAAATACTGAGGGCTTATGGAATTCCCAGGTGCATTGTTTCCATCATAAAAAGCCTCTATTCTAACTTTACTTGCAGTGTTAGATTGAGTAATATAACTACAGGAGTACGACAGGGATGCCCCTTATCAACAACATTATTTTTGACAGCCATAGATTGGGTGATGCGCCAGACAACAGAGGGCAGTCCAAGAGGAATTAGATGGACAACGTTTTCTACACTGGAAGACCTGTAATATGCAGATGACATTGCACTACTCGCGCATTCACATCAACACATTCAAGAAAAAACCGATAGACTGAATAGGTATGGCTAGCAGGTTGGCCTGAACATCAATCTGAAGAAGACAGAGGTCATGACACTAAATGTGGGCAATCCTGAGCCAATAACAATAAGGAACCAGAAGTTAGAACAGACAGACACATTTACTTACCTAGCATGCATAGTAACACCTGACGGCAGAACAAGCAAGGACATTAACAACAGAATGAATAAGGCGAGAACAGCCTTTGCTAGTCTCAACAACATTCGGAAGTCTTCCCAGTACAGCACAAACACCAAATTAAGATTGTATAAGAGCTGTGTACTTTCTGTGCTTCTCTGTGGTACGGAATGCTGGAGAGTGACAGAGAAGGGAATGTCGAAACTGTCCTCCTTCCACACAATCTGCCTAAGGAAAATTCTCCAAATCTTTTGGCCAAACACCATCAGCAACCAAGAACTACTGTACTTATTCGGAGTAACCAGGAAGACATGCACACCATCATAGCTGGCAGACGCTGGAGTTGGGTTGGCCACGTCCTCAGAAGGGACCCTGATACCATCACAAGAACAGCTATGCTATGGACCCCCGAGGGAAAGCGAAAGAGAGGTCGACCAAAAACAACTTGGCAGAGAACTGTGGAAGCCGAGATGCAAAGAATGAACAAGAGTTGGGGCACTGTACGAAGGATGGCCGCCGACCGAGCAAAGTGGAATCAATTTGTTGCTGCCCTACAAGACGCCACCAGGCGTGATGGCCACTGACTGCTTTGACGGTTGTCGGTTATGGATCAAAGAAGAAGAAGAAGACGATGGAGGTAAACTCTCTCTCTGTATTTATTTCGTACTAAATCAGTATGCTTTCAAATGCCTTTGGCTTGTGGCGATAATAGCGGGTGAAGAAGATTTAACGTGTGCTGTGACAATTTCCCTCGCTGATTTATCCGACACTGACTTCTGCTAGGAAACGAGTAACCATGGGGAAGGGGTGGTGTAGAATGACGCGTTTTCTGTAATGATTAGTGATGAACTTGAGCCACCCGACAGGTAACGAGTACCGGCAACTGACTAATTCTCTCTGACGTAATGTCAGTATATGCCGACGTAGTGGATGTTAATGGGTCTGGCTGTCTGTGCCAAGTAAGGGAATGGCAAATGAAGATCTGGCAGTCTTTGCCCTAATACGTAGCTGCTGAAGGAAGCAAGTATATGCTGTCGTACTAGGTTATACTTCCACCTATACTGGAATAATGAGTACTTGCAGATAACTGCAACATATGTGGTATTATGTAATACTGGAAGCACGGTACAGGAATAGTCCTATTGCCCCGAATACAAGAATATCCTAAACACACGACAACTGTTATTTGCTCTAGCGGAGAATATCACTTTGTAAGGTAGCAGAATTCTCTGGAGACAGTGGTGAGGAAGGTTAGAGACGCCTAGCTTATGTAGAAAGATAAAGTCTGCAGGTATTCAAGCGTGGGGTTGCACGTTCATTGATGCAGTGTAACAAAGACGTAAGGACCTCAGGAGTTGTCTCCCGTGCGTCTCTTGATACAAGAAAGAATGTAATCTGTTTCGTAGATTGAAGATAATTTGTCAATGTGTAATCTTCTGTACGTCCTAGAAATGGCCTTATTTTATATCAATCACTAGTATTTTGAAAAATGTTTCTCACGCACTTTCATTTCCCACCCAAACACGGGTGAAGCTTCGGCCAAGCCAGCGTCCATACCTGTTAGGATTTTCCAGACTCGGCTTTATAGATATTTGTGACCTGTCTTCTTTCCCATTGTTGATACCTTTGAGTTCGGAACACGGAGATTCGCGCGGCACCTACGATCGTGCCATTCGATATGCAAGCTAATTTGCGAAGACAATTTCGCAGGTGCAAAGAGCGGGAACACAATAAAAAACTAGCTGGTAAATGGAAAATAATTCTTCCGTGGTTAAAGAAACTAGTTTTAGACTTTACTTGGTGATCAGCATACTGAAGGAGCAAGACGCACTTCTTAGTCTCAAAGAGAAAAACTTTGCATAGGGAAACATTGACTTTAAACAAAGAAAGTGCCCTCAAGTTATTAACTACAGACTATAAATTCCTGTGTGGGTATGTATTCGCTTTTCCAGTATATATGAAATTGGCTCAAATATATAGATTTGAAATATATTACTATCATGATGAAAGTCTAAGTGTAGTATATTAATGGGTTTACTTTACTATGTATGTATATTTTCACTGCATGTATTTTAAAGCGATTACAATGAGCATCTTACTTTTCAATGTTTGTAACATTAATGTATGAGCATAGTATTATGAAGGCTATAAAGAATGAACGGTGAAAGGAAAGGAGGAGTTGATCGCGAGTACCAAACAAAATAAACCCCACATTCTATAGCGGGCCCTCATGTGACCTTTCCTTGGCTGGCCGGGACGGGAGCAGTACGGCGGTCTTTGTCATTGTGTATGTACGCGGCCTGACCAGCTGAATTCATTCACAGCAGACAGGAATGTTTAATAATGGACTGACCTATTTTAGAAACGAGTCGGACAGAAGCATGCATGAAAACCAACAGGCCTACGCTGAGGACACTGCTTAAATTGTTACGGCAGTAATCTGCGTATTACAGCAGAAGAGTAATTACATATGTAGTTTTGTTTTGTCCAACAGATATTACAGTGCAACCTGCCACGCCTTGTCTCTAATTGCTGAAAAGAGGTTACCTAGCCCTCCAGTGGCCATTTAAGTCCTCGCCCACCATTCACCATAATTCCCATAAATTATTTCAAAGATTCTCAACACCAGACATCACCCCTACCATTCTCCACCCATTATAACCCTCCATCCCACCTTTGGAAGCAAATTCGTTATCTGTGGATATATCCTCATCAATTTTGGATACGTTACATCAATCTTGGATTTATAAAATCGTGTTCAGATTATGTGCCCCTTTTGTGGATAACCTTATTCGAGCCCTGGAGTTAAATTCAAAGCATTGGATTACGTTATTTTTTGCAAGAGAACACCAGGATATAAGTTGTTTCCAACATTCACACCAAAGGAACGAACATTCATTTTCATACAAACAGTATTTCACATACTTTCGGCAAAGCCTAGGATGTTATCAGGCCTGTCGGGAACTTTACTAACACAATTCATTCATCATTTTTTTCAATAATTGTGTAATATTTTTTCTTCTTGAAAATGATCAAATTGTTGTGAGTTTGTTGTCTCGTGATAATATTTTGCTGCAAAATCTTTTATTGATTTATTTACATTTCTAAATTGAAATAAATTGAGTTAGCCGTTATAGGATTGTTCGTTTTGTTCAGACTACAAAATCCCCAGTCTAACTTTACTTCTTTTCCCTACTATTTGTGAGTGACACAGTGTGTGCAAAAGAGTAATATTGTTGCCAGAGAAAACAAGAAGAGCTGTGTGTGCGGTTTTCTTAGTAAAGAGCTCACTGACTCAGCCTGTGCCTTCTGTCTATCTCTCTTGCACATCACTATCACTCATCAGTGTGCACTACTCTCCCTCACCTCTCTGCGGCTGTCAAGCTTTCCCTACTGTTGATTAATTTTTTCATGACATCTGTAGCGACACTCTGGCGGTCATTCGAACGACCAGAGTTCGTGATTCTTGGTGCGTTGGGCCACATGAAAGGCAACGTATTTCTCCTGTGTGTCCAGTTTCTCTCTGAATCAAAGAATCATGGAACTTTGCCGTCACCCACGAGAAAGGAAAATAAAAAGAAATTTAGCTAGGTGCCGATGTCCACGTGCAAAGGGGTGGAATTTAGCCTGTCCAACATAAGAGTGACATGACTAAATCAAGAAATAAAGCTGTAGGAGCTATTACAAAGAAAAAGCGAGAGGACGTAAAATAGAGAATAAGACAGAGGCGTTCCACTTAGCTAAAAGTAGCAGCGATTCGCATTCTGTTTACGACAGTAGTACATTGAGTGTTATACATTTACAACATAACGTTATTTACAAGTGAAATAAGTACATTGAGTGTTATACATTTACATCACGTTGCTTCATTCATGTATCATTGAGTATTTACAGTATATTTGATTTAGTATCTCTCAATTTGTACTTGTGGTGCCACTTATTTGAGCAGTTTCAGGACCACATCTTGTAGGGTTCCGAGATAAATTTGTTGAAATAGATATAATATCTAGAACTGCGAACAATTCTAAATATTCCTCGAAATATCGCGAGACATTTGATACGGCAGCTGGCAAAACAATTCTTACCTTCTGCGAGCGTTTTTTTTACAAAAATTATGTTAGGAATTCAACAGCTGTTTGGGTGGGGGGTGGGGGGGGGGGGGGTGGCTAAAAACAAAACCAAACTCAGTTGTTTCACGGAAATTGAAATTCACACTGACATTAGGTACAAACGTTTTTGCGGTGTTTTTAAATAAGAAAAAGGTGTTAGTTGATCTTTCTTACAGTACAAACACATACACACATGCGTGTAGGGATGTGGCTTTTTTCTTTTGTGGCCCTGTGTATATATATATATATTCACGCACACCGAATATATAAATCGTCGTGACAATACATTAGCATTTATTGAATTTGGTCCCCGCTGTCAACTTTGTCTAGCCTGTCTACTTTTTTTTTTTAGTAAAGATTCCTTTGGATATGAACAACTTATTTTATCTGTAAGGAAATAAAAATGGTTGCACAGCACTGTATCATAAATAAGAAACACTTTTAATTGATTAAATAACTGTTTCCCTTTTTTTTCTTGCTGGAACCCCTAATACAGTTTTCGTGCCCCCCAGAACCCCTGTCCCATGGAAACTTGTACGGGCCAGACTTTTTATTTTTATCCAATCAAGTTGAATGAAGAAAAGAGCATTGCGTGAATATCGACTGTTCTAAAGTGGAGAAGTGTCAATATGTGTTGGTAATTGCTGATATAGATCACAAATGTGGGTCAGCAACTTAGAACACTGACAACTTGATGACGGTTTTCATATAAAATATATGATGGCAAGAAATTTCAATATTTGTCTGGTTCTACTTTCATTCGTTTATCAGTCTATATATCTCTCTGTTCGGCCGTCCGTTCACCCGTCCGTCTGTATATCTGTTTATATGTCCGTCCATCAGTCCGACTGTCTGGCTATATATATGTATCTATAATATGTGACTGTCTGTCGATACGTCTATCTATACCTGCATTTGTTTGCCTGTGTTTGTGATAGACAAAAAAATATCCCATATATAAAATTCCAGCTTTTTCTGTCAGTGCGTAACGCTAAGGGATGCAACTTTGGTTGAAAGTTCGACATTAGTTGTATTGTTTCCCTTATATGTACTCTCCCGAAAATAGTAACACTTACCAAAGAAGAATGCGCAAATGACGGTATGCACAAAAATATATTTAAAGAATGTGTGATCCGGTATGCATACACACATTGGGATCCTCGCTGCTGCTACGTAGTTCGTGTACTGTGGTGATACAGTGTGGGTTTTTTTAATACTTTTGAATAAGTAAAATTGCCGTTAGGTATTGGTGCTTTTGAATTTAATTCCCGTCTTTTCACAGGCTTTTACACTAGTAGATATATATATATATATATATATATATATATATATATATATATATATATATATATATATATATATATATATATATATATATATATATATATATATATATATATTCACAGAGACGGGAGGGGTGAGTGATATGTATGTGACGCCATATACTGTCGAAACACAGTCACGCTGCAGTCTACTTACTTACTTACTTAGTCGTTCCCCTTCTACCGTGAGGTGTAGAGGTTTGGAAGAGAGAGCGCCAGACTATTCTATCGGCTGTCTTCCTCCTGGCCTGGTTCCATTCTAGTCCTCGGTCCTTCAAAGATTGTCTAATGTTGTCCTCCCAGCGGACGCTGGGTCGTCCTCGAGGTCTGGATCCTTGGCTCTTTGTTTCCCATGCTTGTCGTGGTAGCCGATCTTCTCCCATTCTGCAGACATGGCCAAACCATCTTAGTTGGGACTGTTCTACTTGGGTCTGTAGGGGGTGGCATTTTAGGCCTTGGCTGCAGTCTATCCAGCTATAAATGGGTACTTGATGGGTACTCTTGAGTTAGGGAAGGAAACGACAGCGAGGAGGAGAACAGGTCACCACCACCTCTAGAAGCTGGACCTAGTATAGTGGCAACACCGGGATAAAAATCACTATGGGAAAACTGCTGCAGACAATGTAATTTGATGATCAGATGCAAACGTTTTTTTCTGCCTTTTGCTTGTTAGCTATTATCTTCCTTATCGCTATTGACCAATTGCTGGTTTTCTTGTCTCGTTATCTTACCGCCCTTTTTGCTGCAGTATCTAACAAAATGCCGGTAACTTTTATTTTATATCACAGTTAACCATCCCCCCCCCCCTCTCCCCCTTTGTTCTTTGTTTTATCTATCTTCTAAAGTTGTATCTCTAGCAGTACATGTACATATTCCTTCTTTGATCTTCAACAGGATGAAAATGCCAGTTATGACGTGAACGGCCATGACCCTGACCCACAGCCTCGATATGATTACACGAACGAAAATAGGTAAGTTACATTTTTAATGGTGCTTAAAAAAAAAAAAAAAATTTTCCCCCTTGCAATTTCTTTCATTCTTTGAGTGTTCTGCGTTGCTTTTGGTTACTTGCTGTTTTGTATGCTTGTTTTTCCCAATCTTGTACTCCAACATTATGTTACTCGTACTGTTTGTGACTGAAACAAAACCGTTAATTCGTCCGACAGTTTACGTAAATTGTTAAGACCAAAGTAAAGGTATAATCATTTCATTTTTCCTGACGACTGTAACTTATGACGTAGTATGGCATTTCGTGATTATGGAGCCCGATCAGTTATCACTACATTAGTAGAAGGTCTTGCTCTAGGACACGAGGTAAACCAAAAGGCAGATGGATAGACACTGTTACAGAAACCCTACAACACGGGTCGGCAACCAGTCGATCTTCATCTACCGGTAGATCCCAAGGCATTGTTTTGGGTAGATCTTTGGGTGGCGGTCGGGGAAAGGTGGTGTAAAAAGGAATTTTTTGCCTAGGAACATTGCGGGCTAGGCACTTAAAGGTGTCCAAATGTCTAAAGGTGTTTTCATAACATAGACAAGGTAAAGGTAGTCCCGTAGCAGATACTGCTGTAGGGGGACTGAAATGTGAGAGGCTTCACTGTACTAGGTCCAGCATTCGAGAGGTGGGTGATCACTTCCCTTCATCGCTGCCCTTTCCTTCCCTAACTCAAATGCAAAGTCAGGTACCCATTTATAGCTGGGTAGACTGACTGAAGCGTGTCGATACCGTGAATCGAACCCGGCACCTTTGCCGCGAAAGACCAACGCTCTAACTACTCTCTCAATCGGACGCAACATAACATATCCAGTGAAAACCCGCAAGCTAGCTAATCAGAATTCAATTTATTCGCGTACTGCATCAGACAGGAAGTGATTTTTGTGTTTGAGATTAAGCCAACATTTGGTCAAATACACTGTCATTTTAGTTTTCATTGTTCACCGTTCTGTCGATAGAACTACAGTAAGAAGATCGTCGGGCAAAGATAAAAGTTTCAGTAAGACTGCGCTTATTCTAAATACTCTTACACCTGAAGTCAGGCATCTTATCCAGGTAGATTTTTGAAGAGCTCGGTGTTTTTAAAGTAGATATCCGCAGCTCCTGAGTTACCGACGGCTGCCCTACAACAACACGGGCTCACTCACAGCAGCCTTATCAAGACACTTGGCTCAAGAACGAAAATGTCAGCTCCCCATGCCGCTTATACAGCAAGATGTGACTAAAACATTAACAGGACAGTGATAGCCAGGGTCCATCTGTGGCAAGACGAGACGAGACAATCACTCATTGCAGAACAAGTCATCAAAAGGGAAAGAAAGTTTCCGTACATGCTTGGGTCATTTTCCTTCTTTTTTTCCCCTCAATAATCAGGGTTGTGGAGTCGTTTTCCGACTCCGACGCCAGCGGTTTTACAAGTCGTACTCCCGACTCCGACTGCAGCTTTTTACTAGTCACATGGCATAAAATTCGGAGTCGGAGTCCGGACTTTTTTTTAACCGAGTGCCGACTCCAACTCCACCAAATAACGACCAACTCCACCAAATAACGACCAACTCCACCAAATAACGACCAAGTCCACCAAATAACGACCAACTCCACTACTCCAGCTCCACAGCCCTGCCTATAATGCATCTTTTCTTCCCTTCATCGCCGTGTCCCGCAAATAGAGACTAAATAAATATCGTATACACATACAGTATCGACTTCTGCTACTATAAATTTCGTAAAATAACGTATCCTTTTGTTTAAAGTCATATTTCTTTAAATGTTGTTTTCAGTTTGTTAACAAAAGCTGTGAATGAGATCATGAAAACTTAACGAATACGGTTGACACGGTAGACACTTATACGATATTCGTTTCCACTAAGTGCCTTTGTAAACTTGTCTTTTGTGAAATAGCTCATGAGGGCTACCAATTGTTTTTAGTGTAGGTGAATCTGGGAAATATTGTGTACACGGGAAGTGAAAAATTGAAAAATGAAACAAAACAAACCTAAAAAAGACAAACAAACTACATAGTTAAAAGAAGAAACGAATTAGATATTGATGGAATGTGGTTAAACCCCAAATAAGTAGGGAGGATTATGTAGGCGTGCAGTGATGAATGGAAAACATGAAAACCTGAAAGGGGGAATATTGGAGAATGTGGGAAATGATAGAATTCTTTTTTTTTTTTTTTTTTTTTAAAGAAGTAGTAAAATTAGAAAGCCCACGCAGTTTATTGATTATATTGTTGTTGTCACTCCATGACGCGAATTTTTAATATAAGAAATAAATAATGCAAACAAATTATAAATATAATGTAAAATGTTACCGTTTGGGTTTCATGAAATGCACGTATTGTGCTGAATCACCTTAGCCAGGGAAGACTTTGGAACCTGTATAATTACATTAATACTGACAGTATGTAACTGAATGAACTTGCCGCTTCGTTCAAACTGACGTGAAACAATAATAAACTACGTTTTATGTCTGCTTCTAGGATGGGGCGAAGGATTCAAAAAGACATTTCCGACAAGGAAATGTGTTTGTTTGCAAAGGAAAAAAAAAAGACGGGCGGAAATTTGGTCTGTCAGAAAGAGTGCCATCATTAGTATATTTTTAGAAATGGCAGCCGTACAGAAATGTTAAAATCAGTGCTGATAAATACGCCTTTAAAAAAAACAACAACAAACAAATAAGTGATTAGTGTTTTCTCTTTTACTCTATATTTAAACAACTATTCGAAGCAGTTTTGCTTCTTATATTTCATTATTATTTCTAAACGTTAACGTCTTTTGTGGAATACTACAAAATGGGTATAAGTAAAGTGCTATCTAATGTTGAATTGTAATTTTATTTAACCATGGCGGTGACGTTTGTTAAAACAGTTGCAGGGATTCGTTATAATTCAAGAGACCTGCCAGTTTCGGAGCTTACATTCCAATCGATACCTGCAATCAGCTTCGTAAAGATAAATATTATATCTGCTTAAAATTAAAGTAATGTGAAAGTATTGTCAACTTGTTTTGCTGAACCTCGATTTGCAGTGATGGTTGATAGTTGCTGCCCGCATGAGGTAGAGACAGATCGACGGAAATAAAGGATGCATGGTGCATGTGGAACCAGATGCATAACATCTCCAGGCAGTCAAGTTCAGTGGAATCAGCAGTGCAACCTGTAGAGCTAACAGCACTTACTAATGGATAATGGTTTCAACAGTTACACACAGCATATGGTGAAGATATCAGCAACCGCGTGCTACCTGTGTAATGTTGACAAGTGACAGACTTAACACTTGTTGGTGACGGTTGATGGAGGAAAGAAGCTTTCTTATTAGGCCGTCAGAATTCGTGGGTAAATTGCTTGTATTTTAATACAAAGCTACCATATCCTACAAGGCCGTTACAGTTTAGGGGTATAGCTTGCGTTTCAATACAGAGTCAGCATACATTACAAGGCTGTTGGAGTTTGGGGATACAATTTGTATTTTAATACAAAGCTAGAATACCTTACACAGCCGTCATAGTTAAGGGGTATAGCTTGGGTTTGAATACAAAGCCAGCATACCCAACAATGCTGTCAAAGTTTCGGGGTATAGTGTGTACATCAATACAAACCAGCATACATTGCACGGCTGTTGCAGTTTAATGGTACATCTTGTTTTTGAAGGCAAAGCCAGGATACTTTACAAAGCCGTCATAGTTTAGGGATATAGCTTGTATTGGTTTTTTACAGGCTTTTCTTTAACTCGCAACGTATGTCACCCTGTTGTCACCTTCAAATCTTGCAATCGAGTTTTCAATCACTTCCAGATGAGCAATAGCACTGAAAATTGGCATAGTTGTGTATTCCCCATGACAATACAATAACCAGTCGTAGAAATAATAAAATTGAAATTAATATTATTTTTTTTTTTTTGTATAAAAAACATCACTAAAATGGGCGATAACTGCAAATAATCTAGGTGTATTCTTTCCAACAAGATTGTCTCTCTTAAAACTTCATCCTCTCTCACCCCCCCCCCAGACATACACAAAACTGACAAATACTTTTAAAAAATGTAATTTACAACTCTTATCAAAATTTTAAAAAATATTAACATTCCGTGTAATATACTGAAAAATGAAATCCACCTCCTGTGCTGTGGACTCGTTTATCGCTAACTGATAGTGTCATTAGCGGATCGATTACATTTGACTTAAATTTAAAAATAACAAAAAATTTTAAAAAATATTTTAAACACAGGCTTTTAATGCACTAAAAACCCAAAAATAATTTTTCAAGGAGTTTATAGCTTGCAGCAAAAATGTAACATCAAATTGACAAAAAGCCTGGGGCGCTTAAGCGCTCATCATATATTTTATCCATAGGGGTCTAATGAAGTATAAAGCAGAAGTTAATTTCATATAGAATCCGTGCCTCATGCTTTTTGTCAATTTGATGTTAAATATTTACTGCAAGCTATAAACTCCTTGAAAAATTATTTTTGGGTTTTAGTGCATTAAAAGCCTGTGTTCGGAGCTTCCTTCTATTATGGTCTTCATGCACACAGGGAACTACACGGGGCTTCCTTCTAATATGATCTTCATGCACACATGGACTACACGGAGCTACCTTCTATTATGGTCTTCATGCACACATGGACTACACGGAGCTTCCTTCTATTATAGTCTTCATCACACAGGGAACTACACGGAGCTACCTTCTATTATGGCCTTCGGCACACAGGGAACTACACGGAGCTACCTTCTATTATTGTCTTCATGCACACATGGACTACACGGGGCTTCCTTCTATTATAGTCTTCATCACACAGGGAACTACACGGAGCTACCTTCTATTATGGTCTTCATCACACAGGGAACTACACGGAGCTACCTTCTATTATGGTCTTCGTGCACACATGGACTACACGGAGCTACCTTCTATTATGGTCTTCGGCACACATGGACTACACGGAGCAACCTTCTATTATGGTCTTCGGCACACATGGACTACACGGAGCTACCTTCTATTATGGTCTTCATGCACACATGGACTACACGGGGCTTCCTTCTATTATAGTCTTCATCACACAGGGAACTACACGGGGCTTCCCTCTATTATGGTCTTCAGCACACAGGGAACTACACGGAGCTACCTTCTATTATGGTCTTCATGCACACATGGACTACACGGGGATTCCATCTACTATGGTCTTCAGCACACAGAGAACTACTACACGGGGCTTCCTTCTATTATGGTCTTCAGTACACAGGGAACTACACGGAGCTTCCTTCTATTATGGTCTTCAGCGTACAAGGAACTGCACGGGGCTTCCTTCTGTTATGGTCTTCAGCACACAGGGAACTACACGGGGCTTCCCTCTATTATGGTCTTCAGCACACAGGGAACTACACGGGGCTTCCTTCTATTATGGTCTTCGGCACACAGGGAACTACACGGAGCTACCTTCTATTATGATCTTCAGCACACAGGGAACTACACGGGGCTTCCTTCTATTATGGTCTTCAGCACACAGGGAACTACACGGGGCTTCCCTCTATTATGGTCTTCAGCACACAGGGAACTACACGGGGCTTCCCTCTATTATGGTCTTCAGCACACAGGGAACTACAGGAGCTTCCTTCTATTATGGTCTTCAGCACACAGGGAACTACATGGAGCTACCTTCTATTATGGTCTTCAGCACACAAGGAACTACACGGGGCTTCCTTCTATTATGGTCTTCCGCAAAGTATTACATATCTGTCTATGTCGAAAATATTTTAATACTGCTTTTGCTTTTCATCTTCTTTTTCGCTGCAAATATTTTCCAGGACTTCTTCATTTGCCTTCTTTTTTTTGCGTGCAGTTTGCCCTGTTTGGCTAAATCAGTATTGAAAATATTCAGTATAAAATTTAAAAGGTAAGAGAAAGAATGAAGAGGTAATGAAGAAGACATTGTAAGGTCGTCAGAAATTAGGGGTGTAACTGTATCCAAGCCCAAAATACCTTACTGTCTTAAAAGGCGATTTTACCTTTACGTATGATGAGATCAAATGTAATAAAATAATAGACAATATTCTGAACAGGGAATAAGTTCGGTTTAAAAAATAGTGATATATAATTTGGCTCTTTTATCCTGTAAAGAACCTGAACGAAGTTAATGGCTCCAGATAACGAATGCAGGATATACCAGATAATGTTACGAAAGAAATTGGTTTACGTTGGATATAATGTATTTTGGGTTGTAACAGTATGTTACGACAAATGTACGCTAATGGTCACTTTAAATTTATTTTTTACATTTACTAGGATGACGACTATGAGATCTGTTAAAATATTAAACCTTTATGCTGGAGAATGCACAGTATTATGGTCTCGATGTCGATATCTGCCTTCCAGCGTCGATCACTGGATCTCTGCACAAATAATAAGTAGGCATACAAATACGTTTACAGCAAGAAAACTGATGTCAAGTTTCAAATAGAATGTGTATGCCTGAGGACCCATCTACCGATTGAGAAAATGATATGATCATCCCAGTTTCCAAGAAAGGACATTGAAAGTAACAGGTCTGACTGGACGAGAATAACACAAGTTGTCATCAACAGTGAAAATTTTATGTCCAGCAGTATAAAGCAAAAATAAATAATAGCACTACTGCACCTTCATGCATGTCGTACAAGGCGACGAATGTGCGGTTGTGCGAAGGGCTGGCAGTCTCATATTGTTAAACAAAATGGCCACCGAAATGACTACTGCAAGAGCTTCCTGTAAGGAGACCAGTTGTAGTGGTTGTTCCATTGCTTCATAAGGAGTCCCCAGAAAACAATTGTTAGTGTATAGCAAAATGACACAGTTAGTTTACAGCAGGATGACACAGTTAGTTTACAGCAGGATGACACAGTTAGTGTACAGCAGGATTACACAATTAGCATACAACAGGATGACACAATTAGTAAACAGCAGGATGACGCAATTAGTATATAGCAGGATGACACAGTTAGTATACAGCAGTGTCACAGAATTGGATCGTTCTTTTTTCGTATTTTCATCCTCTCTATCATTCCCTAACTATTTGTCATTTTCGGATCCCATAAATCCGTACTACGGCCACTGTTTACATTTTCACACTTCGATGTATGTCAGGTCAAGGCGTAATTGACCATCCCGAAAGTTTAATTGAATCACTGAACGTGATAATAACTAGATTGACTCCAGGTAAGACGAACTTGAAATACGGGTTTAGTTGCATAACCACGTCTGTCTAGATGGGCAAACGGATTTGAATCACTCCAGGGTTAAGGCAAGCTATCGGGAGTGTCTGATAAGCTATGTACTCAGACCTCCGAAATTACCTGTGATAATAAGTACAGATAATCTCATTCTTGGGAGACATTTTCAAAAAGTGTGATAATAGTGAACATGGCGGATAATCGACGGAAATAACTCCTTATATGGAAAGTGACGTTTGAATTTCACAAACGTATGAGTCAGGCAGAAAAGTCCACGAGGAACGTTATTATAACACGCACTTTGAATGCTATTGGCTGGCATTTGGGATGCGAATATACATTCGTTCTGATTGGAAGTTTTGTCGGAAACGCCATGCGGAAGCTTGGGCCGAAAGCTGCGATATAACGTAGCACATTTTAGATACGACACTGCATTCCAAGATCGTCAGAGTAGACAAACCAGACAAAGCCAGGGAATAATAAAATAAGGATTCTGAACTTATAAGACTGGATAAAACGCTGAAACATCAGTAAAAAATCGTCAATATTAATACGGAAACCGGATTCTACAGGACTACTCACAAGTCACAGAGGGATTCTAAATAGAAATAATACCCCAGACGCGTGTTCGAGGCATCTGCATCAAGTTGCCAAGACTATTCAACTGAGCAAGAAGTCTAGAGTTCCCAAAAGTTATTGGGGTGAGTTGTAACATATATTTTATACTTTGAATTTGACATGTTTGAACTTGCTGATGGTTATACAGGTCCTTACGAGGCTGGCAACCTCATCATGTGAAAATTGTATATTCTTGAACTACCACAGCAAAGCGGTTGTGATTGCTTCGTGCTAGTTCTCACAGGGAACCAAAAGCAGAGGTAACCCCAGACTCCGAATAGAGCATGGAGTGGACGATGATGACCACATGTGTATATATTTATTATCATTTGTAAAATGTTATATGTATACTTAGACAATGTTCACCCAGGCACAAGCCATAGCATTCTCCATTGTCCAGACATACTTTTCGCTCAGATTAACTGAAAGTAATGGTGAATTTGTATCATATCCACTGAACTATACTGTATACTCAGAGGGGATAAAATTGATGAGAAAAAGAGTCGACGGAGCAGTCAGCGGCCAACAGAAACATTTAATCAATCTGACAGCTAAGTTAAACTTATCAGGCCAGAACCAAATGAACACTTTAATCATACATTTCCAGAGAAGTTTCAGTGCAGAAACCAATATTAACTCATCAATCATTTATTTATTTTACCTTTGTTAAAAGATAAGTGATAATTAAATTTGTTATATGTTTTTTTACAAATTAATAGTTGATTTAATTATTACAGAGAGACGTGCACACTTATGAACCAGTATTTACCATAAATAAACGAGCTAATAAAGTAGCATTTTACTGTTAAATCAGTTAGGGGGTTTGTACGAGCTAATGGGACCGAAGACGCAGCAAACGAGATGAATGCAGTCAGCGACTCATAGCTTGACTGCTTGCGTCAGGGTCAGCGAACCAGAGCTGACCAAGACCCTACTCTACCTCCAAGTGGTGGTACTGAAAACAGATATCTTGTGAACACTCCCTCGAGGTAGAATCGTCATCATCCTTCTATCTGCATCTCTGCCAATAGTAATCTTGTGCGAAGGTAGATACCTTTGAAGACCCACAATCGATACTCTATGTTTTTACCATTGTTGGATCATCACTACAAAGCAGAAGAGGCATCCCGTGACAAGCAGGATGACACAATTAGTGTACAGCAGGATGACACAATTAGTGTACAGCAGGATGACACAATTAGTGTACAGCAGGATGACACAATTAGTGTACAGCAGGATGACACAATTAGTGTACAGCAGGATGACACAATTAGTGTACAGCAGGATGACACAATTAGTGTACAGCAGGATGACACAATTAGTGTACTGCAGGATGACACAATTAGTATACAGCAGGATGACACAATTAGTGTACAGCAGAATGACACAAAACCCTCCGGTTACAAGAGTTGTCCTCCATGACAAGCGATTAGCCAAGCTGCACAGGGCAGGGAAGAAAGAGCAGATTAGTGCAGCTGGAGAAAATCCTTAAAGCAGATATAAGCAAAATACTACAGTCAAAGAGAGTTGGAGATATAACCATCTGTTTCCACTAGGGCTGACACTATTTTGACATGAATCTAGATTTGTTACATCGCTTTATAAGAAGTATAGACACCACGTTCAAAAAATGACAATTTTCACATCATTTTTTTTTTGGCTGATGTACCTTATTTAACGACGTCACTAATCTAGGTCTCTGTAAAAACAGTATCCAGCCTTTTAAATACGTATATAGATTACCTTGGTTTGATAAATTTTGTTATCTTTTTCCTTTCTCGGCTGCAGATGTCCAGAACTGATACGTATAAACAATTAAGTAAATAAAAAGGGAAACCCGAGGCCTGTAAACAGTAAATAAATAATACCATACATAAAGATATGTTTCAGGCACTCGTGAGAAATAAAGAAGTAGAAAACTAGACAAGAGAAAAACAACAGAGGTGAGAGGCTTACCGGAGAATCGAACCCAGGACCTTTCAAACGGCAATCTCCCCTAGCAGGAGGATTGTGCTACTCGGTTCCATAGCTAAGCGGAGTTGCTGTTCGGAAGGGTCTGTGTTCGATTCAGCTGTAAGCCTCTCACGTCTATGGTTTTTCTGTTTTCTAGTTTTCTACTTTTTTATTTCTCACGAGTGCCTGAAACATACCTTTGTGTGTGTAGTATTTATTTACTGATACGGATACCTTATTCTTCTTCATCTTCAAGTACCATGCCCGCTAGCATTGGCGATGATGTCTCTCCATAGGTTAGTATAAGTAAATAAATTAAGGGGCTGCTGTAAAACTGGTAAGTAATATAAGTTTATAAACTAATAAAACGGTATTGAATCAGTTTTACAAATAACAGTTCACATGAGACAAGGGACGTTTCGGGTTTTACCCTTCGTCAGCCACAAACAGGTGACAAAGACAAATTACATATAGGTACTACAAAACTATACGATGATGAGAAATATACAACAAATGGGTGATACAAGCAGATGGAAAAAAGTAAACAACGACAGTGATGAGAGAAAAAAAGAACAATAACAATACAAGAAAACCGTAAAATCTAAAAGAAATACTGAAACAAGAAAGTAAATAATCCAACGAAACGAAAAAAAGAAGAATAAACAAAACTGTGGAACTAGTTAAAGTTAGCTTAGCTCGATGCAAAGAATCCGTGGAAGAAAGCGGTAGTCTCTTGTCACAGAATTCACAAGGAAGTGACGTACGATAGCGACAAAACAAGAGATATAAAAAGATACGAAACGAACCAAAGCAAAAACACAAGAAGATAGATCATAAAGACAACGAATAAAGAATGAAAAAGAGAAAAGCTACCAGAATTTATGCAAAATGATGTTGTATATTTAAACCACCGGGAGCTAGAACGCCCATTTTAAAAATAAGGCGATTCTCCAACGAAAAGCGAGTCTTGTCATTACCAGCACATGAACGGAGGGCAGTGACATGTATATCGGAATTACCTGAATGGTCAGGCCTATTGAAATGAAGGGCCACCGGTAAATGTTTGTCCTGATAGATGTCATTCAAATGCTCACGAAACCTGTCTGCCAAACGCCTACCAGTTTCACCAATATAGGTCATGCCACATCTCTTGCAGATGATAGCATAAATCAGGTTTCTGGATTCGCACGTAAAAGACTCTCTAATGATAAATTTTCCTTTAGGAAAAGTGACTGTCTGAGTTTGGAGTACAAACGGACAGGTCTTGCATATCCGGCGTTGGCACGGTTTAGTACCAAAGTAAGATGGGCTAGAATGTCGCAAGCGACTGTGTACAAGAATATCCCTAAAATCCCTATCCCTACGATAAGCTACCAAAGGTGTATCACGAAACAACTCTTTGGTATCAGGATCAGAGTTGAGAATAGGCAGATGTCGAAACAGAATTCTCTTTACCGCCAGGCAGTGAGGATGGAAAGTTAGAACCAGTTTGAGTCTGTCAGATTGGACAGAAGGTTTAGTAGTGAGTGCCGTCTGACGAGTGACGCGTGTGATACGATTAAGGGCATCAGATAACACATGTTCTGGATAAAGACGTCGGCGAAAGAACTCAAGCATCTCTTGAGCTCGCTGATGAAAATCGTCATCGTGACATAACCGACGCAAGCGAAGAAGTTGAGAAAAGGGAATGGAATTTTTACAGCTAAGAGGATGCGATGAAGTATAAAGAAGGAAACCATGAGCGTCAGTAGCCTTATAATAGACAGACGTTTTAAGACCAATAGGGCTAATAGTCACAGTGATGTCAAGGAAGTTCACTGAGGTCGTAGAAATTTCAGAAGTGAAATTGATGGCAGGATTGAAATTACCAACATAGTCAATAAATCGACGGAGGTCTACCTCAGACATGTCAGTAATGCCAATACCATCATCAATGTAGCGGCGGTAAAACTCGGGTATTGGCCCATCATAATTTTGAAAGACCAAATATTCAAAGTGGCCCATAAAAAGGCAAGCGTAACTAGGGCCCATCTTAGTACCCATAGCAACGCCACTGATTTGGTTGAAGAATTGGCCATTAAACTCAAAAGAGTTGAGATTAAGAACCAACTCAGCAAGGCGAAGAAGCGGACCTGTACTTATAGTAAGATCAGTACGCTGGTCGAGAAAAAATTGGAGTGCCTTGAGACCATCAGCATGTGGAATAGAAGTATAAAGGGAACAAACATCTAGAAGGAAAAGACGGTAAGTACGATCAGGCGTGAATCTGATAGAATCAAAGGTAGTGATAGCATGAGTAGTGTCTTTCAAATAAGAAGGCAGATTGGCGACCAAAGGCTGGAAAATACTATCAAGGAATTCAGAAATACGTTCAGTGGGACAAGAGCAGGCTGAAACAATAGGCCTACCAGGGTTAGCAATTTTATGCACCTTAGGAAGCATGTAGAAGGAAGGCTTACCAAGACTACTATCAAAAATATGGAGAGATAAAGCACCAGAAGGGAGAAGATCATCATCATTTACCGGTGGCCCTTCATTTCAATAGGCCTGACCATTCAGGTAATTCCGATATACATGTCACTGCCCTCCGTTCATGTGCTGGTAATGACAAGACTCGCTTTTCGTTGGAGAATCGCCTTATTTTTAAAATGGGCGTTCTAGCTCCCGGTGGTTTAAATATACATCATTTTGCATAAATTCTGGTAGCTTTTCTCTTTTTTATTCTTTATTCGTTGTCTTTATGATCTATCTTCTTGTGTTTTTGCTTTGGTTCGTTTCGTATCTTTTTATATCTCTTGTTTTGTCGCTATCGTACGTCACTTCCTTGTGAATTCTGTGACAAGAGACTACCGCTTTCTTCCACGGATTCTTTGCATCGAGCTAAGCTAACTTTAACTAGTTCCACAGTTTTGTTTATTCTTCTTTTTTTTCGTTTCGTTGGATTATTTACTTTCTTGTTTCAGTATTTCTTTTAGATTTTACGGTTTTCTTGTAATGTTATTGTTCTTTTTTTCTCTCATCACTGTCGTTGTTTACTTTTTTCCATCTGCTTGTATCACCCATTTGTTGTATATTTCTCACCATCGTATAGTTTTGTAGTACCTATATGTAATTTTTGTCTTTGTCACCTGTTTGTAGCTGACGAAGGGTAAAACCCGAAACGTCCCTTGTCTCATGTGAACTGTTATTTGTAAAACTGATTCAATACCGTTTTATTAGTTTATAAACTTATATTACTTACCAGTTTTACAGCAGCCCCTTAATTTATTTACTTATACTATACTACAATTATTGCTGCTACCCTGTTTCCGTTTCGTGACTACTATATTTTGTGTGCATCTCTTGTTTCATATTTTTACATTTGTTCATTATGCCTTATCAGAAACATTTGATTTCTTCTCTTTATTCTTTTATCACCCATTCATTTTCTCTTATGCCTTCTGATATATCTCGTACTGCTTGTGGCTTAGCCTTTACTATATACAAGAAGACACGCTGTACATGTCACATTAATTTTCTCAAGAACTGTCTCCATGCTACAGTTATTCCCAAAGGGTTTGTCTCTAGCTTCCATCTATCGGCGGGACTTCCTCATCTTGCCGACCAGCATCGCTTACAACAAGTTGAGAAGAAATGTTCCTTCCAACATATGAGGTGCGTCATTGCTATACATAAACGCCAGCTGACTGAGTTTGAACTTTCGAAATCCAACCTTACACAACAGCTACGTCTACTGACTTCTTTGTGCCCGGCAGCGTTCCCTCTTATTCGCACTATAATCCATGACACGAATAGGGAGCTGTATACTCGTTTGTGCACGCATAAAAAAGAGAAATTGCGCCGCCTCCGTCCGCAACCTCCTTCAGGGTCCTCTATTCAGTCTTCTACCCAAGCTAAAGTTATTTGCATTCCTCCAGATTTGCATCTGTCTCCTGATGAATTGTCTGTCCTGCGCAAAGGTCTTAAGTTTGTTCCTCTTCGTTCTAATTTTGACAAATATTCTCTGCTTCAGGATGTTCACAGCTTCCATCGCCGCATGCGTCTCAAATATTACCATCGTAATGGTAATGATTCTACCAGGGTTTCCGATACTGATGATATCTTTCGTCGTTTCGGCAAACGTAAACTAGACTGGACTCCAGCTCCAGGAGCTTCTCGTGCTCTGGATTTATATATTGCCAATACTTTACATGACATTGACCAGCTCAATCTACGCCGTCTCCGTCGATCTAACCTCACGTCTTCTGAATGGCGGGCATTGTCACGCCTTAAAAACCGTGATGATATTGTTATCAAGCCGGCAGACAAAGGTGGTGCTGTGGTTGTTTGGCGTAAGGACTTATACATTCACGAAGGAGTTACACAGCTAGGTAACACCACCTTTTACTCACCTTGTTCCGGTGATGCTACAGTCCGGAATAATCTTACTGTTTATGAGACTATCCGGGGCCTTGTCCATGATGATCTTCTTCCTTCTGGTGCTTTATCTCTCCATATTTTTGATAGTAGTCTTGGTAAGCCTTCCTTCTACATGCTTCCTAAGGTGCATAAAATTGCTAACCCTGGTAGGCCTATTGTTTCAGCCTGCTCTTGTCCCACTGAACGTATTTCTGAATTCCTTGATAGTATTTTCCAGCCTTTGGTCGCCAATCTGCCTTCTTATTTGAAAGACACTACTCATGCTATCACTACCTTTGATTCTATCAGATTCACGCCTGATCGTACTTACCGTCTTTTCCTTCTAGATGTTTGTTCCCTTTATACTTCTATTCCACATGCTGATGGTCTCAAGGCACTCCAATTTTTTCTCGACCAGCGTACTGATCTTACTATAAGTACAGGTCCGCTTCTTCGCCTTGCTGAGTTGGTTCTTAATCTCAACTCTTTTGAGTTTAATGGCCAATTCTTCAACCAAATCAGTGGCGTTGCTATGGGTACTAAGATGGGCCCTAGTTACGCTTGCCTTTTTATGGGCCACTTTGAATATTTGGTCTTTCAAAATTATGATGGGCCAATACCCGAGTTTTACCGCCGCTACATTGATGATGGTATTGGCATTACTGACATGTCTGAGGTAGACCTCCGTCGATTTATTGACTATGTTGGTAATTTCAATCCTGCCATCAAATTCACTTCTGAAATTTCTACGACCTCAGTGAACTTCCTTGACATCACTGTGACTATTAGCCCTATTGGTCTTAAAACGTCTGTCTATTATAAGGCTACTGACGCTCATGGTTTCCTTCTTTATACTTCATCGCATCCTCTTAGCTGTAAAAATTCCATTCCCTTTTCTCAACTTCTTCGCTTGCGTCGGTTATGTCACGATGACGATTTTCATCAGCGAGCTCAAGAGATGCTTGAGTTCTTTCGCCGACGTCTTTATCCAGAACATGTGTTATCTGATGCCCTTAATCGTATCACACGCGTCACTCGTCAGACGGCACTCACTACTAAACCTTCTGTCCAAACTGACAGACTCAAACTGGTTCTAACTTTCCATCCTCACTGCCTGGCGGTAAAGAGAATTCTGTTTCGACATCTGCCTATTCTCAACTCTGATCCTGATACCAAAGAGTTGTTTCGTGATACACCTTTGGTAGCTTATCGTAGGGATAGGGATTTTAGGGATATTCTTGTACACAGTCGCTTGCGACATTCTAGCCCATCTTACTTTGGTACTAAACCGTGCCAACGCCGGATATGCAAGACCTGTCCGTTTGTACTCCAAACTCAGACAGTCACTTTTCCTAAAGGAAAATTTATCATTAGAGAGTCTTTTACGTGCGAATCCAGAAACCTGATTTATGCTATCATCTGCAAGAGATGTGGCATGACCTATATTGGTGAAACTGGTGGGCGTTTGGCAGACAGGTTTCGTGAGCACTTGAATGACATCTATCAGGACAAACATTTACCGGTGGCCCTTCATTTCAATAGGCCTGACCATTCAGGTAATTCCGATATACATGTCACTGCCCTCCGTTCATGTGCTGGTAATGACAAGACTCGCTTTTCGTTGGAGAATCGCCTTATTTTTAAAATGGGCGTTCTAGCTCCCGGTGGTTTAAATATACAACATCATTTTGCATAAATTCTGGTAGCTTTTCTCTTTTTCATTCTTTATTCGTTGTCTTTATGATCTATCTTCTTGTGTTTTTGCTTTGGTTCGTTTCGTATCTTTTTATATCTCTTGTTTTGTCGCTATCGTACGTCACTTCCTTGTGAATTCTGTGACAAGAGACTACCGCTTTCTTCCACGGATTCTTTGCATCGAGCTAAGCTAACTTTAACTAGTTCCACAGTTTTGTTTATTCTTCTTTTTTTCGTTTCGTTGGATTATTTACTTTCTTGTTTCAGTATTTCTTTTAGATTTTACGGTTTTCTTGTATTGTTATTGTTCTTTTTTTCTCTCATCACTGTCGTTGTTTACTTTTTTCCATCTGCTTGTATCACCCATTTGTTGTATATTTTTCATCATCGTATAGTTTTGTAGTACCTATATGTAATTTTTGTCTTTGTCACCTGTGTGTGGCTGACGAAGGGTAAAACCCGAAACGTCCCTTGTCTCATGTGAACTGTTATTTGTAAAACTGATTCAATACCGTTTTATTAGTTTATAAACTTATATCTCTCCATAGGTTCCTGTTTCCAGGGCTGATTTTCAGTTATAATGGTGACTTCTTTCCGTGCTAATGTGTTAAACTTTCCAGTATTATCTTCTTCCGTTAGTTCATCCATGTTGTCACCATTTCTTACATCTGTCCACGTCTTATAACATGCCCGAAGACGACAGATAGCTTTCTTCTAATATCATCATCAATATATATATATATAGTTTTCCAGCTCATTCTATCATTCTTTCCGTTCGTAACGCTCCCAAAAACAGTAACACTCGCCAAAGAAAAGTGCGCAAAGGTTGGTGTGCATGCGACATATGAACGGCGTGCATGTTCAGACTTTGTTTAACATCGGATGTAAAACAAATATTTTGGTTTTTTTAAATACGGGAATAAAAGAAAAGATGGAAGAAAATGTTAACTGTTCTCACTGTCAAGTTCACAAGTGAATTGTATCTGATGAAGAGACAATTGCAGCGAAATTGTTTAAATATGTATCTTCGAATATGTCATAATTTTTTATAAGATAGGCCTGAGATATTTATGGTCCCGTCCGAGCAGAGGTGATAGTGATAGCTATGTGAGAAATAGGTGTAAGAAAAGGTTTCAGTTTCAGGAGGGGGGGTGAGAGGGTAAGAGAAAGAACAGTCTTGGAGTGAGTTATTGCTCTAATCCAGCCTGTCTCACGACAATATTTAAATTAGACGCACTCTCTCTTCTTGTACAAAGTACAAGTTACACAACTCTCACGTACACACAATTTTGTGACAGAAATACGTACAGACGTGAAAACAAACTATGGATAACATATATATTTTCCTTAACCAGCGGAACTTGGGCTTTCAGCCCTTCGGCCCAATGACATGTCATTGCGAGGCTGGGGAACCTGAGGACTTTCCTTCCAACCCGGTCAGGAGCTTCGCTCCTTCCCATCCACAGAGGGTTTATCACAGGAGCCGTTCAGGTTATTCAGTCAAATTTCCGGCCGTAAACATTTCTTCAAACGATGACGCCCGGGTTTGAACCATGAACACCTGGTCGCCAGTACAACGCCGAAGCCATTACACCAGCGCGGCTCCCATATATATATATATATATATATATATATATATATATATATATATATATATATATATATATATATATATATATATATGGCAGGGGTTTGACCAACACAATAGCTTACGGTTTATTATGTTTATTATTACTAAAATATATCACAAAATCTAGAAAAGCATTTACATCAATCAAGTATGGTTTACAGACATAAAAAGAAATGCAATTAATCCGATAGGCCCTCCCTTCTTGTAAAGGAAACACCCCAAAGCAGATCCCAGCAGAGGTAATTAACCCAAAGGATCAATAGAGTAATACTGGAGTATAAGAATAGACGATAAAGCAAAGAACAAAGTCTCTAATTAATCTATCCTGGGGGAAAAAAAAAGAAATAACAGTGTTAGCGGACAAGACAGGACAGTTGTGAGTACTGTGATTATAGAAATTATGAAATATTCATTATTCTTTTGTACAATCTGTTAGTCTGTGGCCACATTCATTCACGCTTATTTACTCCTGTTGAACGTAATATCAGTGTATATGTAACATAGTCCAGGATGGTGCTTGTCCAAGTGAGCCCCAGTTCCTCAAACAAATTTTTAATTTTCCCAATGGGGAACGCTCGCTTAGATAGTGTTTTTCGAGCTATGATAAGGTACACGTCAGGAAGTTCATGTAGAAATTATAAACCGCGATCAAGTGTTCACAATGGACTGTACACAGTAGTCCCGCTATTAAAGAAAAAAATTGTCTGGTGGGTAGACTGGTAGAACCCAATAAGTATAAGGAAAGGATCTCCTATCTGCTTTTATCTCTCTCTTTTTCTGGGTTGAGTGCCGGTTATGGACCCAAGTATTCTTTTTCTGGATAAATCCACTCGAGAAAGGAAAAACCACGATAGTCAGTATTCTGGAACAAGTGTTATATAGATATTTGGCCACCACAGGCTGATAATATTTGATGTAAACAATCTGGGTAATTTCTTGTCCAGTTATGATTTATTCTCAAAAAGTTTGTATGTGGGAACTCTCTCTCTGGAAGAACAAGAGGACCGCACAGGTCAAAATCTAAGACCCGATAATATATTAAGAATGTTTCTGGAGCTATTCAGACCGCTAGATCGCAGGGTTGATCAGCCGCAGCACAGAAAAATAAATATATCTCCACGTATATATAAGTGATCCAAATTGTAGTATGGCTTATAATGCGAGCTAGGTACTTTCTTCAAAATCTCTGGCGCTACTGATAACTGAATTTTTAGAGATGGGGTATATATATTAAAGGAGTATATCGGGCCAAAGGAGTATATCGGGCCGAAACACTTGTCGGACGGGGGGACTTCTTCTGATGATCAGATTGCTTCCTGTTGTATCGCTCTGTAAAGAGTTTCCTATCATTAAATGGGTAAAAATCGTTAGCTATATGCGAGATTTATCGCCTCTGCCCGTTTATTGGGGAAATCTGCGGTCGATTCTTGAATGAAAGTTTATTTTCACGCTTTCGCCGACCGCATATTCGTTCCGCTATCTAGCGGCGCCTTTAGGTCCCTTCTCTCGGTGAGCAAATCTCATCTCCTGGAACACGAACAAAGGGTTGAAGTCGGCAAACGTGGTTAACGCCCCTTGGCATTCGCTTACCTCCCCTCTCGTTCTGCAATTACCGTCCCGTTCTGTCTTATAGAACTACAAAACCCGTTGCCCCCCCCCCCCCCCGTGTTTCAGGGACAAGGCGCTGACGTGGTGACGTAATCTGACAGCCGGTAGACCCCCTGGCCTGCCCCCTCTTGAAGGAAAGACATAGAACTCGGGATAGCTGTATTGATAGCGGTTAAAAAAAACAGGCGGGCGTGGCCAAACTAGAAACAAGACAGATGGCGAAAGGTATGACTTTTTGCGCGATAACCTATGCAATGCTAATTAAGAAGCCTGTGGGGAAACCACGTTGAGCGATACGATTGAAAAAGAATGAGGGGTGCCGGTGAGAATAAAGTGGATCGATCAAGGTGCTCAATTTTCATCTGTCACAGTATACAATAGAGATGTATAAATACCCACACTTAATGTCTCCGGACGTTTATTTCCTACAACTAGTCATTTTTTTCACCAATTATAATGAGGCTTCAGATCTGAATAGAGATCTGAATCGTAACAAAACTTCCGGGTGAGCTAACGATATATTATAGTTCCGATCAAATAGTATCCGAAGAACCAGTGGTGTTTGAACTGTCTGGCAGATATTTTAAAAAAAAAGGGGGGGGGGGAACAAGGTGCCCTTCTGACGGACTATCGGATGTTTACAGCAAACATTATTTTTCTACAAGTATTTGAATAAATTAAATTACCGTTAGGTATTGGTGCTTTTGGATGTAATTCCCGTCATATGACGGGATTGTACTCTAGTGAATAACAAGTTTCCTTTGGGCATTGGCCTATTTTTGAACATTCTTATTACTGTTTTAGCTATCCGTGGTATTTTTAACATTTTAATGTTAAATCACATCTTTATGTCTTCTGTGGATTTTCTTGTTTGTTTACCGATTGTCCGTAACTGGCTTCCATATGACAGAGTCTGTATAACACATAATTCTTCTCCCGCCATGTTTTGAAGGGCATACTTGCTTGTATTAGTATAAGATTAATATATAGTATTCTGTCATTCTATGTAACTAATAGAATTTATAACCAGCGGTCGAGTTAACGAACGTCGTTAACGAACTGGTTTGCAATATTTATATGCCGACTATAATTTCACATTCGTGAATATTACACTGTCAGTTCTTCACGCAATTTCCATTGCTACCCTCTCTCAGACCCTCTGAGAGAGACTCTCTCTCTCTCTCTAACTCTCTCTCTCTCTCTCTCTCTCTCTCTCTCTCTCTCTCTCTCTCTCTCTCATTCTCTGCTTCTATTAACGTTTTCCCTTGGGAGTTTTAAAGCTTTTGCCCTTTTCTGAGACCTATTTCGCCTTCAACTGCATAAACCTTTCGTCATGCTGAGCTGTTACCAATGTCGACACATTTCTGCTGAACTCATATGTTGCGTATACAGCGCTGTGCAGTTGTCAATCAATACACGTTTGTTATACTTTATCTCCTCGAGCAAGTTTAATCTGATATCTCTTTTCTCATTACATCGCGCAACTTGAGATCCAAAAAAAAATCGCTTAAAATAAGAACGAACTGGTTTAATTATTTCAGAGAGTAAAATTTTGATATTAAGTCAACCTTGATATCGGAGCTCTATATAACGAATTTATTGTATAAAGACAAATTCTGCTGCAAGGTATAAGCAATCTCATTACATGTATTCACTTATTTGTAGTACTTCAGTTTGTTATCTGTCATCGAGTGGCATCTGACGACCTCTCTGTGTGTATGCACAAATAGTCAAATCCTCATCTTTCACTTAGATCTCCTTGGTTTGTTCAGCTTTTGTCACGTGAAACTAATAAAGTTTATTAATTATGGTCTCTCAAAAAAGGTTTGCGTCTAGAAGAAAGCCAGTTAATGCGAATGTTAATGAGAAATTTGAATTGATAAAGAAACTAGAAACTGGTGTTTCAACGCCGCCTGTCAGTGAACCTGTCATTGCCAGTAAGTGGCTTAGATTAAATATTTATAACACGTAAGGAAGGGAAACCCGAGGCCTGTAAACAGTAAATAAATATTAGACAAACATAAAGGTATGTATTCAGGCACTCGTAAGAAATAAAGAAGTAGAACACTAGACAACAGAAAAGCAACAGATGTGAGTGGCTTACCCAGGACTCGAACCCAGGACCTTCCGTGCGACAACCCCGCCTAGCTATGCAAGCGAATCACACCATCCTCCCTGCCATCTAGGCATCACCAAAAAATGATGCTTCGATGACGGGTCATTAGTGCGAACCGCAAGACATAACACCGGAAATTTACTATGGTCAGTCCAGCCTATTAATGACGCAATCACTTCTGTTGTTCCCCTATTATACAGTATAAGTCAGTCCACACAAGACAAAGACCTTCTTCTTCTTCCTTCCTCGTTCGTCCTGAAAAGGACGTGACAAAGACCTTAATACTGTGTCTGGTAAATGATAGTAGACTTAAGAACAGCAAGTACAGGACAGAGGGTAGGTTTTTGGTATTGCATAAACATTTATAACACATAAGGAAGGGAAACCCGAGGCCTGTAAACAGTAAATAAATATTAGACAAACATAAAGGTATGTTTTCAGGCACTCGTAAGAAATAAAGAAGTAGAACACTAGACAACATTATTTCTTACGAGTGCCTGGAAACATATCTTTATGTTTGTCTAATATTTACTTAGATTAAATATATTTGTCAACCCCGAGGGTGAATAAAATCCATCTGCCTGTCAATTTGTCAGCCAAGACTAAAATGATGGTTTCCGCTTATTCGCTCTTATGTATATGTGTTTAATTATCTACTTGTCTGTTTGTGTATTTGTACGTGCATCTGTCAGTCAGTCTGTCTATTTGTATGTCTGTCTATTTGTATGTCTGCCCATCTTTCATACAGTCTGTCTCTTAATATGTTTCGCTGTCTCTATTTTAGCTAATCCTACTAATCGTCCTGTCAAACTATGCAATACATATACGACAATTAATTGATGGTTTTCGATCCAATACATCTGCTGCTGTTAGGTATACTGTCATGGTGGGTTTTATTAGGATATCTTTCACTCACTTTATCCATGATCTTCTGGGTCGTCCATCATACCTCTCTCTCTTCCATTCTGAGGTTACATACCCGTGCTGCTGGTGGACCAAGATTCATCCTCACTAAATGCCCGAACCAAATAATTCTTTGTTTATGAGTAAATTACTTCACTTGTGCTGTGCTAGCGATGGCTCTGATATCTTTATTTCTCACTTGGTCTATTCTTGTTTTATTACCTGGTTCTCTCTGACATATCATTGTACAGTTGGTGATCTTTCTGCCTTTCATCTTCCGGTTATTGTCCATATCTGGTAATGATAGCACAAAGTTGGTCAAATTAGTGCATGCGTCTTCAGATTCTTTATTCTCATGTGCATTTTTGAAGGCTTCAGTTCTGGTGTGAGCTTGATTTTCTTGTTGAATTCTTATGTTGGTGTCTTTGTCAAATCTGTCGTCTTTGGTGAGCATTCATGTATTACCCTTCAGCTCCCCAAACGGCATAGACCTTTAACAAACATATACCAAGTCCTCCTGTCGCGTGCCAGCAGCTCAGGGTCTTTCCCTGTTTCCATCATCACTTTTGATTTTCTGTATCCTGTTCTCTTCTCCGTGTGGTTTTTTTTTCAGTCTACATCTGCTTATTTACCCTAGGGATTCTAGAACAAGGACTGTCTGGTGTTGCCAACAGCTAAAACAAGGACTGTCTGGTATTGCCAACAGCTAAAACAAGGACTGCCTGGTATTGCCAACAGCTAAAGCAAGGACTGCCTGGTATTGCCAACAGCAGGTTTCCTCACTGTGTGTCCAGTACATCGCTAGTATCTTCTGTTCATCTCTTGTTCCGCTGACACTTGTCTGGTTCTTGTCATCAGTTGCACACTGGTAACCTTGTCATCAGTTGCACATTGGTGACCTTGTCATCAGTTCCACACTGGTGACCTTGTCATCAGTTCCACACTGGCGACCTTGTCATCAGTTCCACTTGCGTGACCTTGTCATCAGTTCCACACTGGCGACTTTGTCATCAGTTCCACTCGAGTGACCTTGTCATCAGTTCCACACTGGCGACCTTGTCATCAGTTCCACACTGGTGACCTTGTCATCAGTTCCACTCTAGTGACCTTGTCATCAGTTCCACACTGGTGACCTTGTCATCAGTTCTACACTGGCGACCTTGTCATCAGTTCCACTCGAGTTACCTTGTCATCAGTTTCACACGGGTGACCTTGTCATCAGTTCCACACGGGTGACCTTGTCATCAGTTCCACACGGGTGACCTTGTCATCAGTTCCACTTGAGTGACCTTGTCATCAGTTCCACACGGGTGACCTTGTCATCAGTTCCATACTGGTGACCTTGTCATCAGTTCCACACGGGTGACCTTGTCATCAGTTCCACACGGGTGACCTTGTCATCAGTTCCACACGGGTGACCTTGTCATCAGTTCCACACGGGTGACCTTGTCATCAGTTCCACACGGGTGACCTTGTCATCAGTTCCACACGGGTGCCCTTGTCATCAGTTCCACTTGAGTGACCTTGTCATCAGTTCCACACGGGTGACCTTGTCATAAGATTTCAGTCCGTTCATTCTGCGCAAGTATCCATTTATGAAAGTCTGGAATTTCTTGGTAGTTGTTGTATTTGTTCTCCATGTTTATACATTGTGACCATGCCGGCAAAATATTCTCAGCTCGTCTGCTTGTTTTAATGTGATTGTAAAGGTAATCCCGTACCAAGTACTATCGTAGGGGGGTGAAGTTTTAGACTTCATTATACAAGGTCCGGCTGTACGAGGTAGCGTGACTCGTTCCCTTTCTCTGTGTCTTTGCCTTCCCTAACTCGAGAGCAGAATCAGAAACTAATTTAGTTTACAGCTGGGTAGATTGGAGCTTGACGCTACCAGAATTTGAACGCGGAACCCGGTAACTGTTATGCGAATGGCAAGCGTTAGGACAAAATTACAAAGAAAAGTGTATGTCTGTCTCTCTCCCTCCCCTCTCTCTCTCCCTCCCCTCTCTCTCTCCCTCCCTCTCTCTCTCTCTCTCCACACATAGTCATGTATGAGGAGTGAAAGAGCGCCTGAGTTTAACATTCTGGTACATTGATTTGTGACCTGCGTAAGCTGTTTTTTTTTTTTTAAACCACTTGTGCGTCATATTTCCAATTCGTTGAATAGCATGTCGGACAGTGATCAATGTGACCTTCCCTTGGGTCAGAAATGACGCATTGACTGGCCTGGAGTCACGCTGGGTCTTGTCATAAATTTAGTACACTAAATTATAATATACATTCACAAACGTTAGAGCAAATGCAGTTACGCAAAATTATGATATACATGTATATAAGTGTTCGGTCGTGTGCAGTTACGCTAAATTATAATATGCATGTATATAAGTGTTCGGGCATGTGCTGTTAAGATTATAATTATATACGTTTTTTAAGGAAACATATGTTTAGTTCCCACTAGTAGCTGACAGCGACAATTGAAAGAGGAGAACACGTTCGGATTATAAAATAGAAGTATGTTTTTTTATTCTTCCATTTGTGCCATTAGTTTGTGCCGAGAGACATTTCTTCGTCATTCCCGAGAATTCCATCGAGTCTGTATACGTAAGGGGTCTCTGAGGAGACAAAGAATAGGACTACTGATCACTCAATCATGTTGTAAAATGCAACTAATGTTAGGTTGTGTATGTTGCTGGCAGCCTCATCCTATAAACCACATTGCTACAGAAACCACCGCGGCAGGAGCTTTTGCTTTTCATCGGGCTCCTGCAGGTAGGCTGGCTGTAGTGGTGGCTCCGTGCTATGTAAGGAACGAAAAATGAGATACATTGAAAAATAAAATATTCAGATTTGATCATGTTTTTTTTTTTGTTTTTTTCAATTTGAAAAATTCTCCTATATATAAAATCCCAGCTTTTTCTGTCAGTGCGTAACGCTAAGGGATGCAACTTTGGTTGAAAGTTACACATTAATTTTATTGTTTCCCTTATATGTACTCTCCCGAAAATAGTAACACTTACCAAAGAAGAATGACGGTGTGCACAAAAATATATTTAAAGAATGTGTGGTTCCCGTATACACACATTGAGATCCTCGCTGCTGCTACGTAGTTCGTGCACTGTGGTGATGCACAGTGGTTTAAAAAAAAATACTTTTGAATAAGTAAAATTACTGTTAGGTATTGGTTTTACACTGGTATCATATTTTTTTCAGTGATATTTTTTATCATGCAACATGATATTTTCTAAAGGATTTTTCGACACGAAGAGAAGTCGATTGAGCATGGCGGGGGATAAATGGCATACCAAAATTAAAGTATCATAAGAACAAACATTTCCCAGCATTAAAGAAACTCCTGTTCTCGATCTCTCTGACCTTTACAACCCGTCGATAAGGAAATGTTGCAAACACACCTGACCACGCCTAGAAATAAAGAGTGGCAGAGACTTGAAGGTCTGCACTATAGAATGCCTATGACAGCCTCGACAAGACCTGGAATAGAACCGTTTGTCTGCAGGAGACAACATGGCAGAGAAACCAAATATGAGAAGCTAGGTCACTGATTTTGTCAGCCACGGAACAGTACGATTTGGGTGACCTATCAAACATTTAGTGTTTGAAGCAGAATTGTGGAATCGGCCAAAACATTTTCCGACTCCCTGAAATTTAAGAAGTCCGACTCCCGACTCCGGCTCTGACTACATTGTTTTACTAGTCATATAGCATAATAGTTTCGGAGTCGGCGTCTTGAATTTGTTACCGACTCCGACTGCGCTTAAAAAAAAACCGACTAAACGACTCCGACTGCGCTAAAAAAAACGACCGACTAAACGACTCCGACTGCGCTAAAAAAAACGACCGACTAAACGACTCCGACTCCACCGCCCTGGTTTGAAGCAAATCAGATAAAACCACTGACGCAGACATCAGAACAGATGAAGAAATGGTTTAGCGCTAGATATAATAAGGAGGTCCTAGAAAATCTAGGTATGAAAAGAGAACTAATGAGGGAGATGAAAGTTCGGCAGCTAAAATACTTTGGCCACATAAAAAGGCATAACACCTTGCAGAAGACCATAACAGAAGGGAGAGTTGAAGGCAAACGTGCAAGGGGAAGACAGCGCTATAAGTGGGAAGATAACATCAAGAGATGGACAGGAAAGTCTTTCAGAGTGCACCACCAAGACAAGAGACAGAAGACGTTGGAGATCCATTACAGCCAACCTTCGTTGTGGAGATGGCAGCTGATGATGATGATGATTTCCGTTGTTCCTATGACTGTGTTAATGACTAGAGAAACTACATTACTCTAAATATATCCATACGATTTGTTCACAATTATCCAGCTCCATGTGTATGCGGTTCGGCATCTGAAGAAATAAGCCCTACTGTTTATATGTACGTGGGTGTTATTATTGGCGGATCCAGGGGGTTGGCGACTGGGTGATCGCCCCCCTTTTGGGACTTTGAAAACCTTTATTTCATTTCAACAAGTCCAGTATTTTTCACCCCATCATTACATGTAAGTAATCGTTAGGTCGGACGACGGAAGAATTAAAATATGTCTGGTACTGGACAATGATAAGTACCCTAAAGGTTACGAACAGTGTTTGCAAGTAATTCTACGCGGTGGAACAAAACGTTTAAATGTAGAAGGGCTTATTATTCGCCCATCCCTTGGACAACTCATAGATCCGCCAATGGACTTTTATCTCACATCATCTTCGCAATATTTTCTTTCTGGTTCATCGTGCGTGATGAGGACCAATTTCTCAATGGATAGCTCTTAAAAGAAGTCATACATTTCCAAGACCCTATCATCAACATCATTTTCTGTTGTGCTCCTTACAGAGCATAGAGCTACCAGTGCAGTTGCTAGCTTGATCCAGACCAGTATTTCATTGGAGAATATATCCTTCAAGATTTTTTTTTTACTCGATTAACCAAGAATCACGGCACTGATTACACAAAATGTCTGTTGTCTGTTCTTATGTGAATATTGCTTTTCCAATATTCTTCAGCAAACAATTTTCAGACCATTCAGCTAGAAGATGTTTTCCCGGCATTATGACGAGCAGAAACACGCCTGCACGTAAAGATATCATGGGATAGCCTCCAGACATTCGCAATCCTCTGTATTGAATCTGAACGGCTGCAATCAACGGCTGTGGAAGTGTAATAATTTCAGATGTAGAGCAGGATAAAACTCTTTGAAATTGTGGCTTGTTGTGTGACGTGGCTCAATATGTAGGCATGCAGTGAGTAAATGGTAAATGTTGTCCTATAGCAGATACTCCCGTAGGGGAGTGAAATGTTAGAGACTTCACTATGCTAGACGCAGCTTCGAGAGGTGGGGTGACCAGTCACTTTCCTCGCTGCCTTTGAATTCCCTAACTCAAGAGCAGAGTCAGATACCCATTTACAGCTGGGTAGACTGGAGCGTGACGCCACCGTATTTCGAACCTGGTACCTTTGCCACGAGATGCCAGCGCGCTTACCACTCTGCCAATCGGACACTGATACAGCGAGTAGAAGATTTAATTAAAACAGTGTTTGTGTTTTAAAAGGAGGGTGGGAGTGGCATGTAAGATTTGGTCTTGCCCGTCTGAAGCGTGAAATGCGGCGCTGGTAACGAGGATGTGTAAACGCCTTAAAGCGTAATTTCTCCCTATATTCCGATAATTTTGCCTTATATTTCTGTCATTTCGCCCTATATTCCGATAATTTTGCCTTATATTTCTGTCATTTCGCCCTATATTCCGATAATTTTGCCTTCTATTTCTGTCATTTCGCCCTATATTCCGATAATTGTGCCTTATATTTCTGTCATTTCGCCCTATATTTCGGTAATTTCACCCTGTATTTTGATAATTTTGCCTGTTATTTCGATAATTTCGCCCGTTACTCCGATAATTCCCCCTTTTGTTTCGATAATTACGCTAGATATTTCGATAATTTCACCCGTTATACCCATAACTTCGCCCGTTATTTCGATAATTTCGCCAGTTATTTCGATAATTTCGTCTGTTATTTCTAGGCTTGATATATTTGTGGTAAAATGGGATGTTATAAATATTTATAGGGGACTTATTGTACTGACTGAGATCAGCTGTGAAGGTATCTATATCTAATAAGAGTAGTGTATTATAGATAACCTTACTTACTGCCACATATGTATACCTCAGTCAGAATTATTCTGGAATAGTGTGATGACTACGTTATATGTCTAGGGTATGTGTATGATGAAGTGTAAGTCATAACAACAACAGACAGATAAACAATTTAATTTATTCCACCACACTTGACAACACTGTGACACTCACATACATATAACACTCTAAGAGGATATCTTAAAGGAGTCACTGATAACTTTTCAAATAACAATATGTATTCAGTGCTGTCATGAATGTATATATGTCCTGATTCAAATACAAAGGGAACCAGGAATCACAATCAATTTTAATTACAAGTTATATGTACAGAATTTATTAATATGATTCTTATAGTGACATATATTATTAATGGTATCCTATGTGTGTCAGTTGTGTAGTGGTAATATGAGGTAATACTGGTTTTGTTTTGTTCAAGCTCTGTTGGCACAGTATTAAGGTCCTAAGGGTCTTGTTGGATTCGGCCTATACTGCTTGATAGAAATACAACAGAAGTGATTGCGTCATTAATAGGCTGAACTGCCCATGGAGGACTTCTGGTGTCGTGTATTGTGGTTCGCACTATTGACCTGCCATTGAAACATCATTTTTTGATGATGCGTAGATGGCAGAGCGGATAGTGTGATTCGCTTGCATGGCTAGGCGGGGTTGTCGCACGGAAGGTCCAGTGTTCAAATCCTGGGTAAGCCACTCATGTCTGTTGTTTTTCTGTTGTCTGGTGTTCTACTTCTTTATTTCCTGCGAGTGCCTGATAACATACCTTTATATTTGTTTCATATTAATTTACTATTTGGTATTTGTCATCATGACTTCAATAGTTTGTTTCTATTGGAACTAGTATTGGAGATGTTCTCAGTTCCTGGTATTAAAACAATTAAATTCCCCTCTTAATTTTAGTTTATAATGTCATTTTAAGATGGGGGTACATAATGTTGAGCTCCATGGCCACACTCTCTTATCTTGCGTGATGACTGCAGTAAAAGACTCCTCTGCTTGATTACTTAAATGAGTTCTGGAGCCACCCCACTGGTTGCTATATGGACCAAGGAGTATGCTGTCCACCTCTGGCTTCAGCAAAGCTCTGACCAGGTGCTGCTCAATAACTTTAAGACCACGGTCCCTGAAACAAGAAGGTTGTACCTTCTACGTCAGAACTAATTTATACTCCATTTCTACACTGAGCACAATACATCACAAACATTGAGTTCAGAGTGTTAGGCCAACTGTCAGCTTCATCTGAAATACTTTATACCAGTATTTCCCTCCCTAATGGTTACTACGCCTCTGCAATTCCAGCATTATTTCTTTCTAGTTAATAATCTAGGTGCTTCTGTTCAGGCTGGAGCACTATAGGCTTTACATCATGTTCGCTACTGAACCACACATATATACAGACATAAATTATCAATTTACATTCAATTTTCATTAAAAGATATTGAATATTTCAAGCTTACCACAATTCATGGAAATAATAATAAACAGTTTCGTTGACTGGCAATGAATATAGCACAACTCCGATCTGCCGATGTCCCAGGCTTTATTTTATAAAAAATATACACTGGTGCTCAACGTACTGTTTCTTAGTAGAAAATGAATCCACCTGTTCACCTACTGGAATATTCTGTTCAAACTATGCTGCTGAAGTACAGGCCATAAGCATTGCTGCAGGAATAATAAATAACACAATAAGCCAATGTCAGCAGGTTGTATTCCTTACCGATGCAATGTCAGTTCTGCAAGCCCTCAACAGTGATAAACTGCCAGAATTAAACAAAGTCCTATGCGAAGTAAATATCAAAAGAAGGGTAGTGCTACAGTGGATACCATCACACTGTGGCATACCAGGAAATGAGAGAGCAGATATGTTAGCAAAAGAGGGAGCAACACAGGAACAAAAAGAACAAACAATCACATTCCAGGAAAAGAAGACCCTTATCAAGGCCATCAGGAAAATTGATCAACAAAGAGACAACTATCAATATCTTGATCGAGCAAAACAGGTGATCCTGTTCCGTATGAGAACAGGACACAACAGACTGAACAGTCACTTATACAGACTGAGATTGGTCCCATCACCCCTATGTACGTGTGGACAGGCAGCACAGACAGCCGAACACATCCTGCAAGACTGCCACATGCTTAGTCAATTGCGAACTGAACATTGGCCCACAGAGACGCACATCCACACAAAGCTGTTTGGGAGTCTTGAAGAACTTTCAACCACAGCAACATACATCCAGAAAACCGGACTTCTTGTGTAGACATTTCTAAACAACAGCGAACGAGAAGAAGAAAAGAAGAAGATAAAATTGTTTAGACATTTATCTGTTAGACAATGGCCGACCTGGCAAAATTTCGATCTGCTGCTGTACAGACTGCGAAAGAGTTAGGAATGAACGGGCAAATTATGATTTCTTATGTCACTGCTGAATGTGACAAATATATTGAACGGGAAGAAAGAAGATTAGAAAAAGAGGCCGAAAGAAAATTAGAATCTGAAAGATTGGCCGAAGATAAGAGAATAGAAGCTGAAAAAGAGATAAGAGGTTGCAGATTGAGGCTGAGGCTAAGAAATTGGAAGCCGAAAGAGAAGACAAAAGATTGGCTGCAGAAAGGGAAGAGAAGAAATTAGCTGCAGAAAGAGAAGAAAAGAGATTAGCTGCAGAAAGGGAAGAGAAGAAATTAGCTGCAGAAAGAGAAGAAAAGAGATTAGCTGCAGAGAGGGAAGCAGAAAAGGAGGAGAAGAGATTACAAAGGGAACATGAGTTACGACTAAGGGAGTTTGAGTTTCAAGGCCATGCTCCTGAAAATGGTGCCAGTCCCTTTGCCTCGGATGCCACTGCTAGCCAAGGAGCCTCAACCTCAGCTATGAATTTTCATTTAGATCATTTTGTTGAGAAAGACGATGATATAGAGAGCTATCTAAATAGGTATGAACTATTAGCTACCACATATGGGTTAGAGAGAGAAAGGTGGAGCTTAAAGTTATCTCAGGGACTTCGTGGGGCAGCTTATGAAGTTTTTGCAAAAATGAGCAGAAGTGATCAGGAAAATTATGACATGCTAAAGCAGGCTCTTTTGTTAAGATATGAAAAGAATGCAGAATTTTATAGGAAAAAATTTAGGAATGCTAAACTACTGTCAGGTGAAACCTATCACCAGTTCTCTGCACGAATAGAGACATACTCGGAGAAATGGACTTCTCTGGGGAAAACCCAAGATCTTAAGGAAATGGTCCTTATAGAGCAATTAAGAGAGTCCATGGCTCCAGACCTGAGAAAGTTTCTCATGGAACAAGGTGCAGAGAGGCTGGGTGAGTTGCTAAATGTTGCTGAAAGGTATCAAGCAGCTCAAGCAGAGGTAACAGGTAATAAAAAGAAACAAGTGGATAACTTTAGGGCACCACAGAACTTTAATAAATTTGATCCTAGGGATCAAAACAAAGGTAAGCACCAGTTTGATAGGCCACGGTATGAAAATAAAAATAAAACCCCACAATTCGATGAAAGGAAATATGATGAAAGAAAATCTTTCAACCAAGGAAAAAGGTGGTGTAAAAATTGTCAGATGGACAATCATGACACTGACCGTTGCAGAAGGAAACCTGTGTATATGGCCACCCTTCAGGTCAGGTCGACCTCAAGAAAGGAGGAGGATATTATGTTAGATACCACTCCAGAAGAGATGAGGAAGGCACAGGCTGGGGATAAAACACTCAAGCCTTGTTTCAGGAAATTGTCAACTTGTCATACAACTCCAGGCAAGGGAGATTTTTACATGAAAAACAAGTTGATGTATAGGAAGACTGGAGCTAGATCCAAAGGTCAGGGACAGCTGGTACTTCCTAAAAGATATAGGGCAGACTTAATAAGGAGCCTACATGTGAAACCAGATGGGGACCATGAGAAGATAGGTACCATCATTCAAAAGGTGGCTCACAATTATTATTGGCCCAAAGCAAGATGGGACATTGAGAATTTTGTAGAAAGGTGTAGCATAGCACATGAGGGAACACCCACAAGTGGGAACATTGATCAGGACCTGGACACGCCACGGGGCAAAATTAGGCCTGATAATAAAAAGAAAAATAGATTTGATAAAGTGGACCAAAGGGAATGGGAAGCCCCTTTTCACGGACAAGCTTCACTTAACTGTTTTACAATGGCCACTATGCGGAGAGTGCAAAAAGATGTCTTACCCCAGGATAAGCCGAAAATCCCTCAATCGGACTTAAACAAACTGGAGGAAGAGGATGTAGAGAGGAAATCTCTCATCAAGAATTTTAAGTGGGGAGAAAGCCCCAAAAGAAAAAATTGGTAGCGGTCGTTTTATGCATGATAATTCTGGGAAGAAAAATCATCACTATAGAGCTTCGAGTGGAAGAGACCATACCGGTGCATGGACAAATAGGTCCACACAATAAAAGGTCCACTCGAAGCTTTGTTAAGAACGTGGACTGATGAAAAGGCAGAGGAAAACATTACATCTTCATACCAATATGTGAATGAGCTGACCACTCGTTTAAAAAACTGGCTGGAAACTTGCCAATGAAAATTTGAAACAAGCCAGGAAGAAACATGCTGCCTATTATAACAGGAAGGCGAAAGACAGAGATTTGGCTGTGGGAGAGAAGGTACTGCTTCTTCTCCCCGGGAGTCAGAATAAGTTACAGATTGGATGGCAAGGTCCATATACAGTTTTAGAGAAGGTGTCTAGAACAAATTATAAGATAGATAAGAAGGGGAAAGAAAAAATCTATCATGTGAATCTCCTGAAGAAATATTTGGAAAGAGAACATCAGGAAGAGACACAATTGTTGACCTTGTCCATCGCCATGGAGATGAAAAAGGAACCACTTTCATCATTTGAATATCCATTACACCCCTGTGAGACAGCAGCACAGGTGAAAATCAGTACACATTTAACAAAAAACTCAGAAAGAGAGAGTGCAACAGGTTCTAAATAATCATGCAGAGGTGTTAACAGACCGACCAGGGCATACAAACCTATTGGAATATGATATGAAACTGATAGACCCCACACCTGTCTGTATGAAACCATATTCGATTCCGTTTGCTAAGGAGAAAGCTTTGAAGGAAGAGATAGACTATCTGTTGAAGGAAGGAATTATTTCGCACAGTGAATCCTCTTATAGTTCCGGTGTTGTACTCTTAAGGAAGCCCTCTGGAGAACATAGACTCTGTATAGATTACAGGAGACTGAATGCTATTACAGAAGGACAGGTGGATCCATTGCCGGATACAAATCAGCTGTTTGCCAGACTAAATAAAGCTAAATATTTCTCAAAAGTGGATCTGAGTAAAGGATACTATCAGATTCCAGTAAAGCCTGAGGTTAGACCATACCTAGCTTTTAGTACCTCAGAAGGACACTATGAGTTTAATAGATTGCCATTTGGATTGAAGAATGCGCCTAGTGTCTTCTCTAGAATGATGAGAAAATTATTGGACCCTCTGAATAATCCATATATAACAAATTTCATGGATGATATCCTTATAGCAACAGAAACATTTGAGGAACACATTGACTCTCTGAACATGCTGTTTGATCGACTTAGGGAGGCAAATTTAACAGCCCGACCAACCAAATGTTGCGTTGGATTTAAAGAATTGGAATTTTTGGGACACACAGTTTATCAGGGAAACATGACCCCTGACCCAAAGAATTTAGAGAAACTAAAGAAAGCCCCGAGACCACAAACCAAGAAGGACGTGAGATCCTTTGTCTCATTATGTGATTTCTACCAGAAGTATATCAAAAACTGTAATTCCATATGTGCACCGTTAACTGATTTGACACGTAAAGGACATCCAGATCGCATTACATGGACACCACAATGTGAAATGGCTTACCAAGAATTGAAGGAAAAGCTCACAAGTAAACCTATTTTGAAATTACCTGACTTAAGTCAAGAATTCATAGTAAGGACGGATGCCAGTAATATTGGGTTGGGTGCAACTCTACTACAGAAATCAGATGCATTGGATGGGGAATTAAGCCCAGTGGCATATGCTAGCAGAAAATTGAATAAAGCTGAAATCAACTACTCAACTAGCGAAAAAGAATGTCTTGCAGTAATATGGGCAATAAAGAAATTCAATATTTATCTGTATGGGAAGGCATTTAAGTTGCAAACGGATCACAAACCTTTATCGTTTCTAGCCCAGGCTAGGCATGAGAACTCTAGGTTACTCCGATGGTCCTTGCTTTTGGCTCCCTATAATTTTAGCATTGAGTATATATCTGGAAAAACAAATTTGGGAGCGGATTTTTTAAGCCGCCATCCGTGTGATGAGAATCACCGTAAACCCCAGAAATAATAATAAATTTCTCTATGTGTATATAGAATAAAGGACTGACATATAATGTCTGTTTTAAGAGGGGAGATGTCGTGAATTATTCTAATCCCCATATATAAATTAAAACGTAAATGCAAAGCCTAACAAATAAATTTAATAAAAGGAAAGAAGAATGGTAAAGAACAGTGCTGTCACAATGCCTGTACTCGAAATCCCCCTTGTTTTCTACTTCGTCGGCAAATTATAACGCTTTCACGTTGATAGTAAAAGCCTACTGTATTATTACCCGCTTTCTTCAATGAAACGTGTACTGTATTTCTTGGGAAAACCTTGAGATACGCAAGCTGATCAATGACCTAAATTTAATATTTCATTCATTCCATTTTATACACGGCGTAACTAAAAGACAGATGGACTAAAGGATAGAGAGAAGGGAGAGGCAGAAAGGAGGGACACGTGCAACACTAAACACGCGTCGCGCGTAGAGCTGCGAATATACACAATTCAGAGCGTCTGTTCATTGCCACATCTTGTAATAAACCTACTAAGAAGCAGTGCGTTGAGCACCAGTGTATATTTTTTATAAAATAAAGCCTGGGACATCGGCAGATCGGAGTTGTGCTATATTCATTGCCAGTCAACGAAACTGTTTATTATTATTTCCATGAATTGTGGTAAGCTTGAAATATTCAATATCTTTTAATGAAAATTGAATGTAAATTGATAATTTATATCTGTATATATGTGTGTGGTTCAGTAGCGAACATGATGTAAAGCCTATAGTGCTCCAGCCTGAACAGAAGGTGTCGGAGGAAAGTAAAACTGCATGGAATGGCCAAACAGTCCACTGACACCTAGATTATTAACTAGAAAGAAATAATGCTGGAATTGCAGAGGCGTAGTAACCATTAGGGAGGGAAATACTGGTATAAAGTATTTCAGATGAAGCTGACAGTTGGCCTAACGCTCTGAACTCAATGTTTGTGATGTATTGTGCTCAGTGTAGAAATAGAGTGTAAATTAGTTCTGAAGTAGGAGGTACAACCTTCTTATTGCAGGGACCGTGGTACTGAAGTATAAAAGCAGCACCTGGTCTGAGTTTTGCTGAATCCAGAGGCTGGTAGCATATTCCTTGTTCAAGATATCGACCAGTGTTGTTTCTCAAGAAAACTGTGAAGCAAGCGAGCAGAGGAGACAGTTTTCCTGCCGCCCACACAGAAGTTAAGATTTCGTTGGCCAGAGCAGCTCAATCTTGTGTAAACCCCCCTCTAAAATTGACTGTACATTAAATCAAGAGGGACAGTTATTTGTTTTCAAATAAAAAGAAACTGTGAACCTTTCAAATATTATTTCCACCAGTAACAAACACATGAAGTCATGATGACAAACAACAACCTAGCTTTAAAAGCCAGTATTACCTCATAGTACTACATCATAACTTACACACATATTGTAATAATATTATATGTCAATACAAAGATCCTATCTATAAATTGTGTACATACAACTTGTGATTACATTTGAGTGTGATTCCTGATTCACTTTGTAGTTGAATCAGGATATCTATTATTGAAAGGAATTAATACATATTTTAAAAGTTAACACTTGACTTATTAAGATAGCCTTATAGAGTGTTCTATGTACGTGAGTGTCACAGTGTTGTAAAGTATTGTGGATTAAATCAAATTGTTTATCTGTCTGTTGGTTGTTGTGAACATACACTTCATCACTATCATAACCCTAGACATTCAACGTAGTCATCACAATATTCCAGAATAAGTCTGACTGAGGTCTAAATGTGATAGCAAAGTAAGGTCATCTGTAACACACCACACTTATTAGATACAGATACCTTCACAGCTGATCTCAGTCAGTACACTAAGTCCCCTATAAATATTTATATCATCCCACTTTACCACAGTCACCACACGGAAGTTGGACCAGCAGCGTAAACTAGACCTGTGATGTTGTGAAAATTGAAGAGACGCTTCCAGAAAGGGGAATGAAAGTTGATCTGGATTATACCTGAGACATATTTTCATCTTCGTATCTCTGAACATTAAAGAAAATAATAGTAGTAATTCCACTCTGCCTCTTTCCCCTATTCCCAAAAATAAGTACATTAAACATTTTTGTTTATTTCCTTTTTTGTTATGCGCACTTTATTTTCGGAAGTTAATCTTCGAGAAGATGGTGGAAACTAATAGGGCAACAAATGAGACTAATAAATGGTCGTTATCCCTTATCCCAGCATGAACCCAAAGCTGCATGGATTTATAATATCAGTCATTCTTCAACCCAGAGTAAGGTAAAAGAGAAAAAAAGGTAAAGGATCCCGTTACACGCCTATTGAGGCATATTGGGAATACGGTGTTAGGCCCGTATTTTCTTGACCATCGGCACACCAGAGTAAGAGCGATAATTTTTCTTTCTTCCTTTCTTTCTTTCTTTCTTTCTATTTTCCAAATGCCTGCAATTTACTTATAATTTCTTTCTTTATTTTTCAGCTAGCAGATTTAAACAGTTTACGTTATACATACTATACAATGTGCAGTTACCCATCTCAGCAATGTGAATTTACGCTCGATAACCGTTAGGTCTAAAGCAGTTGTTATTTTTAATGCTTGATTAACTATTATGTCTTCAGCAGTTCCGCAGTCATCATCCAGTATTTGACGTCTCGCTATTACTAGCACAACTTTTAAGTTCGCTGATGATGTGGCCTGAGCATCATTGCAGTTTTTACTTTTTTAAAATCTTCATCACAGTTCTTACCTTCCTTCTTTATCTTCTCCCCATTCCACCCCCACCCCCTCAACACCCCCACTTCCTGCTCACCCCGTTCTTCATTACCATCTGTTTATTACATCAGCGTAACGTTAACCATCACTAATGGCTTTACATGCGAGTCACGGAACGTCATTTATGCTATTATATGCAAACGTTGCAATATTACTTACATCGGCCAAACGGGCACACGACTTGGGGATAGATTCTGCAGACACCTCTACGAATTGTCTCGGTTGGGATCCACACCAGTAGCCTACCACTTCAATGGCCCTGGCCACCACGGTGCCACTGACATCCAGGTGACAGCTATCAGATCCTGTTCCTCGGCCGCCAACAGTCGGCTCTGCCTTAAACAATGCCTCATCCGTCTCATGGACTGCCGTAAACCCCATGGTTTGAACACCCAGCATTATTTTGTCTGAGGCGTCCTTTTCTAAATAGTCCTATTTGCATCATGATTGCGATCACCCTTGAAAATTTTTTTTATATTATTACTTGTTCTTCATCTTCCTTATTTATTACTCTCCGTTTAAAAAAAAATTAATAATATTACTTCTTCCTCACTCAGTTTTCCAGTCCTTGTTTTCATTATTTTTTATTTGTGCTTTGAATTTAGTATCCACTTCCAGTTTCCGGTTCAGTGGCAGACGTTTTATTTCCAACATGTGACACACATCAGGGAGTGTTTTCTCTTATTTTTATAGTTTTATGTTCTCTACTTAATTCTCACTTTCTTTCCCTTCAGTTTTTCGTTTGTCTGTCCCTGACGAAGGCCTTGTGGCCGCAACGTAGGTTTTTTCTTGTCCTTTCTCCCAGTAAGACGTATCACTATTTGTGTGTTTTTTTTTTCATTCTACATCTCAGATGCGATGCATTTCTCCTAAATACCACATCTTTGTTACCTTTGAATATATATATATATATATATTATTTTTTTAGTGTTTTTTTTTAAATCGGACATCAGCACGCAAAGACTCATACATGCTCTGTACAGCTAGCTCATTTATCTATAACATCATGCAAGCTCCACGCTTTGTAAGTATATATATATATATATATATCTTCTTCTTCCTCGTTCGTCCTGAATAGGAGGTTGGTTGCGCTTTGTCTGTTTACACCGGAGCTGCGATATCTGCGCCTTTCTTCCGACACATCCGCCTTCAGCACGGCATTTTTTGGGGCCGGGTTTGCCTTCCCTCTTCGATCCCTACTCTCTCAGCCAGACTGCTGTGATGCAGCCTGTTTCCAGGACCACCACGTGGAGGTGGAGTATATTTATAAACCCCCCCCCCCCCCACACACACACACACACACCTTAGTTGCAACGCCATTTGTTATGCTACCTCAGCAGCTTAGTAGGCAAATTATCTTTGTTCCTAGTCAAAAATTACTTCAATTAACACATTCCGGGAAGTCGAGAATCGTGCTAATTGTGTGAGGAATAGAGAGAGGGAGCGCGCGCCATACATCTGCTGTAGCTTATAGTTAACCTCGGCATATGCTGTGCGGCCTGGAGCGAAAGTTGAGATGTTGAGACGTAATTATGAGGCGCGAGCCGTAGCAGAGGGTGTTGATTGCTTTACACTTGACACGTGTTACGTCCCTTTCACCGTCTACGGTTAACGTACGTGTGACACTCACCTTGTCTGTCTGTCTATCACATATGATTAATGGCTGTGCAACATTCCTGTGTCTGACTATCTACCCAACGTCACAGATTAATGACTGTGTAAACAGTCCTGTATCCGACTATCTACCTAAAGTCGATGATTAATGCTGTGTTTCAGTCTCGTGTCTTCTGTCTAACTACTGTCATTATTAATAACTGTGTATCGGCCCAGTGTCTTCTGTCTGTCTGTCTAACTGCCGTCTGTGATTAATGATTATGTAAAACTCCCGTGTCTTCTGCAATGTCTGCCTACCATCTTATAATTAATGAATGTGTAACTCTTCCATGCTTGTGTATCTGCGTTTCTTTCCATATTAAAAACATACTCTCTCTCTCTCTCTCTCTCTCTCTCTCTCTCTCTCTCTCTCTCTCTCTATCTTTTTCTGTCTGTTTCTCTCTTTCGGTCTCTCTCTCACATGCGCGCGCTCGCACACGCACACATACTTTTAAAACTCATTTTCGACATGGTCAACCCCTTGGTATAGTATACCGTTGGTATAGGGGTCATCATACGATCGATCTTGATCTACCCATAGATCCAATGGCATCATTAGGTAGATCTCTAGATGGCGGAAAAAGGGGGGGGGGGGAAGAATTTTTAACATGTGTTTATTTAGGACTAGCCCTCTCCCGCCGGCACATAATAGCGCGGTGTCCCCAGGTTTAGAGATACTTTCACAGCATTTTCAGTGAAAGTTAGCTGACTAAAATTCACTTTACTTTTCAACTGTGTAAGATAGAAAACCATCTTTTTCTATGAAGGGGGGTTAACTTTTGGTAAAATATTTACTTTTAATTTTCCATGGCTGTGAATTAACATTGCTGACTGCAGGAAGCAGATCATGTGGTAGATATAAAAGTTATATATATAGGCTGGATTTGTTCCAAATTTTCTTAAACCTGAAAGCAGACGTGATTTTGTCAAAGTAGATTTTTAGAGAACTCAGCGTTTTTTTTTTTAAAGTAGATCGCTACGGTTCCTGGGTTACCTGCCCCTGATCTACCCCTACTCTCAGCGTAGCCGGCGAGTCCTTTTCAGGACAAGTCCATTTCAGGGCTTTATGCTAACAGATGGATAGTGTTAGTCCCTTTCAGGACTTAGTATCTATCAACGCTGGACGGGCTAGCAATCTATTTAGATTGCTTAAGAGTTCCCTCCAACCGGTGTTCGCTCAACACTTGAGGAAGTACGGGCAGCGTTGGCGTAGCTGGCGAGTCCTTTTTAGGGCTTCAGGTTAGCAGATGGATAATGTTAGTCCTTTTCAGGACTTAGTATCTATCAACGCTGATCGGGCTAGCAGTCACTTTCATGGCTTTTTCATGCTAGCTGATAGATGCTAGTAGTCCTTTTCAGGGCTTAGAGTTTATCAACACATCGCTTCAGTTAACAGAGTTCACTTAATTTTGAATGCCAAATTGCGTTCTATAACCAAATGCCTTGTCTAGGTTGAAAGGTACGTGCCTCGCCGCAAGAAGGCAAAACCCGCAAACTAAAAAAAAAAAAAGTTTGAATTTTTTTTTTCTTTCATTTATTACTGATTGCATCTACTTGATCTCCTTCGTCTTCTTCTTCTTCGTCTTCTTCGTCTTCTTCGTCTTCTTCTTCTTCGTCTTCTTCGTCTTCTTCGTCTTCTTCTTCTTCTTCTTCGTCTTCTTCGTCTTCTTCTTCTTCTTCTTCTTCTTCTTCTTCTTCTTCTTCTTCTTCTTCGTCGTCGTCCTGAAAAGGACGTTGGTTGCGTTGTGTCGCCGTTTTCAGCGAAGCTGCGATATTTGCGCCTTTCGGCCCGACACATCCGACGGCACGGCATTTTTTGGGACCGGGTTTGCCTTCCCTCTTCGATCCCTACTCTCTCGGCCAGACTGCAGTGATGCAGCCCGTTTCCAGAACCACCACTTGGAGGTGGAGTAGGGTCTTGGTCAGCTCTGGTTCGCTGACCCTGACGCAAGCAACCAAGCTATGAGTCGCTGACTGCATTCACCTCTTTTGCTGCGTCTTCGGTCCCATCTACTTGATCAAACTCTCTGTCTACGCCCCTGATTTATTTGTATTGTTCTGTTGTAAAACGGACTCGGTACCGATTTCTATTGTTATTAGTATTATAATTTTTTTTTACTTATTCTCTTGTTTGATGCCAACTATTGGTGGAATTGATCACCACCACCACAGGTCCTTCTGTAGGATGGAAACAATCACTGACATGGCGAGTACACATATTTCTCAGAGTTATCCGCTCCCCATGCGTACACTGAAAACAAGAAACACTGACACTTCAAACTCTCCCTGGCAAGAGTAGCGCGCCTTTATTGCGAAACTAATTTGAAGGTTTAAGACTCATTTAGTATGCTAATTTGAAAAACAAAAATGTTCATTATAAAGCATTGACTTAGTGAATAAATGAAACGTGACGGACGACACATTCCCACCAGCTTTTTCGGGAAAAAGCGCACATTGCACCGTGAAAACGAAAGTGAACACCCATTGAAAGAACGCGCAGGTCTTACAGTTTTTTTTTTTTTTCGTGGTGCATTGACCATTGCTATCATGATAAGTTTGACTACAAAGATCCAATAAAGACATTGTTTGGTTTGGATTGGTTTTAAGGATTATCTTCAGTGAGAACGGACAACTCACCAGAGCTCCAATTTCCTCCCTTAGATCACACAAGGAGGATCTCAGCACAATGCACCAGCGAGAATCCCAATGTGTGTATAAAGGAATCACACATTCTATCAATATTTTTGTGGTGGGTAGGCTTCTAATTTTTAAATTGTTGCCAGAGCAGCGGCCTTCCAGATAAGCCTACTCTTTACGATGTCCAACTGTCATGGGATTTTTAACGTGCGCAACTTGCACACGGGATCTCCTATTTTTTCGCCCTTATCCGAGAAGGCTAGGTATCAAATCTCACTACCCAGGAGACCGGGGGGGGGGGGGGGGGGGGGGGGGTGGGGGGGGGGGTGGGGGGGGGGTTTGGGTCGGATGGAAACCAATTAGGTGGGGGGGGGGGGGGGGGGGGGGGGTGGGGGGGGGGGGGGGGGTGACGTATAAATAAAGATTTAAATGAAATGGAAAGTAATTAAATGAAGTGACTACATGAGAAATAAAGCAATCACTAGGACATGCTAGCAGAAAGAGCACATCATAATTCACTCCCTGATATTTTTATGGGTTGCTTACTCGTCTTGGAATAATACAATAGATATACTGTATAGATATACTGTATAGATATACTGTATACTGAAATACTCTTACCAGTAAGTTTCTTCTTCATGGAATGACGTCCGTCCTTTAAGCTAGATCTGCGTGTGTGTTTTTGTCCCCGTTACATGGGTGGCAGTGTGACGTTTTGTACTTACATGTACAGTTGTATGCTTTCTGCAGTGCCTGATAGTTGCGTATCGCGTTTTATCAAGCCCATCCAAGACCGGCATGTTCTTTGTACTAGAGGTGGGCAAATCGACACACTCCGCTGTTTCGAGACAGTCGGCTCAGTGATTTAAACTGTGTCGAAACAGTGTGTCGACACAACGGCACTATTGCCCGTATCTTGGAGAAAGAAGTCTCTAATAGACAGTATACATTACTATACATGAACTGTTTTTACTTGCGCGCTACTGTCGTGTTTGAAAATCTATGGCATTTCGTGTGACCACAATTCAACATTTTTACACAAGTCTTCATTATGATGAAATAAAACGAAGATATGATGATAGCTGCAGTATATGTGAAAATAATTATAAAAAAAACAACAATAATAATAACAGTAATAATAACACATGATATCAAACTAGAGTAAGCTAGTTTTGGTAGACAATGATTCAAATCCACACCGAGTACACAGATATCAGCAGAGCTAATAAAGTATCCATTACATTTATACGAACACATGGACACTTTCAACTTTAACATAGTGCCTAAAACATTGACAACTGCAGCACTGACACAATTTCCAGTGTCTATAACTTCTCAGCAAAAATAATATCACTTGTAAAATCAAGACATCATAACACATCCCTGAAAAATATGACATGTTTGATATTCCATACTAATGTTCCGAACGGTTGATTCAAATTTTACAAAGGCCCACGGAAGGTGAGACAGTGTGTCTCTGCAAAACAGCGATGCAGACAGGAACTGAAACTGTGTCGAAACAACAAGCAGGCTGTGTGTCGAACCTTTCGGACTCGATGCTGTTTCGAAGCATTGTTTCGACACATACACACAGTAGCCATCTCTACTTTGTACACGTTCTCATATCTTTCATTCTCATACTTAGGAAATTAAACTTTTCTGTCCATCTTTACTATGTTTTAGCATCGGCATTTTAATGATTTCTTACTTTGACTAGTATGATTAGTCTACCTCCTTGTACATTTCCGTAATATTTTCTTTGTTTGTCTTCTTGCTTTGTTATTCGCATCTCTGCTCAATTCGTAATCTTCTCTTCTTCTTTTACGCCTTTTTTTTAAACACTGTTTCAACACTGGTCAGTTATTTATATCTCCTTCAGGTCTTCTCCCTTTCATCATTCACTTTCTAGTATCTTTTTCATCATCATGATCATCTGTTTGCCTGTCGACTCTTTCTGTTAACTTTCTCCATATTTTTTTTTTTAATTTATTACTAATTTATTTTTTATTTTCATTTCCATCTTCGTTTTATTTATTCTACCGTCACACTAATTACTTAAATACAAGAGACATTTCACGCTTAAAGGCTTATTACTTTCACTCAGCTTCTCATTCAGATCACACACACACATATTCGCATACATACACACTCTGTGTTCCTCACACTCATGCTCGTATTCCTGAAAATTATGTCTGCGCCTTTTTTTCGAATAAACTCACGCTGTCACTTAAATGTGTGTATGCGTGAATGTGTGCGTTTGTGAGTGAAAGAAAGAGAGAGGGAGGGAGAGGCTGTTTGTTTATAATTCATATTTGTTTAGCACAACGTTAGCAAGTAGGCCTACACGAGAGTTGTGGGTGGAGAAATGCTTCCGTACTGTCCCTTGTTGATTCTCGCGGAGGTCGGATTATATTTAGATTCTCGTATAAACACAAATCAACGTTCCCTCAAGGAGGTTAAACAAAAAAATTGTAGCGCCACAAAAGTGCCGGCATTTAGACGTGAGCTTCTAAACATCCAGTTTTCTCTTCTCCACTTGGGTGTACAGGGGCGTGTGGTTGATAACATCGAAGAACCTTGCAGTCGATATGGGAAAGATTTGGGAATTGTCCGCTTGGGAGAGTTGGGTGTGGATATTTTGGGTGGGTGCATTTGATGGAAAGTGCTGTTATGTCTCTGTTGTGTGTAACCTTGAGTGAGACAGGGGCAATTAACCCTCTATCCCAGGGCTTATTAACCTTTCTGTGTGCCATGGACCCCTTTGATTGTCTTATGAAGCTACGAATACGCTTTAAATGTAAGGTTATGTACACTGACCTCATAGAATCCATTCACAGACCCCTAGGGGGTCCCTGGAACACATATCAAGACGCCATAGGGGTATCCCCTCTATCACTTGGGTCAGACTTTTTTTTTTTTTAAGTCAGTGGCTTGGTAAAAATTATACACACGTTTAACGACAATAAACTAAGAAAGGAGGCGATAACAATGGCAATGAAGATTGAATACCTGGCCTGTGGACAGTGATCGAAAACGGGACAAACATTCAAACATTTGCACCAAATCAACTCGTTATATGAGGAAGCATGTTAAAAGAAAACATAAAGCAGCGTAAATATCAAAGAAACTCCATCACGGACAAGAAATTCTGATCATTTTTGTGCAGGGTGTAAATGTATACAAGACAGGTGAAGCATCAAATCGCCATTTTGCGTTAAGCAAAGCAAAGCTGCAATTCAGAAGGCGCACAGCAACCCACAGCTAAAGACAGCAGCTCGATGTTTCATCTATCAGAAACCAAGAAACAAAAGAAAAATGAACTGTCACAATACCCAGTGTGAATGCTTAAATTACTGGAAAACAAAGCAGATGTAGACGGCCAATGGAAAACGTTCTGAATTATGCATGAGAAGAAGTTATTGGGGAAAGAAGTGAACGCCGGCTTGGAGAAAAAAAAATCTATCAAAAAGATGGAAGAAAGGAAAACTAAGAAAGCAGATTTAAGAGAGAGCAAAACCTAATGTCCAAAGTCAGAACCATGAAATATGCACGAAGGCCAACAAAGAAGAGAATTATCAAAAAAAGAAACGTGAAAAGAGAGGCAAAGGAAGCTGCTGTCAAATAAAATATGAAAGATTTTTATAGCAGCGCAAAGAACTAGCAGGAAAATATGTGCAAACAAACGGACTTAGCAAGAGCAAACGAACACACGACGAAACATTTGGAGGAATTCGAACAGACATGCTGAATTCGATCATCTAGACAATCCACCAGTAGAAAGGAGTTATAAGTTAACAATGAAAAACCAGATAAGAAATAAGAACGTCTTAAAGCTTATAAAAGATAGTAAAGTAGCGGGCCAAGATGGCATTCCACCAGAGGCCATCAAAGCAGACATGTACACCTGAACAGAGATATCTCTGTAAAGTCTTTAAAGATTCGGTAAAGTCTGGTAGACAGGAGAAATACCAGAAGACTGGAAGGAAATTTATCTGCTCAAGTTGCCAAAGAAGATATATTTGCATCACTATATACAAATTACTGCGAAATAAAGCCATTATCAGTTTCAGGGCAAATATTAAGCAGTATTATCCTTGAAAGATTGCACGAGGCCATAAACTAACAAAAGAGGGAAAGATGCATGTTTTCAACAAAACGAATCTTTTACAGACCATATAGCTGCACTGCCCACAATATTAGAACACGGCATGGAATTGAACTCCATTGGATATTTGGACTATAAAAAGGCCTTGGAATGTCGGTAAATCACTTTAGTGGCCTCGGAAATCGCCATAAGTTCATTAACCAGACAACAACATAAAGACGTAAGAAGGCGCGAGATGCCGAGATGTTTATGAAGGACAACTTGCAGAACGTAGTTAGGCAAGAGCTGTAGTGCGGCAGAGATTTTGTGACTATTCCTCTTCATACTGGTTGTAGGTTGAATTTTGAACACACACCAAAAAAAAAAAAACCTCGCCCACTAGTAACGGAATTTAATGGACTCTAGACAAAACAGCTTGGTGATATTGACTTTGTTAGCGGGTTTTCATTCTGTCTAACAAATCTAACGCAGAGAAAATGATAACACTTTATGAGAAGATCTCAACGGCTGTATCAGAAAATTAGCAGAGACAAGGTAAAGACCGTTAGAATAAAAGCGGGAAATGAGCGCCAGATTGCGTTTAGAGAAAGACCTCTACAAGATATTAAACTCTTACACGTATCTTGGCAGCAGCATAAGTGTAGTTGAAGTAACGAATGGCGATATCAGACTAAGGATACAGAAAAACAAGATAGGTTTCATTGCATTGGAAAATGCAACGGATATTTTTTTTTTTTTAATAAGGTCACACAAAAATAAGAATTTTCAACTCAGATGTCAAGTAATTCTCAGCGGATGGTTCTGGAACATGCAGACCAACAAAACGACAACAAATAAGTTAACAGACTTGTATAAATGGGTGCTAGCGCCGAATAGAAGGATTAAAATGTTCACGACAGGGCCATTACATTGGAGTTGATGGAAGGAAGCGAACAGATACCCGTGTAACAAGAAGTAAGGAAGATACGTTGTCGGCGTGTAGGCCACACGTTGTCGGCGCGTAGGCCACACGTTGTCGGCGTATAGGCCACCCGTTGTCGGCGTGTAGGTGTATATCTACCAGAATTAATCGTTTCTCGTGATCAACTTTATGTAGCGCTCACGCCAGTACGTAACCCAGACAATCTTCAAATATATATTCATGACACAGAATATCAAGGCAAATATTTCAATTATTTTCAAAAAAATAACGATTAAAAAAAAAAACCAAAAAAAAAATATGATTAAAGAGCTTATGTGTAATTAGTCAAATTACACCCTATTTACCTATTCTAGCTTCTCTAATTCTAAAGTGTTGGCTTTAATTATTCTCCCCTCATTGTTTTGACGGGTACGCGTGCTTGTATATCCTAATTATGACCCCAGAATATGTTTCTTCATTATTAAAAGAAAAACAAAAACAACCCACACACTCCCAACCAGGTCTGTGTAATTTGTTACACAGAAACAACAAAGTAATGATATTTAAACCGTGTCGCATTGTGTCCTCTTAATTAAATTGAACAGAAGGCTAGTGAATATGAACAGATACATCCGAAATCCCAAAATATCGTATCGATAATTCTGCAATGAAAATGAATTGGTTTTGTCCACATAAGATGGTATCGATACATTCCCTAGTGAACGTAAAATTGGGTATGATCTCAGAAGACGACATTCGTGCGCGGTACCCCGCTGCTTCTCAACCGGTAGTTCGCTTACCCCTGAGGGTACCTCGAGTTACCACAAGGTGCATCGTACGTTGCATCCAAAATGGCAGGTTTCCATATACTTAAAAAGCTATTATTGACCGCCTTATACAGCTGTCGATGTCTTTTGAAGAATATTTGTCTGTCAATACAGACATTGAAAGTATCAGATGGACAGCTAATCTTTCTTGAAAACCCGAAACTGCTTATTCCTAGCCACAAAAGAAGAACTCATTGATATCTTGTGGCTTGTCACTCCAAGACAAGTTTTTTTAAGTGTTCCACTATGTGCGTTCTGGGCTAGTTTTATTTTAGACACTTTCCCTAATATAGCAGACAAAGCAGTTCGTAAACGTATACCATTTGTGGTGGCTTATTTTATGTGAATGTGGGTTTGCAAAATATTGGGGAGAGAGAGAGAGAGAGAGAGAAAGAGAGAGAGAGAGAGAGAGAGAGAGAGAGAGAGAGAGAGAGAGAGAGAGAGAGAGTTTTTTTGCCGTCAATGATCACCGATGGAGCCAAATTTCTTCAGCACCATTTCTAAAATCTGCAGGACAGTCATTAAATACCCAGTGATCTTCTGTTTTTTAAGTCTTAATAATACTGACATTTCTTAATTGTAGAATATTAAGAATAGCAACTATTTCTCTGGTTTAGCTATAGTACAGTACACACATACATGCTAAAACACCGAAAATACCGTTTTCCGCGTGTCTTCACTTGTAAATGTTATATTTGTAACTTTAATTTTTAGTAAGTAATAGCTTTATTGCTTCCTCTCTCTTTCTCTCTATCTCTGTCTCTGTGTTCATGTATGCGTGTATGAACGTACGTGTGTGTGTGTGTGTGCTGAGTTACGTAGCGGGGTGATAATATTGATTACTCTTTACTGAAGTTAAGAATGTTTTAATTTGAAAACACTCTGAGAATTGTATTATTGCAGGGCGGAAATGTAAAAAGGCACTAATGCCTATTTCTTTACCTTGATGAAATGAAGATTTTGTTCGCTCGTTCGTTCTTAGCGTACTTTGTCTACGATAATCTTGAGAACCTTGTCGATAAGGTTGAGAATCACTATTGTGTACAAAACTTGTAATTATTATTGACCTATACACTGTATAAATATCATGAGACAACTATGAATCTCGGACACTACGGAGCGAAAGTACCAATATTTGGTAAAATGTAAGACTGTTTGTTATGGGCTGGTCAGAATGAATGAAAAAAAAAATGTCGAACGATATAAACGATCGTGCATGAAGACACAAAATCTTGTCAGACAGTGATTGTGCTGGCAGAGATGCACTGTGTATGCGGGCTTGCATGTCATTAATCTTCAGCATTTTTGTTTAATTAGTGGCAGTTCTAATCTTGACCATTATTCAGAGGAAGGTTGGAAGACAAAAAGCTTTATTTTTTCTTGTACTTACTGTTAATGTGAGCGTGCCGGCTTTGTCCTTCAATGGCTCACTTTATGATTCGCCTGGCACCCGGTTGAAGATGAGCAGCAGGAGAGGAGAAGGTGAATATAAGACTTTGGGATGAGTTCCCAGCATATAGCCCCAGTGATTCTGGATCTCGTGACATATACCTCCTACCACTCTATCTCCCTCTCTATATTATAATACTAACGAGCCCCCACTCCCCTATTACACTGAGTGAACAGAAGAGAAAGAGAAGAAGAACAGTATGTCTCTTTCGCACACTTTCGTTCCTTCTCTATATATGTAATAACGTGTGTGGGTAATGTAACCACAACTACAACGTTTATTAAAATACTGAAATATAACAACATTCAGTTACAACAATACAAATGTAATAAGAACTAACCTAACTATGCCTGGAAAAGAAGATAATAGTTAGGCAAAAAATACACTCACTAAACTTAAGTCTACACGATGTGATGATGATGATGAATTAACCTAATCTTAACCCCAACAAAAAAGGATATCTTGATTCGGGGCTCGGAATGACTGTCAATAAAACTCTGGGAATTTGTATACACGGGCAAGTCTTAGTCTGCATTCAATAACACTGGACGGTCCACTGGATTTCGTCAGGTGTCGATGGCCTGTTCTTTTTGTCGCTCACAAAGCGAGTGTTGACATTGCGCCGCGTGTCTGAGCTGGCGTGTTCCTATGTTGTTGTTTAAACAATGTTATGCGGTGGAGACTTCCGCTGATATGCAGATGTCCCTGTGTGGTGAAGATATTGGTCTCGGGTGGTGATGATGGTGGAAGCAGGTTATATCTTGGTATTTGTTGGCGCATATATTTCACTGGGAGAATCTGTCCATTACTACAAGTAATTTTGTATCTCAATAATTTGCGTAGGCGCTGGTTTACAAATTCGTCCGTCGGCTCTTGCCCCTTCCGATAATTAAAGTAACGTGGACAGCTCTTTAGTAATGCAACAATCCTGCCTTGGTATTGTCTGCACCCTGTTCTGCGTGGGTGGCTGCGGATGATGGAAAGACCCTTCACCGTCTGGCGAATTCCTTTCTCAAAAACCCCCGTGGAGAATGGGTAAAGTGGGTGCCGTTAATTACATGTGAGATGCGTGTCGTCGCAGTATCTCTGGTCGGCCCTACTTTTTAGCTTGTCCCGTAATTAACGCCCGCAACGTAGTAGACAAAGGCTGAGGTATCTCAAAGGTCCCCGGTCTCTACCACTGCGATGGATAAAAGGATAATCCCGTATAAATACCCCGTAACCTATGCTCCGCATGCGGTGTGTTTGTGTCTGTGAAATCTTATCCTTATAATGAATGACTGTGCGGTGTTTACTGTACGGTTAACAGGTAATGTAAGAGACAAAATAAACGTGTCTTGTATTTACTTCATTATAATTAATGAAACTGTGCGATCTTATAAGTATAATAATTCTTTGCATGGTGTTTATTGCAATCTGTACTTATGAGTATGCGATATAATATTATAATAAACGTGACTGGTAATTACAGTGTTATATTTATTTACATATATGGGAAATATGTATATATAATCTGACTGAGGTTAAGATATAATGATATAAGGTACAAATCTATATTACACTAACCTTGATGTCCATATCATGAATTTCACTGACACTTGGCCTGAATCTTCCTCGTGAAATATGGAACCAGTATATGCGGGCGGAATGATTTTTCATACCATTGCCCGAACGATAGATTTCGTTCAGTATATACTGTCTGAATCGCCTAGGGCTATTTTTCCGGTCGCTTCTTGGGTCATGTGAAAATTCGTTTGTTTTCCTTTCGTCAGACATTCAGTCCTCATTCCTGGGTACATTTCCTGTAATATTTTTCTATTATCGTTTCCTTGTTGTTCCTCTCCCAGACAAACTGTCTGTGTGCGTCCTTTGGGGCACGTACAGTGTTGTTCTTCTCGTTATAATTTCGTATTCATACTGCTTTCATGTTGTCCTTGTGCAGACTTTAAGTCTCCCTTAGTCACAACAATACTTGGTTAACACTGGCCCTGTGTAAACATATCCGCAACTTAGTATCAATTATTCCGATAGTCTGTTGGTGCAATGTCCGCGTGTTGTGAAAACATTTCAGGTGAATGTTGTTGCGTGCTGTCTCAGTGTTCTGTAAACATTTCTTGTAAAATTAGTGGGTTTCCCACGACTGTCTGGTATGCACACAATGGGTATAGAAACGAAATACAAACTCATTCGTCTCTCGCGACATAGCTTTCCCCCAACAAGTTCGAGCATGGGAGAACTATTGCGAATTAGGGGGTATTTCGCTTTCCTTATTGCCCCCTATTAGTATCTTCTCACTATCTTTGGTCTCCTTCTCTTCCTGGTTCAACCCTTCGTTCTCCTCGTTCAAATCATTCTTCTCGCAATCTTCCTCAGTTGCTTCTCCTGCATCAGCTATAAAGAGCTGCTCCCTTTCCTGTTTCAATATCGTGACCGTAGTCAAGAGTTGTCGCCCCTGCTCGACTACGTTCGTAGAGTGGGTTGTGATTTTCTGCACACCTGCAGATGACTGTCTAGCCGCATTGGGCTGCAGTGCTGAGTTCGGATTTCCTTTATTCAAATGCTTTGTGGCTGCTCGTGTCCTGAAGTTGGCCGCTTCAGTTATGTGTCTGGCTAAGTATCTCTTTAGCAGAATAATATTATATATTTCCAGCTGATTCTCCATTGGAATCTTATAATTGGTTCGAGATGCCTTCTCGACCACTGTGTATGGCCCGTGCCATCCAATCTGTAACTTGTTCTGTTTGCTATGCATAAACAGTAAAACATATGCTATCTCTAGCTCACACTTAGGACCAGTCGTATTATATTCTCCGTCATGTTGACGCCTCCTCTTCTTCATACGTAGTCTGTTTCCCTTAACAGTGGCTTCCTCACTTTTCCCATGATTTGATGCCCCTCTCTGGCATTCAGGACCTGATCTGATAAATTGATCCATGTCCCTTGCGATTCCCTGCCAATAATAATGGTGGGTGATTCTTTGCGTAGTGATGTATTGTCTGACCTGACCACTAGATTCACTAGCATGTCCCATACCTAAGATATAAAATCTATATCGTGCTGGTACTACCAGTTGCTTATACTCATATCCGCGCTTTCCTACTTTCCTAAGGAGTTGTCCTTGCTGTTTAAAGCAGTCTCCTGGTTGCGATGGATTGTCTCCCTTCAGTCTCTTCTTAAAACAAGGTTCTACCGCTTTGTCGTTGTTTTTGTGAGCTGTCTCAGCTCTTGCGGATGGAAGTCAACCTCGTCTCCTTGTCTCTTCTCCTTCGCTGGTCACTTGTCTGCACTGCAGCTGTGACTCTTGATTGACGAGTGTCTCCTAAACTCACATATTTGTAGCCTAAAATGACTTCATATGTATGATCATTTAAAACTGCCGTTCGTAGTTCTCCCTTGACATATCTGCCTTCAATGGGAGTCCGGGCGATAGCCGCCATCATTGGAGGATCGCCGTTACCTGTGACCTGAATTTCCACAGTTCCATCAGTCAATTGTTCTGGTCTAACCAGTCTTGAACTGATTTTCGAATCGAATTCCAGCCTGGAATCGAATACCTCTTCCGCTCTTTCTCTATTGACAACGTTGCGTTCCGAGGGAATCCGGGCGCTAGTCGCCGTCCCTACAATATCACTTTTCCTTTTCCGCCCCTTTGCATTAGGGTCCTTGTAATATTCGTTGCCAGGTTTAAACCTCTTCTTTCTTTTGAGTGGTCCATTCTTACTGACACTAACTCTCAGTGTGTCTTTCTTCGCTCTGTCGAAATAAAAAATGTTTCCCCCACTTCTTTCTTCTGCTAACCAATCTTTGAATCCGACGACGGATCAAAGTTGGCCCTTGTTTGTCCTTATTACGTATCTTGTGTATCTTGCCCGTGGAATGGTCATAATTCAAGATACGGTGCAACCCATCTGTCCATTTATATCTGGTACAGTGTGTTGTAACTTTCGCGCGTCGGCGCTGTGCCTTGCATAAAGCGCGTACACCAAGCTGTTTCCTTTTGTGTCGCCTGGTGTCTTTCCTTCTGTCTATCCGCTTAGTTTTTGTCTCTCGCTACATATAGAATCGGAGTCCCGTGGGTGTTAAGCTGCTGTATCCCCGCCGGCTCTACCACACTGTTCTCCTCGTGATCCTCTTCTACCTCCTTTTGAAGAGAGTCGAGGGGTGTCTCCGTGTCCGTCGTCCACCCTGTCCCGATAATCGTATGTGTTGTTATACCTTCTAAAGGCACACATTTCTCTCCGTAAGTTTTAAAAGTGGTAGGATCTGACTTTTCCTCGTCCTGGGTAAAGGCAGACTTAGGCGATGTGGGCAACTGTCTATTTCCGTGGATAATAGCGAATGCCCGTTCCTGTCCGGTCGCTTCTTTCCACGTAGAAGGGCCGGTGGAGTAAGGTAATAATTGTTCTCCTGATGTCAGGAGACAAGTGCCTGTTTTCTTCTTCCCTGTGATGCCAGGTGAAATTGTTTTATTCGAAGTCCCCTTGCAAGATCCATCGAAGGTACCGCTCGCAATTAGAGTGGGTTCTTCTGTGCCTTTTAATAACTTTCCGTTATCTCTGCAGCGGTGTCTGGAATCCATTGAATTAACTACCGCCGGGTGTGATTTTTCCCCCTCTTTTCTCCGGGACTCTTTGTCCTTCATTGTTCGGGTTTCTATATACGCCATGCGATGGAGAGGAGGGCGGTTTCGGCACTCGCCGGTGTAGTGATTTTTCCTGCGACAATACCGGCACCATTTATCCCCTTGCCTCTGGTTCTGAGAAAAGGATTTTTGTTGAGTTTCCTTTCTATGTGGATTGCAAAGGAAGGTGTCTTTCTTCCCCTGATACCGGCCAACTGGGCCCTTCTCATAATCAGTTTTTCCTGCGGATTTCTTTGCATATGAAGTAATGCAATGCGAAGATGGTGTGTCTTCTAGGCGATATGTTAGCTCATCTGTCACTTCATGGGCCGAAATACATATTTCCGGTTCAAGTCTTTTGGGTTTTTCATATGTTTCACACAACCTCTTCATCCGAAGCGCGTGCTCTCTCTCTTCCGTATTTCTCACTAACTAACTCTGCCTTGAATCTCCTATACTCGGGCTCTCTCTCTCTCGCAGCTTCTAATTTCTTGGCTTCTCTCTCCTCCTTCTCCGCTCTCTCCTCCTTCTAATGTCAATCTTCTTTGCTCTACTTCTGCTGCCAGTTTATCTTTTCTCTCTTGCTCTGCAATTTTATCTTTTTCTCTCTTGCTCTGCAATTTTATCTTTTCTCTCTTCAGCTGCTGCATTTTGCCACTTTAAAGCTTTTTCCACATATTCATAAGTTCTCCTTTTTCTAGTTTTAAACTAGTTGCTTCCTGGATAAGCGCAGCGCGAATTTGCGTCCAATCTGCCATGATCAAGCCAGATTTCAATCTGCCTATTGCATTTTGTCCACTCAAAATTTATGTGAGAGAAACAAAAAATTTTAGAGCGAAAAATAAAAAATCGTGCCTTGCCAAAAGAGAAAACACTCGTACAGGTAAATTATTAAAGAAAACCTTGGCAATATAATTTTAAAGACTTGCTAAGAATCTAAAATTATCACATATTTAAACAGTCAAATAAAAAAGTCTGACCATCAACTGCCTGCCCACCAAGAAAACAATACTTTAACAAAATGCTTCTTGTGCGTGGCTTAGCCACTATTATTCAATTGTGAACAAAAGAACTATACAATGTCGGGTCGCTACTCCGACTTCAACAATGCCTTTTGTTAAAAGACCCACGTGGTACTATAATAATAAATAATAAATTCTTTAAGCGCCAAACACGGCGCATAAGGCAGAAACCAGTGCTCTCCAGGTTGTTCGTTGTGACGCCACTCCTCTTAGCTCTTGCACATTATTTAGGCCCAACGTTCTTCCTTCTCTTATTATTGTTCTTCTGAGTGTTTCTTTTGGTCTTCCTTTTTTCCGCTTACCCTCAGGAACCCAAGTGAGCGCCTGTAGTGGTATTCTGTTGTTTTGCATTCGTAGGACATGACCGATATATGACCATCGTCTTTTCCTTATATAGTCGGAGACATATTTCTGCCTAGAGTCTTCTCTTATTTGTCGATTAGTCTTGAATTCTTTCCAAAATTCTGATGTTCATGAGTTTTCTAAGACATTTGTTCTCGAATGTATTCAGCTTGTTCTCCAATGATTTTGTTATTTTCCAACTCTCACAGCCGTATGTTAACACTGAGATAAACATTTGAATTAAACAGACGAAGCTTGGTATGTATATTCAATGATCGTAATTTTACCAAATGTTAGATAATCTATTGAAGGCGCTAGCTGCCAAAGCAATTCTAGTATGGATTTCTCTTGTTGTGTCACCATCCTGAGTCATTTTACTGCCTAAATAATTGAAACTTTCAACTTTCTGTAGTTTTTCCCCGTTCAAGATGATATCAAAGGTCTCGTTAGAAAAGTTCATAGCTATACATGTACCAAAAATCCAGGTAAATTTATAATGATGACAACAAATCAATAGAGGTAACTAGATGCAGTAATAAAGTGCATATAAATTAATACGGTGTAATCTTCTAACATATGTCAATGTCTTACTTAATATACTATGAATATCTAATCTAATCTAATCTTAATATCTAATATGAATATCTAGTTATCTAATACTCTATTATGTGTTCTTTCCCTCTACCTAAGTAGAATAAGGAACAGTATAGAAGACAGTGAATAGGTTTATACAAAATTTGCAAAAAAGAATTATTTAATGTTTTAGTCTAGGGCAAGCCCCAAGGTACTATCTCGGACTGCAGCGTCCACTTAATCCCGGACGAGCCCCCAATTATGTCACAACGTTACCCCTGTGAGGGTAACCAAAGAGAGTTATCTGTGAGGTGCCGGCTTTGTCAATGGCTCAGATTCGCCTGGCACCCGGTTGAAGATGAGCAGCAGGAGTGGAGAAGGTGAATATAAGACTTTGGGATGAGTTCCCAGCATATAGCCCCAGTGATTCTGGATCTCGTGACATATACCTCCTACCACTCTATCTCCCTCTCTATATTATAATACTAACGAGCCCCCACTCCCCTATTACACTGAGTGAACAGAAGAGAAAGAGAAGAAGAACAGTATGTCTCTTTCGCACACTTTCGTTCCTTCTCTATATATGTAATAACGTGTGTGGGTAATGTAACCACAACTACAACGTTTATTAAAATACTGAAATATAACAACATTCAGTTACAACAATACAAATGTAATAAGAACTAACCTAACTATGCCTGGAAAAGAAGATAATAGTTAGGCAAAAAATACACTCACTAAACTTAAGTCTACACGATGTGATGATGATGATGAATTAACCTAATCTTAACCCCAACAAAAAAGGATATCTTGATTCGGGGCTCGGAATGACTGTCAATAAAACTCTGGGAATTTGTATACACGGGCAAGTCTTAGTCTGCATTCAATAACACTGGACGGTCCACTGGATTTCGTCAGGTGTCGATGGCCTGTTCTTTTTGTCGCTCACAAAGCGAGTGTTGACATTGCGCCGCGTGTCTGAGCTGGCGTGTTCCTATGTTGTTGTTTAAACAATGTTATGCGGTGGAGACTTCCGCTGATATGCAGATGTCCCTGTGTGGTGAAGATATTGGTCTCGGGTGGTGATGATGGTGGAAGCAGGTTATATCTTGGTATTTGTTGGCGCATATATTTCACTGGGAGAATCTGTCCATTACTACAAGTAATTTTGTATCTCAATAATTTGCGTAGGCGCTGGTTTACAAATTCGTCCGTCGGCTCTTGCCCCTTCCGATAATTAAAGTAACGTGGACAGCTCTTTAGTAATGCAACAATCCTGCCTTGGTATTGTCTGCACCCTGTTCTGCGTGAGTGGCTGCGGATGATGGAAAGACCCTTCACCGTCTGGCGAATTCCTTTCTCAAAAACCCCCGTGGAGAATGGGTAAAGTGGGTGCCGTTAATTACATGTGAGATGCGTGTCGTCGCAGTATCTCTGGTCGGCCCTACTTTTTAGCTTGTCCCGTAATTAACGCCCGCAACGTAGTAGACAAAGGCTGAGGTATCTCAAAGGTCCCCGGTCTCTACCACTGCGATGGATAAAAGGATAATCCCGTATAAATACCCCGTAACCTATGCTCCGCATGCGGTGTGTTTGTGTCTGTGAAATCTTATCCTTATAATGAATGACTGTGCGGTGTTTACTGTACGGTTAACAGGTAATGTAAGAGACAAAATAAACGTGTCTTGTATTTACTTCATTATAATTAATGAAACTGTGCGATCTTATAAGTATAATAATTCTTTGCATGGTGTTTATTGCAATCTGTACCTTATGAGTATGCGATATAATATTATAATAAACGTGACTGGTAATTACAGTGTTATATTTATTTACATATATGGGAAATATGTATATATAATCTGACTGAGGTTAAGATATAATGATATAAGGTACAAATCTATATTACACTAACCTTGATGTCCATATCATGAATTTCACTGACACTTGGCCTGAATCTTCCTCGTGAAATATGGAACCAGTATATGCGGGCGGAATGATTTTTCATACCATTGCCCGAACGATAGATTTCGTTCAGTATATACTGTCTGAATCGCCTAGGGCTATTTTTCCGGTCGCTTCTTGGGTCATGTGAAAATTCGTTTGTTTTCCTTTCGTCAGACATTCAGTCCTCATTCCTGGGTACATTTCCTGTAATATTTTTCTATTATCGTTTCCTTGTTGTTCCTCTCCCAGACAAACTGTCTGTGTGCGTCCTTTGGGGCACGTACAGTGTTGTTCTTCTCGTTATAATTTCGTATTCATACTGCTTTCATGTTGTCCTTGTGCAGACTTTAAGTCTCCCTTAGTCACAACAATACTTGGTTAACACTGGCCCTGTGTAAACATATCCGCAACTTAGTATCAATTATTCCGATAGTCTGTTGGTGCAATGTCCGCGTGTTGTGAAACCATTTCAGGTGAATGATGTTGCGTGTTGTCTCAGTGTTCTGTAAACATTTCTTGTAAAATTAGTGGGTTTCCCACGACGGTCTGGTATGCACACAATGGGTATAGAAACGAAATACAAACTCATTCGTCTCTCGCGACACAAAGCTGTCCTTGTTCTGAAACTCCCCAGTATAACAGAGGTAGAGGTGGAGCCTCCGATTGACACAGAGTGGTTAGAGCGCTTGATAGATAGGCAGGCCGGCACAATCAATCAATCAATCAATCAATCAATCTCACCTCTTTGTCATATGGCACCTGTCTAGTTCTTTCCATCAGTTCTGTATAGGTGATCATGTCATACCATTTCAGTCTTTCTATTCTGCGCACGCGTCAGTTTATGGTAACTTTCTGCGTGCTTGATGTGTTTTAGAAAAGGCAGGGACTATTTATAGAACACAGACGATACAAAACATAAGGCCCGCGCGTGCTTGTAAAAAGAAAAGAATGAATTGTTTGTGCGTGCTAACTTAAGGCCACAGGGATGATTGTTTTGGTTTTCCGACCTGAGTGCCTGCTGCCTCCGTATGTTCTCTGTTGTCTGTGGCAAAACAGTTCAAGACAGCTGTGGTTTGTTGTTAATAAAAGTGCTATAAGAATTCTCCATATTACTAATTGTCTAAGCAAAACGTCATGTAACGAATAATGAAATAATACCATCAGCTTTTTTTTCAGGGAAATACGGAAAAGACACGCATTGCACCGTGAAAACTAAATTGAACAACCAATTAAAGAAATCGCATGCCTTGCAGACTTTTTAATGGTGTATTTTCATGAAAATACGGAAACTGCACGCGTTGCAACGTGAAAGCTAAATTGAACATCCATTAAAAAGCACGCAGACTTTTCAATTTTTGTATTGACCTTAAGTCATTATAAGTTGGACAACAAAGATCCAATGAAGTTGATATAGAATTAAATCACCACAGGAGAATTAGTGACGTCATCAGGGCAGGCAGCAGAGAGGTAGAGTACAACATAATTATTTTCCCCGTCATGTTTTGGCGGGTAACTTGCTCGTAACTACACACTTTAAAAAAACAACAAAATATGATTTCACTGAAAAAAGTATTCAGTATTCCATAGCCAATAGAAAAATGATAAAGTAAAGATGTAGGCTATTGAAATAAATAATAAGAATAGTCTGCTGACTGTGATGGTACACTGTAATTCTGACTTTCAACCGGCCCGATTCTGTGGTTCTATTTTGAGTTTTCACCATTTCTCTTCTCTTTTGTAATTATATGGGGTTTGCCTTGGTTCTTCTCATGTGAATATATCGTGTTCGGTATTTTTGAGTAGTAATCTTAATGGGTTCGTTTTATGATGGTAGGTTTATTTTTTCATTTCGGCCAGTTTTTCTCTTATAGATTTTTTCACGATCACGGAGATTTTCGTTGTTTACGAAAATAATCGCCATTTTCGGCACGCGGTATGACGAATCCGGAAGCACGCGGCCGTCAGGTAACGTGACGCAATTTTAAGCCACGCGGGATTTGAGTAGGTTGATAGTATTAATTTTTTCTGGCGCTGCCATTGATCCGGGATTTGCGTAGGAAGGGAATCCGCGTGGGCGGTTTCTCTTGTATATAATGAGAGAGGAAACGGCGGCCTAGTTCTCTATCGTAAGAAATATTGTCAGCCGTCAGACTTCGCATTATCGTTCTCCACTGTGGGAAAAACAAGCGATAATCGGTATGTAACTATTTTATTAATCGTTTTTCTTCTTAGTGGGTTTTTGAGAATTTCGCCCGTAGTTAATTTCTTCGGGGGACATTAACTTTTCAGTTTTAAAATAAACGATAGTGCCTGTCGTGAATTATTCTAATCCCCATATATAAATTAAAACGTAAATGCAAAGCATAACAAATAAATTTAATAAAAGGAAAGAAGAATGGTAAAGAACAGTGCTGTCACAATGACTGTACTCGAAATCCCCCTTGTTTTCTACTTCGTCGGCAAATTGTAACGCTTTCACGTTGATAGTAAAAGCCTACTGTGTCGCTGCACGCTTTCTTCAATGAAACGTGTACTGTATTTCTTGGAAAAACCTTGAGATACGCAAGCTGATCAATGACCTAAATTTAATATTTCATTCATTCCATTTTATACACGGTGTAACTAAAAGACAGATGGACTAAAGGATAGAGAGAAGGGAGAGGCAGAAAGCAGGGACACCTGCAACACTAAACACGCGTCGCGCGATACACAATTGCTGCCATCACGCGTGTAAGGCCACATGCACTAACTTTATTTCAAATCGACAGTGATAAAATTCACTACCCATACCAGAGTTAGGTTTTAAAATCCTGAAAAACGCTTATTGGGAATTATGACATTATACCGGTTTACGTTTGAAAACATGACAGTACCCAGACACCACATGGGGATTGAAGTGAACAGGAGGTGGTAGAAAATGCACATTTTGAACGCAGCCACCTAGCTCCCTTAAATTCGTATATTTGGGTTCCTTAGGGTTTGCTGACAAAGAATATGTAAAACGTTACGCAAATAGTCTAGGAATTACCAAGTTATTGGCCAAAATAAAATAGTGGGGGTGCCTGACAGCATGAAATCATTTCTGCTCATAAAATTTTTTTATAACGTGTTTGAAAAAACATTACGTTACGGAAATAGCCTACCATGTTAACTCCTATTTGATTGGAGCGCAACAAATGAAAGACTAAACACGATTGGTCGGACTATAAATACTATCTTGTGTTGTCAGGGGAAACGTGAGAAAGGGGTACTTTTTTGAAAAGATGTGTAGACATGGTTTGATTGGGTAGAGCTACGAATATACTCAATTCAGAGCGTCTGTTCATTGCCACATCTTGTAATAAACCTACTAAGAAACAGTACGTTGAGCACCAGTGTATATTTTTTATAAAATAAAGCCTGGGACATCGGCAGATCGGAGTTGTGCTATATTCATTGCCAGTCAACGAAACTGTTTATTATTATTTCCATGAATTGTGGTAAGCTTGAAATATTCAATATCTTTTAATGAAAATTGAATGTAAATTGATAATTTATGTCTGTATATATGTGTGGTTCAGTAGCGAACATGATGTAAAGCCTATAGTGCTCCAGCCTGAACAGAAGGTGTCGGAGGAAAGTAAAACTGCATGGAATGGCCAAACAGTACACTGACACCTAGATTATTAACTAGAAAGAAATAATGCTGGAATTGCAGAGGCGTAGTAACCATTAGGAGGGAAATACTGGTATAAAGTATTTCAGATGAAGCTGACAGTTGGCCTAACGCTCTGAACTCAATGTTTGTGATGTATTGTGCTCAGTGTAGAAATGGAGTATAAATTAGTTCTGACGTAGAAGGTACAACCTTCTTGTTTCAGGGACCGTGGTCTTAAAGTTATTGAGCAGCACCTGGTCAGAGCTTTGCTGAAGCCAGAGGTGGACAGCATACTCCTTGGTCCATATAGCATCCAGTGGGGTGGCTCCAGAACTCATTACAGTAATCAAGCAGAGGAGTCTTTTACTGCAGTCATCACGCAAGATAAGAGAGTGTGGCCATGGAGCTCAACATTATGTACCCCCATCTTAAAATGACATTATAAACTAAAATTAAGAGGGGAATTTAATTGTTTTAATACCAGGAACTGAGAACATCTCCAATACTAGTTCCAATAGAAACAAACTATTGAAGTCATGATGACAAATACCAACAGAGCTTGAACAAAACAAAACCAGTATTACCTCATATTACCACTACACACAACTGACACACATAGGATACCATTAATAATATATGTCACTACAATAATCATATTAATAAATTCTGTACATATAACTTGTAATTAAAATTGATTGTGATTCCTGGTTCCCTTTGTATTTGAATCAGGACACATATACATTCATGACAGCACTGAATACATATTGTTATTTGAAAAGTTATCAGTGACTCCTTTAAGATATCCTCTTAGAGTGTTATATGTATGTGAGTGTCACAGTGTTGTCAAGTGTGGTGGAATAAATTAAATTGTTTATCTGTCTGTTGTTGTTATGACTTACACTTCATCATACACATACCCTAGACATATAACGTAGTCATCACACTATTCCAGAATAATTCTGACTGAGGTATACATATGTGGCAGTAAGTAAGGTTATCTATAATACACTACTCTTATTAGATATAGATACCTTCACAGCTGATCTCAGTCAGTACACTAAGTCCCCTATAAATATTTATAACATCCCACTTTACCACATATATTGGGGTCTCGCCCTCGGGATTTTGAATCTTTCCCTATTACAAATATTGGGGGTAACTCACTTCAGGGAATAATAAGAATTAAAAGGGTATCCTTGGGTGAAAATAAATAAGGTTGAGCTCACAGTGCCTGTGTTGTCTTGAGTTAATTAGTCATAGATAAAATTGTTTAGACATTTATCTGTTAGACAATGGCCGACCTGGCAAAATTTCGATCTGCTGCTGTACAGACTGCGAAAGAGTTAGGAATGGACGGGCAAATTATGATTTCTTATGTCACTGCTGAATGTGACAAATATATTGAACGGGAAGAAAGAAGATTAGAAAAAGAGGCCGAAAGAAAATTAGAATCTGAAAGATTGGCCGAAGATAAGAGAATAGAAGCTGAAAAAGAGATTAAGAGGTTGCAGATTGAGGCTGAGGCTAAGAGGTTGCAGATTGAGGCTGAGGCTAAGAGGTTGCAGATTGAGGCTGAGGCTAAGAAATTGGAAGCAGAAGAAAGAAGATTGACTGCAGAAAGAGAAGACAAGAGATTAGCTGCAGAAAGGGAAGCCGAAGAAAGAAGATTAGCTGCAGAGAGGGAAGCAGAAAAGGAGGAGAAGAGATTACAAAGGGAACATGAGTTACGACTAAGGGAGTTTGAGTTTCAAGGCCATGCTCCTGAAAATGGTGCCAGTCCCTTTGCCTCTGATGCTACTGCTAGCCAGGGAGCCTCAACCTCAGCTATGAATTTTCATTTAGATCATTTTGTTGAGAAAGACGATGATATAGAGAGCTATCTAAATAGGTATGAACTATTAGCTACCACATATGGGTTAGAGAGAGAAAGGTGGAGCTTAAAGTTATCTCAGGGACTTCGTGGGGCAGCTTATGAAGTTTTTGCAAAAATGAGCAGAAGTGATCAGGAAAATTATGACATGCTAAAGCAGGCTCTTTTGTTAAGATATGAAAAGAATGCAGAATTTTATAGGAAAAAATTTAGGAATGCTAAACTACTGTCAGGTGAAACCTATCACCAGTTCTCTGCACGAATAGAGACATACTTGGAGAAATGGACTTCTCTGGGGAAAACCCAAGATCTTAAGGAAATGGTCCTTATAGAGCAATTAAGAGAGTCCATGGCTCCAGACCTGAGAAAGTTTCTCATGGAACAAGGTGCAGAGAGGCTGGGTGAGTTGCTAAATGTTGCTGAAAGGTATCAAGCAGCTCAAGCAGAGGTAACAGGTAATAAAAAGAAACAAGTGGATAACTTTAGGGCACCACAGAACTTTAATAAATTTGATCCTAGGGATCAAAACAAAGGTAAGCACCAGTTTGATAGGCCACGGTATGAAAATAAAAATAAAACCCCACAATTCGATGAAAGGAAATATGATGAAAGAAAATCTTACAACCAAGGAAAAAGGTGGTGTAAAAATTGTAAGATGAACAATCATGACACTGACCATTGTAGAAGGAAACCTGTGTATATGGCAACCCTTCAGGTCAGGTCGACCTCAAGACAGGAGGAGGATATTATGTTGAATACCACTCCAGAAGAGATGAGGAAGGCACAGGCTGGGGATAAAACCCTCAAGCCTTGTTTCAGGAAATTGTCAACTTGTCATACAACTCCAGGCAAGGGAGATTTTTACATGAAAAACAAGTTGATGTATAGGAAGACTGGAGCTAGATCCAAAGGTCAGGGACAGCTGGTACTTCCTAAAAGATATAGGGCAGACTTAATAAGGAGCCTACATGTGAAACCAGATGGGGACCATGAGAAAATAGGTACCATCATCCAAAAGGTGGCTCACAATTATTATTGGCCCAAAGCAAGATGGGACATTGAGAATTTTGTAGAAAGGTGTAGCATAGCACATGAGGGAACACCCACAAGTGGGAACATTGATCAGGACCTGGACACGCCAAGGGGCAAAAGTAGGCCTGAAAATACAAAGAGATATAAATTTGATAAAGTGGACCAAAGGGAATGGGAAGCCCCTTTTCACGGACAAGCTTCACTTAACTGTTTTACAATGGCCACTATGCGGAGAGTGCAAAAGGATGTCTTACCCCAGGATAAGCCGAAAATCCCTCAATCGGACTTAAACAAACTGGAGGAAGAGGATGTAGAGAGGAAATCTCTCATCAAGAATTTTAAGTGGGGAGAAAGCCCCAAAAGAAAAATTGGTAGCGGTCGTTTTATGCATGATAATTCTGGGAAGAAAAATCATCACTATAGAGCTTCGAGTGGAAGAGACCATACCGGTGCATGGACAAATAGGTCCACAAAATTAAAGGTCCATATGTAGCTTTGTTAAGAACGTGGACTGATGAAAAGGCAGAGGAAAACATTACATCTTCATACCAATATGTGAATGAGCTGACCACTCGTTTAAAAACTGGCTGGAAACTTGCCAATGAAAATTTGAAACAAGCCAGGAAGAAACATGCTGCCTATTATAACAGGAAGGCGAAAGACAGAGATTTGGCTGTGGGAGAGAAGGTACTGCTTCTTCTCCCCGGGAGTCAGAATAAGTTACAGATTGGATGGCAAGGTCCATATACAGTTTTAGAGAAGGTGTCTAGAACAAATTATAAGATAGATAAGAAGGGGAAAGAAAAAATCTATCATGTGAATCTCCTGAAGAAATATTTGGAAAGAGAACATCAGGAAGAGACACACTTGTTGACCTTGTCCATCGCCATGGAGATGAAAAAGGAACCACTTTCATCATTTGAATATCCATTACACCCCTGTGAGACAGCAGCACAGGTGAAAATCAGTACACATTTAACAAAAACTCAGAAAGAGAGAGTGCAACAGGTTCTAAATAATCATGCAGAGGTGTTAACAGACCGACCAGGGCATACAAACCTATTGGAATATGATATGAAACTGATAGACCCCACACCTGTCTGTATGAAACCATATTCGATTCCGTTTGCTAAGGAGAAAGCTTTGAAGGAAGAGATAGACTATCTGTTGAAGGAAGGAATTATTTCGCACAGTGAATCCTCATATAGTTCCGGTGTTGTACTCTTAAGGAAGCCCTCTGGAGAACATAGACTCTGTATAGATTACAGGAGACTGAATGCTATTACAGAAGGACAGGTGGATCCATTGCCGGATACAAATCAGCTGTTTGCCAGACTAAATAAAGCTAAATATTTCTCAAAAGTGGATCTGAGTAAAGGATACTATCAGATTCCAGTAAAGCCTGAGGTTAGACCATACCTAGCTTTTAGTACCTCAGAAGGACACTATGAGTTTAATAGATTGCCATTTGGATTGAAGAATGCGCCTAGTGTCTTTTCTAGAATGATGAGAAAATTATTGGACCCTCTGAATAATCCATGTATAACAAATTTCATGGATGATATCCTTATAGCAACAGAAACATTTGAGGAACACATTGACTCTCTGAAGATGCTGTTTGATCGACTTAGGGAAGCAAATTTAACAGCCCGACCAACCAAATGTTGCGTTGGATGTAAAGAATTGGAATTTTTGGGACACACAGTTTATCAGGGAAACATGACCCCTGACCCAAAGAATTTAGAGAAACTAAAGAAAGCCCCGAGACCACAAACCAAGAAGGACGTGAGATCCTTTGTCTCATTATGTGGTTTCTACCAGAAGTATATCAAAAACTTTAATTCCATATGTGCACCGTTAACTGATTTGACACGTAAAGGACATCCAGATCGCATTACATGGACACCACAATGTGAAATGGCTTACCAAGAATTGAAGGAAAAGCTCACAAGTAAACCTATTTTGAAATTACCTGACTTAAGTCAAGAATTCATAGTAAGGACGGATGCCAGTAATATTGGGTTGGGTGCAACTCTACTACAGAAATCAGATGCATTGGATGGGGAATTAAGCCCAGTGGCATATGCTAGCAGAAAATTGAATAAAGCTGAAATCAACTACTCAACTAGCGAAAAAGAATGTCTTGCAGTAATATGGGCAATAAAGAAATTCAATATTTATCTGTATGGGAAGGCATTTAAGTTGCAAACGGATCACAAACCTTTATCGTTTCTAGCCCAGGCTAGGCATGAGAACTCTAGGTTACTCCGATGGTCCTTGCTTTTGGCTCCCTATAATTTTAGCATTGAGTATATATCTGGAAAAACAAATTTGGGAGCGGATTTTTTAAGCCGCCATCCGTGTGATGAGAATCACCGTAAACCCCAGAAATAATAATAAATTTCTCTATGTGTATATAGAATAAAGGACTGACATATAATGTCTGTTTTAAGAGGGGAGATGTCGTGAATTATTCTAATCCCCATATATAAATTAAAACGTAAATGCAAAGCCTAACAAATAAATTTAATAAAAGGAAAGAAGAATGGTAAAGAACAGTGCTGTCACAATGACTGTACTCGAAATCCCCCTTGTTTTCTACTTCGTCGGCAAATTGTAACGCTTTCACGTTGATAGTAAAAGCCTACTGTGTCGCTGCACGCTTTCTTCAATGAAACGTGTACTGTATTTCTTGGAAAAACCTTGAGATACGCAAGCTGATCAATGACCTAAATTTAATATTTCATTCATTCCATTTTATACACGGTGTAACTAAAAGACAGATGGACTAAAGGATAGAGAGAAGGGAGAGGCAGAAAGCAGGGACACGTGCAACACTAAACACGCGTCGCGCGATACACAATTGCTGCCATCACGCGTGTAAGGCCACATGCACTAACTTTATTTCAAATCGACAGTGATAAAATTCACTACCCATACCAGAGTTAGGTTTTAAAATCCTGAAAAACGCTTATTGGGAAAGATGACATTAGATGGGTTTACGTTTGAAAACATGACAGTACCCAGACACCACATGGGGATTGAAGTGAACAGGAGGTGGTAGAAAATGCACATTTTGAACGCAGCCACCTAGCTCCCTTAAATTCGTATATTTGGGTTCCTTAGGGTTTGCTGACAAAGAATATGTAAAACGTTACGCAAATAGTCTAGGAATTACCAAGTTATGGCCAAAATAAAATAGTGGGGGTGCCTGACAGCATGAAATCATTTCTGCTCATAAAATTTTTTTATAACGTGTTTGAAAAAACATTACGTTACGGAAATAGCCTACCATGTTAACTCCTATTTGATTGGAGCGCAACAAATGAAAGACTAAACACGATTGGTCGGACTATAAATACTATCTTGTGTTGTCAGGGGAAACGTGAGAAAGGGGTACTTTTTTGAAAAGATGTGTAGACATGGTTTGATTGGGTAGAGCTACGAATATACTCAATTCAGAGCGTCTGTTCATTGCCACATCTTGTAATAAACCTACTAAGAAACAGTACGTTGAGCACCAGTGTATATTTTTTATACATAAAATAAAGCCTGGGACATCGGCAGATCGGAGTTGTGCTATATTCATTGCCAGTCAACGAAACTGTTTATTATTATTTCCATGAATTGTGGTAAGCTTGAAATATTCAATATCTTTTAATGAAAATTGAATGTAAATTGATAATTTATGTCTGTATATATGTGTGGTTCAGTAGCGAACATGATGTAAAGCCTATAGTGCTCCAGCCTGAACAGAAGGTGTCGGAGGAAAGTAAAACTGCATGGAATGGCCAAACAGTACACTGACACCTAGATTATTAACTAGAAAGAAATAATGCTGGAATTGCAGAGGCGTAGTAACCATTAGGGAGGGAAATACTGGTATAAAGTATTTCAGATGAAGCTGACAGTTGGCCTAACGCTCTGAACTCAATGTTTGTGATGTATTGTGCTCAGTGTAGAAATGGAGTATAAATTAGTTCTGACGTAGAAGGTACAACCTTCTTGTTTCAGGGACCGTGGTCTTAAAGTTATTGAGCAGCACCTGGTCAGAGCTTTGCTGAAGCCAGAGGTGGACAGCATACTCCTTGGTCCATATAGCAACCAGTGGGGTGGCTCCAGAACTCATTACAGTAATCAAGCAGAGGAGTCTTTTACTGCAGTCATCACGCAAGATAAGAGAGTGTGGCCATGGAGCTCAACATTATGTACCCCCATCTTAAAATGACATTATAAACTAAAATTAAGAGGGGAATTTAATTGTTTTAATACCAGGAACTGAGAACATCTCCAATACTAGTTCCAATAGAAACAAACTATTGAAGTCATGATGACAAATACCAACAGAGCTTGAACAAAACAAAACCAGTATTACCTCATATTAATACTACACAACTGACACACATAGGATACCATTAATAATATATGTCACTACAATAATCATATTAATAAATTCTGTACATATAACTTGTAATTAAAATTGATTGTGATTCCTGGTTCCCTTTGTATTTGAATCAGGACATATATACATTCATGACAGCACTGAATACATATTGTTATTTGAAAAGTTATCAGTGACTCCTTTAAGATATCCTCTTAGAGTGTTATATGTATGTGAGTGTCACAGTGTTGTCAAGTGTGGTGGAATAAATTAAATTGTTTATCTGTCTGTTGTTGTTATGACTTACACTTCATCATACACATACCCTAGACATATAACGTAGTCATCACACTATTCCAGAATAATTCTGACTGAGGTATACATATGTGGCAGTAAGTAAGGTTATCTATAATTAAGGTGACCAGACGTCCCGGTTTTTCCGGGACAGTCCCGGTTTTCGACCATTTTTGATAATTTGTCCCGACTTTTTTTCGATGCAATCCGGGACGCCAATTTGTCCCGGTTTTGGACGAATTTGCCAATTTGGCATAAATCTCACAGATTAAAAAAAAAATTATTATTCCGTGGCTGACTTGAGGGAATTTTTAATTATTAGTGAACTGGCGCCGAAACAGCACAAGAGGTTGTCAGGACCGCGAATTAGTTTTGTAGTTCCAATGTGATATTCGCAGTTATTTGAAAGTTTAGATAGTGGTAAATTACCAAGATTTTCGTACGGTAAACGTTTATTTAATTTAAACGGTAAACTATTTGTGCATATTTTGTTATCGTTGTGAGAAAATGGTACCAAAGCGTAAATGCAGTTTCAATGAAGATTTACAAAAGGAATATCCGTTTATTAAAAAGAGTACATCAAACTTCAATGTACGATGCAATATATGTGCCTCCGGGTTTTCGATAAGCCATAGTGGACGTGGTGATATTAAGAACCACATAAGCAGTGAGAAACATTAGAGAGCTGCCGTTACAGCTGCATCAAGCTCGTCGTTAACCACTTTCTTCAGAGCTGATAAAATTGGTGACCAAGAAGAGCAATTAGCTGCTATAGAAGGCGCTTTTGCATACTATACAGTGCTACACAATCATATGGATTGCACATCAAAATTACTTCAGGTTACTTTAGAGCCAAAATTTGCATGTGCACGTACGAAAACAGAAGCCATTATTCGAAATGTCTTGGCACCCCATATTCTAAATGAGTTAAGGTGTGACCTAGAAAAGTCTACATTTATTTCTGTACTGACAGATGCATCCAACCACAAAGAATTCAAGATTTTTCCTTTGCTTGTCAGATACTTTGATCACAGTAATGGAGTGAAAATTAAAATATTAGAGTTAAAGTCATTGCCAGGTGAAACATCTGATATTGTAAGTAGTTTTCTTAATGACTGCATAACTGAAAATGGTTTAGACAGGAAAGTAGTTGGATTATGCGCAGACAACACAAATTCCAATTTTGGAGGTACTGAAAGGAAAGGACAGAACAATGTTTTCAAAAAACTGCAAGAAAACCTTGGACATAGTCTTATAGGAGTTGGGTGTGCAGGTCATATTTTCCACAACACTGTTGAAACAGCTGCAGATGTACTGCCTGTTGATGTCGAGCTGATTATTGCTAAAATTTATCTACTCTTCAAATCATACACAGTACGAGTTGAAAGACTCAAGGAGTTTTGCCAGTTTGTGGAAACAGACTTCCAGATGATCTTAGGTTATGCTCAGACTAGGTGGCTTGCTCTGCTGCCTGCTGTTGAAAGGGTTCTTCGGATGTTCCTGCCTCTAAAATCATATTTTCAATCTCAAGACAGATGCCCAGTTTTTATACAGACATTCTTTGAAAATCCTCTATCTGAGGCATGGCTTGTTTTTGTTCACAGTCAGGCCTCTCCATTCCACGAAGCAGTACAAAAAATAGAGGAACAGACGGTCACTGTGTTTGAAGTCATTGACAGCATGAACATTTCATGCTAGCGTTTCTTCGTTCTATGAAACAGCTTTCAATTATTTGAATAAATGGGCTGCAAAAAATTTTCAAGACCTAGAATCCTACAGCTGGATAACGCTGAACAGAATACCAATTTGGGCAGATATTGAGATATCATCATCACTAGTGATTCAAACATTACCTTCAGCCCACTTTACAGAAACTGAAATTTATGACGAATATGTCTGTATGAAGCAGTTTGTTACTTCTCAGAAAATTAGTAAATGGAGTGCCAAAAAAACATTGCCACCACAACGTTGGATTGAAATGGTTTCCCACTTCAAAAACAATAATGTGACATTTTCAAATATTTTGAAGTTGGCAGAGTGTTTTCTTTGATGAACAGCTTATGGGCAAGTAATAAAACACAGCTAGGTGTTGAAACTTTGAAAGCTATGTTGACAACCAAAGTGAACTGTGAGGAAACATGTGTCGAGTTATTTAAGATGCTGCTTGCAAAGAAGGACCTATTGATAAAAATCCACTCATCTGAAAAGTACAGTAACTCAGCTTCACCTTAAGTAAGGATTATTGATGTTTTTCTCTCTTATTAGTTTAAGTAGTTAAACTTATACAGTAAAATGTATGTTATTCAATGTTATTCAAATGTATATTATTTTTAATTGACATCAACTTGATTTTTCCGGGACATGTCCCGACTTTTGACCTTTTCTTTACCCTTTTGTCCCGATTTTTTGCATTGAAATAGGTCAAATCTACCATTTTGTCCCGGATTAGGGTTTTGAAAATATGGTCACCTTATCTATAATACACTACTCTTATTAGATATAGATACCTTCACAGCTGATCTCAGTCAGTACACTAAGTCCCCTATAAATATTTATAACATCCCACTTTACCACAGTGCCATCCATTATCATTTTTTTAAGAACGACGTAAATGCAACAGTGTGCTTATTCTTTCTATGATTTTGGCAGTAGTTAGGAGTGTGGGAAGTTGTGAGAAACACGTGTGCCCATATTTGTAAAATGTTATGTAAAACCACCATTTATTTCTGTGTATTTACTAATGTAATTTTATGGGGAAATCCTTGGTGTGTACGTTAATTTTTCTGAGCCTTAAATGTGAGGAATGCAGTGAGCTTATGTTATCAGTGAATTATATGGCTTGGGGAAATAAATCAGTCCTACAGCGAGGTTTAATTTAAATTGGAGTAAGCCAGGGAAACTCCTGTGTTAATGGGTAAAAGGGTTTCCCTATTTTGTCATGTGTGAACACGTGATCGGCCATGCGTAACGGCCATGTAACCTGTCAGACGGTGTCTGGGCTATTGTTTATTTTACCTGGCAGATTTTAGTAGAAGGAGGGGGGATGAAGAGGCCACGTGGGATAGTGGTATTTTATGTATTGTGTGAAGAACGAGAGAAGGGGAGAGGAGGAGTGTAATTTTAGTGCCACGTGAGATAGTATTATTTTACGTATTGTTATGCAGAACGAGAGAAGGGGAGAGAAGGAGTGAGAATGAAGTGACACGTGGATAGAATTATTTTATGTATCGTATATGTTAGAGATAAGTGATTTTAGAGTGGGTGTACATGAGTCGCTGTTTCTTTTAATTTCAGCGAGTCGCGGCAAGAACAGTGGGGAGCGTAAATTTGCCCATGTGCAAAATTACCCACGGCAACAGGACCTATCTTAAGGGTCAGACCTATGGTCTCTGGCAGTGAAGTCCCTATGCTTCAGCTGGACTGTGGTTTATTTATCATACAGGCGAGAGCATCGCTATTATAGTCTCTAGCAACGGCAGGTTGCCTCGAGACTGGTTTCAATTGCGTACAGCCGGAAATCAAGGCTGTGGTTTTTTCCTCTAACTCCGGAGCGGGTTAAAAGAGGGAAGCTATTCAGCAGCAGAGAAGTTTTGTCGACAGTTCATCAAGTACTTCATGCTTGACGCCAGAACTTCATCATCATCATCGCAGAATTCAGGAACAGGTGACAGGGTTACCATACCTAGGTCCTGAAAGTAACGAGAGAAGAGTGTAACGGAGACGCCGCATCATCAGTCGTCGAGTGTTAGAGAGACACTGAGACCAAGAGAGAGAGATAGAGAGAGAGGAGGAGGGAGAAAATAGACAGGACCAGTAGGGTCTGTTCAGTATCCACTTGACGGATAGATACTGAGCCATTGTGTTACTCCAAGTCTATTATTTGTAGCATTTCCAGTGGTGTTAGTTAGCGGCGCATATCGCCTAACAAGAGGAAAGCGGTGTAGACGGTTCGTTGAGGAAGAGTCAACAGGACTGAGACAGTAGCAATCTTAGTGTTATTAGAGAGTGGAGGCTAAAGTTGACAGCCCCACCAGATCAGAGTACTTTAAAGCACTAACCATTTTTATTGTTCCTCAGCAGGGTGACAGGAAGAGTGAATGTGATTGAGGTTTTTTTGTTTGAGGGTCTTACAATTTAATCGTTACTTGTTTTCAGGCCGTGCAACAGTGCACGCTATCGACTGACTTGATGACGTATGATGCCATTTTTTTGTTTTTTCTTGTATGTAAATAAATATATACATATATTATTTACTGGATCAGCTTCTATTCTATACTATACCTACATGTGGTCTGTATAGTGGTGTCTGTGGTCGTGTTATACACCTTATCGCCTTGTATTTAAAGGAAGTCAGAGGAGGGTGAGATTATAGCCAGTTTGACGTCACGAAGCGGCAAGGGGAGGGTCAAATCCTGGGTCTATCCCTTGAGCCAATAGTCTCACCTGTCCACAGGCATGTCATTTTCCATCTAAATTCTATCTTCTCAGACTTTCTCATACTAGGGTCTTGCTTTCATTCAGGCAAACTCTATAAACTTAAAACCACTTCGTGACAAGTGGGCGGCAATCGTCCGGGATCCATTCTGTTGAGATCAATTCTGTGATCTACATTCATAGATTGTCTCTAGGAAGTTCTGAAAAATAGATTTTCTTTAACTATCCCCTAGACGTTGAGCTATTAGAACTGATCCAGTATAAGTTTTTCCACAGGTTACAGTCAGTTAGATTGGTGGAAATTTAGTAATTGATGGCATACTGAAATTTTTCTTTAACAGGAAGGTAATTTCGGGTTTTTGGTAGCTTGTTAAAAAAAAATTTTTTCAGGTTATTATTCAGACTTGACGCTAGTCTGAGTTCGGGTTTTTGGGACATCGGTTATAGGAGGAATACTTCCTATTACGTAACAGGTAGTTCCTTCCTTTTGTTCTCTTTTCTGTCATTTTCTGTCAGTTGTGAACTTACAGCAGTTTACAGGCAAGATGGCGGATATGGCGAAGTTACGAGCTGAATGGCGTGAGGCAGCCCAGGACATGGGAATGGATAAAGAGGAGACGAAAGCCTACATGATCAGAGAAAATGATAGACATAATCAGAGGGAAATTGAGGAAAGGCAAAGGATAGCCGCCGCCGAAGCAGCAAAAGAGTAAAGGATAGCCACCACAGAAATTGAGGAAAGGCAAAGGATAGCCGCCGCAGAAGCAGCAAAAGAGGAGAGGGCAGCCGCCGCAGAAGCAGCGAAAGAAGAGAGGGCAGCCGCCGCAGAGATGGAACTTCGGAAATTGGAAGCACAGGAGAGGGAGAAGGCAGCAGAAAGACAGCACGAATTAGCCCTGCGTTCTCTGGAACTGCAGTACCGATCTGCAGAAGGCAGTTCAGCTAATGGAGATTCTCCGGGAGCAGGAGCAGCAGACACCTCAGGAAACGGAGGGCCCCGGATGGCAGCCATGAGCTTCCCATTTGACTCGTTCCCTAATGGGAATGAGAAGATTGACGTGTTCTTGGAGAAATTTCAAAGAATGGCAAAGGCATACGGGTTGGATGAGAGTCTTTGGTGTCTGAAATTATCACAATCGCTCAAAGGTCATGCGTATGAAGTTTACAACAAGCTGCTCATAGATGACCAGAACAACTTTGAGGCACTGCGAAACGCTTTATTACAAAGGTTTCAGTGGACTCCACGGAAATGCCAAACCATGTTCAGGGAGAGCAGGCCGGAGAAGGGAGAGAGTTTCGCACAGTTTGCCGAGCGGGTGAGAAATTACCTTACCCGGTGGAGGGAACTGTCAGGACTGGCGAAAACTTTTGAAGGGTTGGAAGAGTTAGTTCTGTGTGAGCAGATAAAGGCTAACATGTCTCCTGACTTGAGGCGGTATCTGGCAGAGCAGGGGGCCCAGCAACTCGATCAGATTATTCTGTTTGCAGAAAGGTTCCAGACAGCACAGGCTGAAGTACTGGGACAGAAACGGAAAAACCCAGACCTGCCAGCCCCAGACAAAGGAGCTTCATCATCGCAGTCGGCTACTTCACCAGCTCATCAGCAACCAGGGCCTTCTCGCAAGGAGCCTCATTCTGGTTATAACTTGCGCCCCCAGCAGCATAACAGAGCACCGACAACAACCTCTCAGGAACCCGCTAGGAACAGGGGAGATCATGAGAGGTATTGTCAGAATTGTAGAACCACTTCCCACTGGACATCTCGGTGTATGAACAAACCCCCAGCTCACCATGCAGCTTGTTTAAGACCGGTGAGATGGACTAAAGGGAATAAATGGGAACCAGTCCAGGCAGAGAAGTTGTTCTCTAACAGTGGACCAGCCGTAGTGAATGGGACGGCCACTACGTGTTTGTTTGACAGCGGGCTTACTTACCCCAGTATCATCGCTCGTCATTTGGTGAAACCAGGGCAATGGACCAGAGAAATAGTTGAGATTGGTGGCATTTTGAGAAGAGGTATCTCACAGCGTCTGCCCGTAGCCAATATTGAGGTGAAATGCAAGTTTGTGTCTGGCACCATCAAGGCAGCTGTAATGGCACAGCCAGCACATGATTTCATCCTGGGAAGCCCTTACTTAGTTTTGGGAAACCCAACCACACCGATCCTTGCTACTGCAAGGGGGCCTACTGCAGGCCAGAAAAGTGAAAGGGGAAAGCCCCACATTCACGGAGCCCCACGGGAGCTCAAACATCCCTGTCTTGCGATGAAAAGGAGGGAAGCCTCTAAAGACAGGGGAATGTTATCTACAGAGGCGTATTCGCCTGTCAGCCCTGGTAAGCCTAAAGGTTTTACAGCGGCGACGTCTCTGATTTCGGAAGGATCTTCTTTGTCGTCGGGAATTAGGCCCCCGAGGGTATTACATCTCTCAAGGGAGGAAAATACTGACAAGAAGGAACATGTGCACGGTTCTTCAAGCAACCGTAACCAGTTACGCCCTGTTACGGTGATGTCTGGCCAAGCCAGTCAGACTGTTTCCAAACACTGGGAGGCCGCACCATTTGGTAATCATTATTTACCACGCGCCGCCAGGAAAATTCGTGGGCGAAGGAAACACATGAGAAGGAGGAGGAAGGGCGACCAGTCATGTTGCAGTCGACAGGAGAAAATCCCCTGGCGTGACCCTCACGATCCAGGGCTTGCCAAGATTCTCAAGGATATGGAGATGGGCCTATATGATAATGCTAATTTATGACAGTGATTAGATCGAGATGTAGATCTAGATACGGACCAGTATGAATTCCAGAGATTTCAGTGATTTAGCACGGATTCCCGTACTTGAAAGGGGGGACTTATGTGATGCTACACTGTAATTCTGACTTTCAACCGGCCCGATTCTGTGGTTCTATTTTGAGTTTTCACCATTTCTCTTCTCTTTTGTAATTATATGGGGTTTGCCTTGGTTCTTCTCATGTGAATATATCGTGTTCGGTATTTTTGAGTAGTAATTTTAATGGGTTCGTTTTATGATGGTAGGTTTATTTTTTCATTTCGGCCAGTTTTTCTCTTATAGATTTTTTCACGATCACGGAGATTTATGTGTTTACGAAAAATAATCGCCATTTCCGGCACGCGGTATGACGAATCCGGAAGCACGCGGCCGTCAGGTAACGTGACGCAATTTTAAGCCACGCGGGATTAGCGTAGGTTGATAGTATTGATTTTTTCTGGCGCTGCCATTGGTCCGGGATTTGCGTAGGAAGGGAATCCGCATGGGCGGTTTCTCTTGTATATAATGAGAGAGGAAACGGCGGCCTAGTTCTCTATCGTAAGAAATATTGTCAGCCGTCAGACTTCGCATTATCGTTCTCCACTGTGGGAAAAACAAGCGATAATCGGTATGTAAAAACTATTTTATTAATCGTTTTTCTTCCTTAGTGGGTTTTTGAGAATTTCGCCCGTAGTTAATTTCTTCGGGGGATATTAACTTTTCAGTTTTAAAATAAACGAGTGCCATCCATTATCATTTTTTGAAGAGCGACGTAAATGCAACAGTGTGCTTATTCTTTCTATGATTTTGGCAGTAGTTAGGAGTGTGGGAAGTTGTGAGAAACACGTGTGCCCATATTTGTAAAATGTTATGTAAAACCACCATTTATTTCTGTGTATTTACTAATGTAATTTTATGGGGAAATCCTTGGTGTGTACGTTAATTTTTCTGAGCCTTAAATGTGAGGAATGCAGTGAGCTTATGTTATCAGTGAATTATACGGCTTGGGGAAATAAATCAGTCCTACAGCGAGGTTTAATTTAAATTGGAGTAAGCCAGGGAAACTCCTGTGTTAAGGGTAAAAGGGTTTCCCTATTTTGTCATGTGTGAACACGTGATCGGCCATGCGTAACGGCCATGTAACCTGTCAGACGGTGTCTGGGCTATTGTTTATTTTACCTGGCAGATTTTAGTAGAAGGAGGGGGATGAAGAGGCCACGTGGGATAGTGGTATTTTATGTATTGTGTGAAGAACGAGAGAAGGGGAGAGGAGAGTGTAATTTTAGTGCCACCGTGAGATAGTATTATTTTACGTATTGTTATGCAGAACGAGAGAAGGGGAGAGAAGGAGTGAGAATGAAGTGACACGTGGATAGAATTATTTTTATGTATCGTATA